>JADRCH010000288.1:2571782-2678232 GCA_019843965.1 Rhynchomys soricoides | reverse complement strand
ATTGCAGCTGTATTTGCAATCACCTCTTCTACAATGGCTGGCCTAATTTCCATTCCTCTCAACGGTGCTCAAGATTAACTTTTCCTATCATCTCATCATCACTGGTCTGGTTGTTCTCTTTGGTAATATAACCATTTTTACTAGGACAGGGTAATCTCTCATCTTTCTATGTACTTTTTGACCATCTGAAGATCTTTGTTGAGGGAAAAAAATGAATATTTAGAGCTATTACCTGTTTCTAGCAAATTAAATTATTCTTTTTTTGGTACTGATTTTGTAAATTTGTTAGAGTTCCTTATATATTTTAAATATCAATCTATACTTAAATGTCTCTATTGAAAAATTTTCTCCTAGGTAACTGTTCAAGTTACCTAGCCACTCTAGTTTATGTCCTTGCTGTATAGAGATTTTTAGCTTAATGTGATACAATTTGCCTACTTTAGCTTTTGCATCCTGCATTTTTGTGATCATCTGTAAAAAAAAATATATAGTCACAGTTCAAAATTAGGATAAAAAATAATAAAAGTTATATCAGAAATAAATAATATGGAGAACAAGAAAATAATAATAATAATAATAAATGCTAAAGCAAAGATCTCATTGAAAGCATTAAATAGGTACATCCCTACCTAAACTACCTAAGGAAAAGAGAGAAGCAAGCCACTGACCCAAATTATGTCCAAATTGATTTAAGAAGGCAATTAACTAAAGAAAGATTTTCTTTTATTTGTCTATACTGGCTGTCCTTAAAAGTGGTATTCAAGAGGTCAGCATTGGTCAGGGAATGCTAGAGATTTTATAGTTTGCGAAAAGAGGTTTTCTAATGGGACATTTGGCAGGCAAGGTTGCAGAAACTGAACATAAGCATAACAAGTTTGTCCTAACAACCTCCTGAAACACAGGCATGTTAGCAAAGTAGTCATAATCTAGTAGTAGTCATAACAAGGTATCATAACAAGGTAGGCATAATACTGTAGTCATAATAACCTCTTGAATCAAAGACAAAACCCTTTCCTGGATCAGGCAGTACAGATGCTTCTACATGTTACAGGTGGGACGTAGCCCAATCCTTTAGAAACAGAGATTTAATCATAAACAGGAGTGAATCTAGTTTGATATTATTTTAAGATGGTTTACAAGCCCAAGATGGAAGCAGACTGGTTTATCAACTATTTAAATACAAAAAATCAGATATATGTGGAAGAAAATTCCTGGAAAGGAACTGTCAGCACAAAGTCTGATGGATTAATTCATTAAAAATTTTATGAATGTGAAGAGTTTGGAATGTTAATGATGAAGTAGCTAAATTACAATTCCATTCTTTATTTTCACAGCAATACAAGGGTGGTACACTGTATGCAAATTAATAAATCTGATACAAAATGTCAACAGAATGATAATGATTCATATGATAACATGTTAGGTAGTCAAAAATGGAGCTAGGCATCTTAACAATATCATTTAGTAATCATTTTACAATGTATATATACCAAAACATAATACTACATATGATACATATGTAGTATTATGTATAATATGTATTATATATATATATATATATATATATATATATATATATATATAATTTGTCAATCTTGGCTATCTTCGGCACGTTAAGGATCCACTGCTTGTCCATCTCTCTATCAGACCCAACATCCTGATAAACAGAAAACAGGCTTTGAAACGTATCAACAAAACACTCTTCTCCACCAATGGAAGGTTAAGAATGCTTTCAGGTAGCATCTAAATCTGATCTGCCTGTCTGTACCATGCTTATCTGATATACTCACTGATATATTTTAAAATTGCCTTCATTTATGAATTTGCTAATATAAAACTTCATGAAATAGCTTACACATTCAAACATGAAACTTCGAGTAACTTAGACCCATGTTTCCTGGGCCATGGTCACTCAAACTTGGGTCCAGAATGAACTCTGCATTTCTTCTGTAGTGAAGAATGTGGGTGTTAGTGTTTGCACATGTGCATGTACATGTGTGGTAACCCAAAATAAATGGCCAAATTCCTAGGCATATATGTATCTTACCATGATTAAATCATGGGAGAAATAGAAACACTGGCAACAAGTAACAAAGCTAAATCAGTACAGGACTCCGACCAATTGTTTCAAAGTGGATTTATACCAAAAATTAAAAGAATACCAATTATATGTAAGTTATTTCAAAAGAATTGTTTCATGCAGATTCTATGAGGCCAAGCACTGTACTCAAAGAAAACCACATAACATGACAGAAAGAAAAGTAGATGAAAGAATTAAAGACCAAAAGCCAACGCCCTCTAAGCACATATACACATCAAATAATAAAAGCAGTCTTCAAAATCCAATAACACATTCCAATGCTTGTTCACAAATTTGTAACAGTCCAGGATGAATCACAACAATAAAAGGGTACTAGATAATAAGAAAATTAATAAATCTAGTAAACAATATCAACAGAATGAAGGAAAATGATTCATATGATAACCTTAGCAGGTTGACAAAAGATACTGAATAAAATTCATCAGTCATAAATATGTGGTTTTAGATATCTTAATGATATCAATTCAAAATATCATTAAGTAAGACATAATACTGCACATGGAAATATATATGTTTTCTCAGCTACACTGCAGTGACGCAAACAAGGAAAATACTGATTGTGGATCTACAAAGAGAGCCCAGGTCCTTAAATAACTGTGAGACATTTGCTGACAATCGGAGCCCCTTTAAGGATCTTCAGGGAAACTGTAATTTCTAAAGGTTAACCAGGCTCAGTCAAAGATATATCCTGTGGTGATTTATTGTATACCATTGTATATGATGTATATCATTGGAAAGGGATTGTTTTAACTGATTAGGCATGGTATATAAATGATATAAAATAATCTGATATAACTATACATATTTTTCCCTTAGCATGTAGATGATGTAAGTTATTAAGATAAAAGGTAACCAAAATATTAAATTTGTGTAGAAGGAGGCGATAAAGTTGCTTGATGAAGTGACACTCTCCATATGCTCTGTGAATGGCACAAGTAGAACAGTTTATTACATGATATTCAGTAGACTTGATCTCAGGAGCCATTAGTAAACACATAGTAAGCAAAATATTACTCAATTTGTCAATTTAAGTTAGAGGACCTGTGTTGAGAACCTTCTCAGTAGAGATGAAATCCATATTTCAACATTTTAGGTATGCACACATCCGTACACACACACTCACACATACACACACACACACACTCATATGCCACAAATGTGTGTGTGTTTCACATACTTTTTCAGCAGTTTTATTCTTTCTTTCTTTATTGTTATTCTGGTTGGTTTGCTTTTTATATTTACCTGTTTCATTGTTTTTCTAAAGAAAGATAGACAAATGGGTGGATTGAATGGTTTAGAAGGTGGGATCTGGTAGGAAATGGGAAAGAGGAAACCATAATAAGAATATATTGTATAATTATAACAAAAAACTGAAACTCTAAGAAGAAATAAAGTGGTAGGATCCAAGGAATGTCAAAAATGTTTTTGTGCTGATTTATTACAAGTAAAATGAGGACAAACTAGAAGAAAGAAAGAAATATTGTATAAAGAAAATGGGCAAATGACCTGAATTTGGGGCAGAGAAGGGGAATTTTGAAAGCTGTGATCAAGAATCACTACTGTTAGGTTATCCTCAAGTGGAGTTGATACAGTAGCTGTTGTCCATGTTTTAAGCCTGATACTGCTTTGTTAATTTATTTTTTTGTATTTTTTTTCTCTCTGAGAAAGGGGAATTAATCATCAATGTAGCATGCCCGCCTTGCTCTGGTGGCCTAAGAGAATCATGACAGGTTGGGAAAACCTTTGGAGGCAAACTTTCTCTCTGTTGCCTGGGATTCCTCAGTCTGAAGCAAGGAAATACTATTCCTAAAGGCATGGAGCATAATCAGGACTACAGACGGAGATGAAAACTGAGCAAAGCAGTTGATGATCTTCCCTTGCTGACTACATCCATATTGGCCTGTCTCTCTGCTGGATCATTTCATGCTGCCAGGCTGCAAGTCCACGTTTCTTGATCGTAGGAGGTATCTCATGAAGGCATGAGAGTGAACTAATCTACCTGGAGCTACTGTACAAGAAAGAAGGTATGATTCCCTAGTACTTAATGAGTTCTAATGTTTTAGACTGATTCTAAGGGCACGGCTACAGACCCTTTAAGGGCTCGAAAAGCAGGTTTCATTCCCTGTTGCCATAAATCCCTCATTACAGCATTTGAAATTTGTCTTTTTTTCATTCTAAGCCCCATTTTTTTTTTTTTCCAAATTCCTCAGTTAAACATCCTGGATTATTTCAAATAGACTCCAAGGACACAGGTTTTTATCATCAGGCTTACTTAGAGACAAACTCAAATCCACCCATTAGTGAGGTTCCATATATGTTGATAGACGCATTCCAGGCAGTACACCTAGTGAGTTCCTTCCTGGGCGTTGCTAGGGCCACGCCCATCAATCTTCTAGCCTCAACACTTGGTGGATTTAGGGATTGTTACGTAGGGTAGGGTGATCAGACTGACAAGGCCTGCCCTAGTCCTTCGTTTTTTTTTCAACTCATTTAAATAAAGCCTGACCTGTTTAATACCGGACATGATGTCTTGCCAAAACCTCCCTGACCCCTTCTCTGCTCAGTGCTTTCTTGTGACCCTTCTGGTCACCCTGCTGTCTACATCCTCTGATGCCTGTGGTAAGCCACCAATGTTCGGAAACATGAAGCTCAAAGGCGATCTTAAAACCATTTATGGGGCTGGGGAACAAGTGGAATACTCGTGTAGACCGGGATACAAACAACGATCTCGCAACATCTCCAGTGTGTGTGGTGCAGATGGACAGTGGTCACCCATTTCAAAGGATGCATGTTCCAAAAAATCATGTCCAAGGCAAGATGATCCTGTAAATGGTCAAATAAATCTTCTGAATGGAAGTTCTGAGTTTGGTACACAAATTGAATACGTTTGTAATCCTGGTTTTTATTTAATTGGTCAAAGAATTCTACATTGTATTCTTATGGGATCAGATGTGCAGTGGAGTGATGTGGCGCCAGTATGTTCAAAGATTTTCTGTAAACCACCTCCAAATATAGAAAATGGAGAATTCTTCCCAAATCACGATGACGTATTTGAATATCAGGAAGTAGCAACCTACAAATGTAAAAGTGTAGCTGGCAAGGATGAACTGTCACTTGTTGGAGAGAGCCGGATTTATTGCTCTGAAAACAGATCATGGAGTGCTAACCCTCCTGAGTGCAAAGTGGTCAAATGTCCATATCCTGTAATTGAAAATGGGAAACAGACGTCAGGATTCAGCAAGAAATATTCTTATAAAGCAACAATCAGGTTTGAATGTAACCCGGGGCTTTACCTTCATGGGAGCAATGTTGTTGTGTGTGAGGGTAATAGTACGTGGCAGCCACCTATTCCAGTGTGCCAGAGCCAGACACCTCCTTCCACCCGACGCCCTAACACAACACTTTCCAGTACAGGTGTTTCACACTCTAACAAAGGGACATCACTTGATTTTGGAGATTCAAACGGATGGATCATTTCTCTGATAATTATGGCTACACTTGAGTTACAGTAATTTGCATGACCTGTTCAAAACATCCTCAAAGAGAAAGAACGATGAACAGAGGCATAAACTGCAAACACCACCTGTGAGAATAAATGAATTCTTCTAAGCACAGCAGGCCAAATGGTTTCCCCATACTGATTTATATTCTTATTTATTTTTCTTTCTATTAAAAATCTTCAGATATACTATAACTACTCTATAATTTCAATCTCATAGATGCAACTGTTCAGTCATGATGGGAATGTAATGGGATCATAATGTAACTTAAATGTAGTTTTTTGGTTTTTTTGGTTTTTCAATACATGGTTTCTCTGTATAACCCTGACTGTCCGGGAACTCACTCTGTAGACCAGGCTGGCCTCGAACTCAGAAATCCACCGGCCTCTGCCTCCCAAGTGCTGGGATTAAAGCCGTGCGCAACCACTGCCCAGCAAATGTAGTTATCTTTTGATATGTTTTTGAAGTCGGGTTAGGAATATATTGCTTATTTTTCCGTAAATATCACACCTGCAGACACATATGTACAAATTATCTTTGGTAGTATCAACACATAGAAATTATAAGATCTGTACACTTAAATATAGTTAAAAATAAAACCATATTTTATTAATAAATTATGATTTGAGAATATTTTTTGTATAAAGACCAATGCCAACACTTTATAATCATTCCTTAAATGTGTAAAAATCCTAACAACATTTATTTTTTATTTTTAGAAATTTAAATACACTACTTCAACTTTTATTCATTAAAACTAAAATCTGTACTGTAAGACTATGACACACTTTTCTACCTTGACTATGAATATTATAAAATTTTTATAAATTAATCTGTGATGCTCTTTTCTTCTTCACTTATGTTGTTTCTTGTAATATCTTTACTGGTCATTTAAGGAAGCTTGGATGTTATATATGGTATTCATTTCTACTTTGATAAATGCTAATAAACCAATTTTAAAAGGTTCAGGAAGACTTCAGACTCAGATTAATGCCCCCATGAGTTAGCATAGTCTCAAGTCCATAACAGTTTTGGCCCTTGTTTCCAAGTGAATGTCTTGACCTTTTGTTTTCCTTAAACAGAAATGCATATACTGAGTAAACTACTCCAAGTCGTGGCTATGGGTGGTTACTACCCCTCTTAAATAAAGAAATATATTATTTTGAACATATCATCAATAAGTAGGCACTTTCATAGAACAGATTCAAATAAATCCAAGTTGTATCAGAATCTCATCCACTTACAACAACTTTGCTGTTAGAAGCACTCAGATCTGTAGTATTAATTCTAACCTCTGAAGGCTGGAAGTCAGGCAATACAATTCAGAGAAAGCAGTTTTCCTGGTGCACTCTATACTTGTCATTTTAAAGAATGAGAAACACGAACATAGCTCAGACAGCATAGATCTCTCCTACTGTCTAGAGAGTCTTTCCTGAGCAGACCAGGAGGACTGACAGGTTGAGTCAGAAAAATGTTACCTTGAAAGGAACATGACTGAGATTCAAGTGTGAATCTGAACGATGTTGTTTGGCTGCATAAAGACACAGACACTACACACTGGAAGTGCCCCTTCCCTTTGTGACCCCTGGAGACACTTTAGGAAGAAAATGTTTGAGCAGAAATAAACAAGAATTCTGCAAGTAGAGGAGTTAAAGTTTGATAGTACTATTTTGACATGTTTTTCAAGAACATACTAATTGATTAGGATCAAAGAACAGCAGTACTGACTATGGGTCAGTGTTAACTGACGATTTTATGCTTAAAGGAATTTACTCTTACACAAAATTAGTTTCCAGGCTGAGGATAGAGTTTGATGTTAAAATACCTGTCTAGCATTTGTAAGATTTGGGGTTGGTCCCAGCACTAAAATTCATATTTGATATTTTCTTTGACAAATAATTTACTTTAATATGAAAGCATACTTATTTTCTGTTAAAAAATTTCAAATACCAGGAAAAGAACCACATTTGGTTTAAAAGCTTTTTAAGAGCAAAAATAAAGTAAATTGATAATTTTCACACACAGTGGCAGTAATTGTTCATTTTATTGAAATTAGCTCTTCAAATATATTGAGAATAAGACTACACATCTGATACTAGATCTGGCAGAGCATATCTATAATCTCTTCAGCATGGGCAGCTGAAGTAGGAGGGTATATTACTCAAATACTAACTGGGCTACAGAGTGAGTTGAAGGCCAACACAGGCAACTTAATGATACTTTCATAAGTAAAGAGAGCTGGGGTAGAGCTGAGTGGCCCAGCTCTTGACTGTTATTATCACACACACACACACACACACACACACACACTCACACACAATTTGTAGAATCCTCCAAATAAAATCCATTTTTAAAAAGATGGAAAGCAGTACCTTTCAAGGTATCTGAATTTCTCAGGTGGCCCACAGCTTTTGGTTTCTACTGGAATGATATGAAAATAAAAGACTAGTCTGCTGTTGATCTGCAAGAGATGAACTACTCAGAGAAATTTTTAGAATAGCAAGAGAGAACTGCCTGGAGACCTGTCTTGAGCCAAATATAGTGAAAGAGCAGTCTGAAGATCTCCATTGAAATTAGAACAGAAAGAAAGCAATCTAGAAGACTGTCTTGAGCAGAACATAGGTTGTCAGCTTGGACCCATGATTTGATTTCAAGTGTTCTGTTTCACTGCTCCCAGACATTCCTTCCTCAGAACCCCTCCACAAGCTGAGGCTGATCCATGGCAAGTAATTAACACAAAATTCTTCCACCACATTCTTGAAAGGATTCAGCTACCAGAACATTTGGATTGAAAGGGGTCTCCGTACAAGCTGCCACAATAATCCAAAACCTTGAAATCATATTACCCTACAAAGACTCATGAATTGACCATATGTTTTAGAATTTAGTTTCTCATACTGTTCTTAACACCAGTTTCCAACCACCTGATATTTCATGTAGTTAACCTGATACACATGTTCAAGACACACACAAAGACATATACATACTTGCACAAAGCACAACCATGTATACATGTACACAAATATGCATGTGCTTTGTCTCTGTACAATCTTGATTCAAACTCACTGCTTGGAGGATTGCTGTCATCACAATTTCCTTCCCTTCATTTGTTGGCTCAACATACTAATTAATGGATTTAAATATTTGTTATTTCCTCTTTAAAACTCCAAATACCTTGAAGTTTTACCAAAGAATTCTTCTTAAACTGAATAAGAACACAGATGAAGAGTCACAATGAGGGAGAGAATTACACATAAATCAATTGTTTCCAATGCAAAAGATAATTAAATAAAATATAAAATTTTCCAGTCTAGAGAAGATTTACTTTTATATAATTTTGTAATTAAAATTAAATTTTATGTAATTCTATAATTAAAATTTATATAATATAATTATATAAAATTTATATAATTAAAATATTTATATATATATATATTTCTGTAGTCTAGTATCACCACAAACTCATGATCTTCACAACTTAATCTCCAAATTACTAGGATTTGTAATCTATGCCACAGTTGCCTGTACAGAGCTCATAGACACAACAAAATGCTCAGTATCATTTAACTGTTTTTAAAACTATGATACAAAATAAAGGATGATCATCACTATGTTAACGAAAAACTTGGGACCCAGGTAATATTTTTAAGTGTTAATAGTCCTTCTCCAGTCATCCCTGGCTTGTTGGTGTTATGATTTGAATATGAAATGTCCCCAACAGCCGTTTGTGTTGAACATTTGATCCACTGAGATTGTATTGCTTTATGAGATTCTGGGTATTTTATAAGGTTGTGATTAGCTGAAGGACATGTCATTAAAAACATGTTCTGGGGAGACAACTGCATCATGTCCCAGTGTTATCAATGAGTCTCAAAATATGATGCTACACAATCTAAAGTATTTTGGCAAGACAAAACCTTTTCCTTCTGCAGATGAGTATGTCGTGGTATTTAAACTTAATCAGGCAAGCAGGGTAGCAACACAGGAGGGAGTTCCACTAGGTTTCCATTCCTAGTACAATAGACGCCTCACTCTGAGTGGTCAGAGCTCAGCCTCATAGTCTTGTCTTATCACTGGGGGAGGCATTTTTGCCAGATGCAACGGCATTGCTTTTTATTAAAGATGTAACTTACCTGTCCCTTATTCTTTGATACACTAGACATTTTTAATTTAGATATCTTTCTTTGTCTTTTTATCTCCGTGTGTGTATGCTTCTATTTCTCTGTATTTTTGTCTATTTTGTCTCTGTCTCTCTGTCTCTTTATTCATCTCTGTCTGTCTCTGTGTCTCTGTTTCTGTCTGTGAATCTGTGTCTATGTGTGTCTCTGTCTCTGCCTCTGTCTCTATCTCTCTCTTTCTCTGTGTGTGTGTTTCTATGTGTGTGTGAGTTTTAATTTCTCTCTGTCTCTACTCATCACTCTATCTCTGTGTGTCTGTTTCTGTCTCTCCGTGTGTCTATATCTATGTGTGTCTCTGTGTCTCTATTTGTTTCTCTGTCTCTATTTGTTTTCTCTTTCTTTGTCAACCACGAAGTGAAGAATTTCTTCTACCTTATCACCCCAATACCACTACCACAATATCTACCCAAGCACATAGAGTAAAGAAAAATGGGCTGAGACTTATGAAAATTGAGACTAAATAAGTCTCTCTTCTTTTAACTATTCTGTCACAGTCATGATAAGATAACCAATACAGAAAACTGATACCTGCTATGGAACCATTGTTAGACTTAAACTTGGCCATGTGCTTCTTACTTACTTATTACCAGTTTGCAAGAAGAATTTGGAAAACTTTGGAGGCACAGATTAGGGAAGCCACAAAATGTTATAAACAGAATGGACAGCTCAGGAAGTGCTCAGACTAGAATGACATAAAAAATTAGACCAGTAGGGGACAGTGAGATGGTTTGTCAGATACAGATGCTTGCCACATACGCCTGGTGACATGAATTTGATTACTGGAACATACATTAAGAGAAAGGAAGAGAATTGATTCCTCAAAGCCTTCTTTCAGTGTCCACACATGATCCACTATGGTCATGCTCCCTTGCTCAGAGGTCTTGCTTCTTTCTAGTCTGACATTGCTCTTCTCTTATCCCTTCTTTTTGTTATGGGACATTTTACTCAGCTCCTTCATCTCTTGCGATTATGGAACTTGTGTTTTATTTTACAGGAGCTCAGAGATCAGAGCTTCCCTTCAGTCTCAGAGAACACTTTGAACTTAAGACTCTTGAATACTGTTGGAACTGTGAAGACTTAGGGGACTCCTGGAGACAGACTAAATGTGCCTTGCAGTATGAGTTGGTGAGAAGTGTACACAGAGTATTATTGCTGGAATATAAAATGTTCCCACAGGCTTGAGTGTTGGACACTGTTCCTAGCTCCTAACACTGTTTTGAGAGGTTCTAGAAGGTGAAAAGAGGCTGTAGGAGGAAGTGGATTACTGGAGACCTTTGTAAATGAGACTTGGTCTCTGGTCCCTTCCTTAATGTTTTTTATCTACTATGAAAGAATGAGCCCCCACTTCAGAGACTCTTGCCCCCGATATATTCTATGGAAGTTTATGAAACCAAGCAGTCATGAGCTGATTCCCCTAAAGCTGATCCAAAATAAACCTGTTTCTACCAAGCACTTTTATCACAAGATAGACTATTAAAATACATACATTGCACACGTAAATACAGACTGTATACTATATGTGAGGTGTGCATTTGTGTGTGATATGTGCACATGTTCAACTTGGCTTCATAAAACACTAGATCCCTGTATCCTCCTTAAGGTGGCACTGTACTGTGTACAGTTATGTAATTTCTTTCTTATTCCTCTTACTGTCATATTTCCATTGCAACACATTCATTTAGAATGATGTGTGACTTTGCATACAGATGAACCCATGGAATTCCCCCATTCTTCCTCATCTTTACAGCCCTAGCAAATTAGTACAAACAGATCAGCAACTATATCCTTAGGCTCCAGATGTATTACTAATGCCATGTTGGGAGTGAGAACTCTAGTGATTGACATTATTATGAAGCAAAGCACAGCTTGGTTCATGCTCAGACTGTGTATTTTTCAGTGGACTGGGACAGACATCCCAAGTGTCTGTACAAATTGGAAATGTTTATCTCTAAAATCGCAAACAATTGGTTGACTTTTGAGTAATAAGTCTGTACTTCTGTGGAAAACACAAATATACAAACACAAAAGTGAAATCCCAGTGGCTCTAACCATCTGCTGCAAGAGGACACTGTGCCTGACATTGTAGCCTAAGCTGTACCTTTCCTAATACAGGAGAGGTCTCAATCCAAATCCACTTCTCTCTGATGAGACACAGAGGCTGTAATAACAATCTAGTTAGTCCAAACAAGGCAACTGTTCATACCTTGTCAAGTTAAAGCAATAAACAAGAGAAAGAAAAAAATTCATGGAAAAGAGAAAAGAAAAAGAAACCCACTGGGTATGAACAGATCTTTAAAAGCCTAAAGTAATTAAAATGTTCTTCTCTGTTGGTAGTCATGGGATGTATACTCCCCCATCACCCTTCAGATACTCTAGAAATGGTGTCAGCTTCTGTAAAGAACACACAGTGTTTTCACTGTTGGTTAAAAGAAATCTATCCTAAGAGGAGTCGAGAGCTGAGAACACAGTTGTTACTGACTGTACTCAGTAAAAGGCTCACATTTTTATCTTATTTTGCCATCTATTTTTTTTATTTAACAGAGGGGACCAAAATACTTTTTTCCAAAGCATGTCCCCAGTTCTGCTTCTTATAGTTAAGTTCTTCCTAAAACTTAAACAAGGCTTTTAGGAAATGAGGTCTCTCCTTTGAGAAGAAGGCAGCTGTCCCACAATGAAACAAGCTCGTGTTTCAGTTAATATGTTTCTGCTCAGCTCGATGAATTTGCTCTTTCATTGTGCATGTTACTCATCATGAGCTCCACTAACAAGGTTGCCAGGAAATAGTTAAGTGAATACAGTGCTATGATAAATACTTGAAATGACTTATGAATAGCCACTCCTTCTGGCTGCAGAAAATTATGGTTACATTATATAGTACTTGGAAATAGGGTATCCCTATGGATTAAGGGAAGGTAGATTTTTAAGGGAAAAGAGCTGTTTCCGGTGCTGTTGAGTGATTGCTAGCTCAAGGCCAAAAGATAAAAATTTCAAAACTACTATATTTAAGTGAGCAGCAATGCACAGATGATCCATAAAATGTATTGACACAAATCAATGCAGACTTATAGACCAAATGAAAGGGCTAAAGAACATAAGAAGCAGCAGGAATATCAAGAACACATGAGCTACTCAGAAATGCTCAGAATTGAGCCAACCAACTAGCAAGCTAAAAACCTGTGTCATGTGCCCTACCGTACCTTATTCAAATGGGTCACAGGACTTTTGTTTCTATTATTCCTTTCCTATGCCACTAAATTCCTTTTAATTATAGCATTTCTATCCATATTATCATACTAAATTATTGACAAGGCTTTTTCGTTAAGGAAAACAATCCCAGGACATTATAAAGCCTTCCTTCCTTTGAGTTACAATTTGACAAGCTAGTTAATGTTTTTATTTAATTTTATTGTTTTACTTATTTGCTTTACATCCCACTCACTGCTCCCTTCCACAATTCTTCACCATCCTCCCTCCCCTTCTCCTCTGAAAGGGAGATCCCCTCATGCTGACACGTTAAGTCTCAGAGGGGCTAGATGCTTCCTCTCCCACTGAGGCCAGACAAGGCTGTGCAGCTAAAAGAACATATCCCATGTACAGGCAACAGCTTTTGAAATGGCCCTTGTACCAGTTGTTCAGGACACACATGCAGACCAAGCTACACATTTACTACATATGAGCAGGGAGATGTAGGTCCAGCCCGTGTATGTATTGGTAGGTGCTTCAAACTCTGAGAGCCCCAAGAGTCAAGGTTAGTTGCCTCTGTTGGTCTTCCTTTGGAGTTCCTATTGCCTTTGAGGCCTGCAATCCTCCCTCCTATTCTTCTATAAGAGTCCCCAAGCTCCATCTACTATTTGACTGTGGTGTCTGTATCTGTCTGAGTCAGCTGCTGGGTGGAGCCTCTCAGAGGACAACATGCTTCTGTCTGCAAGCATAACAGAGTATCATTAATAGTGTTAGGGATTGGGGCTTGCCCATGGGATGGGTCTCAAGTTAGGCTGGTTATCAGTTGTGATTCCCTCAGCCTCTACTCCATCGCCTGTGTCTGTATTTATTGCAGGCAATATAAATTTTGTATTGAATAAAGGTTTTGTGAGTGGGTTGATGTTTCTATTGTTCTACTGGGGTTCTTGCATGGCTACAGGAGATGGCCTCTTCAGGTTCATATCCCCAACATAGTGAATCACAGGTAAGGTCATCTCCATTAATTCTTGGGCATCTATCTCCCTTATCCCAGTTCTCTCTCTCTCTCTCTCTCATTGATTTTTTTGAAAGCTGTCTTATAGGTGGTCCTGTTGTTTCCTAGAACCCCTCACATTCTTCTCTGTTTTGTTTTGTTTCTTGTTCAATGCACTACCCTGGTAATGAGAACCCCAAACAGGAGTAGAATTTATCATTCCACTTGTGACCATGGCTCGCTTCTGCCTAGTTTCTATTGATGGCACTGACACCAAGGGTGATATTGCTCTATTCTCATTTTCAGTTCATTTTTCCCATTACCACTATCACCATAGTTATTTTTGCAAATACTATTTCAAGTTATCCATTCTCTCTCAAAATCTTGTTTTTAATTATTTTGTCTGACAGGAGCATTCATTTGTATCTCTTCATATAAAGCGTCTATTTATTCTTTGTCTACTTTTTCTCTGTAGCAATTTGTTTTCAAATAGTATTTTTAAATAGATTACACAGCTTTGCTTTGTCAGATCTGTTTCATACTGGACAAACTTACAATAAGATTAAAGCATGAACGATCTGTTGGGGTTTGGATATAGTTTTGAATGTATGTGTTATTGTTTGTTTGGTTTTTTTATTCACAGAAAGCAGAAAAAAATTTAAGCTTTTTTTTTTGTGTTGAAAATAGAGTCTCTCATACAACCCAACCCAACCACAATTTCCCCTCCCTCTGCTCCTTCTCATCCCCTCTTCCCCCTACACATATGGATCTTCTTCCTTAAATCCACTACCCCTCTGTCAGAAAAAGAACAGGCCCGTAAGAGACAAAAAGCAAACATGACAAAGCAAAATATAATCAGACCAGGCAAAAACCCTCAGACCTAGGCTGAACAGCACACCCCAGCAGGAGGAAAAGAATCCCAAGAGCAGGCATACACAAGTCATTCCTACTTTTAGGAGTCCCACAAAAAACCCAAGCTAACAGCCATAGCATATATGCAGAAGACCTGGAGCAAACCCCTGCTGGCTGCATGACTGCAGATTTAGTCTCTGTGAGCCCATGTGAGCCCTGCTTAGTTGATTCAGTGGGCTATGTTCTCCTTGTGTCCTCCATCCCATCTGACTCCTACAATCTTTCTACCTTCACTTCTGTGTGATTTCCTGAACTGCAGGGGGAGGGAGTCAGTGGAGACTCTCAACAAATTAAACTCTCTCTTCACATATATCTGACTGTGAGTCTTTGCACCCACTCCTATCTGATGCTGGAAGAAGCATTATGTTGACTAGGCAAGGCACCAATCTATCCAATCTATTAGCATAGCAGACTATCATTAGGAATAATTTCTTCATTTTTATGCATAGTTATATTTGCTTCTACCTTAGGTCTCTGGGCTATCAATCTCCAGTTCCTGGTCATCCAAGAGTGTCTGGCATGGACACTCTTGTGAGGTGGGTTTCAAGTTAAATCAGACAATGGTTTGCCACCCCCAGAGTTGTATGTTACCATTGCCCCAGCACATTCTGCAAGCAGGACAGATTGTAGGTCAAAGGTTTTGTCTCAGATTTGATATCCACATTTCTATTTTTGTATCCTGAAGAGTACCTTACTATATCACAGAGACAAAATGTAGAGTAAGGCTATATATAGGTACCTGTTCAACCTTTTCAAATTCAATGAGCTGTATGGATGCTGTCCTCTGAAGTGGGACTCCCTCTTTTCATTTTACTGAGAAGAACCCTCTGTCCTAGCATCAACCTGCTTTGCCTAGGGCTCTCCAAGGGATCATCTCAGTGAACACTTCAGGGGTGTCATACCACAGGGAGCTTTGCCTGACTACAAGAGATGGTCAGTTCTGACTCCATTACCACGAATCCTCAATATGATCACACTCATAGATTCCAGAAAGTTTCAGCTGCACTAGATTTCCAAATCACCCACAAAGTTCCCCCCACCAATTCCAAGCTGTTCTCTCTAAACTCTCTCCTTCTTATCTCCCCACCACCAGATCACCACCCTCTGATTTCATCCACACCCTACCCAGTATCTCCTCAGAATCTATTTCCCTTTCCCAGGAGATCCATGCGTCCCCCTAAATCTACCTCTTTACTTAACTTCTTGTTATCTGTTTACTTCATTTACTTAAGATCTAATATTCACTGATTAGTGAATACATAGCATATTTGTCTTTTGGAGTCTGGGTTACCTCACTTACGATGATTGTTTCATAGTTGTATCCGTTTGACTGCAAATTTTATGATGACATTTTTTTTAACAGTTGAGTAATACTCCACTGTGTAATTCTAACACATTTTCTTTATTCATTCTTCAGTGGAGGGACAGCTAGATTGTTTCTAGTTTCTTGCTATCATGAAAAAAATAATCAACCAAGTATCTTTGTGATAGGATAAAGGGTCCTTTGTGTATATGGCCAAGAATGGTTTAGCTGGGACTTGAGGTAGATAGAGTCCCATTTTTCTGGGAAACTGCCATGTTGATTGCCTTAGTGGCTGTACAAGTTTGCATTCCCACCAGCAATGGAGGAGTGTTCACCTCGTTCTACATTCTCACCAGCATGAGCTGTCACTTGTGTTATTGATATTAGCCCTTCTGACAGGAGAAGATAGGATCCCACAGTAGTTTTGATTTATATTTCTCTGATGGTTAATGATGTTGAACATTTCTTTAAGAATTCCTCAGCCATTTGATATTCCCTATTGAGAAGTCTGTTTAGACCTATACCCCAATGAATTATTTGTTGTTTTTTATATCTAGTTTATATATATTGGATATTATCTAATTTATATTGTTTATATATATATTGGATATTATCCAATTATATCTATTTTATATATTGGATATTAGGTCTCTATCAAATGTGGAATTTATAAAAATCTTTTCTGACTCAGTAGACTGTCATTTCGTCCAATTGATGGTGTCCTTTGCCTGACTGAAGAAGGTTAATATGGGATGGCTAAGTGGCCAAGCCTTGTGTAGGGCAACTAGATTCCAAGAACATTGACCTATGAAGATGTTAAGATGTTGGTATCTTTATATAATTTAATCCTCATAAGAATAATTTTTTTATTAAAAATAAACCACATGAATAAATCTGAATAGTTTCTTGTCTTCTCATTGGACAGTCTCACAAGTTTCCTATAACAATGATCCCATTGACATCTATCCCTTATCAGAAAACAAGCAATACAGTGAACTGATAGACAGCCTCTAAACTAAGTTAACTCAGCATATATTATTAAGCAGTATTTCTTTAGTTACTACATGAAACTCACATATTGTGGGGCACACAATCATTGTTGTTGACTTTTATTACAATAGTATACAATGGCAAGAAACATAAGTCTCACATATTAGGGCTGTATTTATTTTTGCTATTAATTTGTTTTCAAAAGTGTGTCTAATTTTAGTGACCAATACTTTCAGGAGTAAAACACTGTAGGAGGAGTCTTTTAATTATACCTGTTATCATAAAACTGCATCACAGCTGCTGATATCATGACTCCAATTATATATCACACGATGGTATTTTATGTATCATAAATTTTACATAAAATTCCTTTATTTTTTATTCCTTAAATATTTGTTAACCTAAGCTATTTCCATTACAGAAGACTATGTATGCATATTTTACAGCAAACATTTTTAATGTGTGTGTGACAATATGTATTTCTATTCATACTATACGTATACATGAGCCTACAGAAAACTGTAGTGGATGTCAGATACCCTGAAACTAGAGTTATAGTTTTGAGACTTTGTATAAGTGAGAAAATCTAATCAAGCTCCAATATAAGAGCTGCAGGAACAGAGCTGAACCATCTCTCCAAAACTGGACCTTTGGTTCAGATCTATATTCCAGCACATATTAATTATAATATGCATGTCACAATCTTCTCTTGATTTACTATATGGAACAGGTTTTGATTTCTTGTCAAGTTGACACAAGCTAGAGTCATTAAAAAGAGACGTTATCAATTGAAGAATTGCCCCTACTGATTGGCCTGTACACATGTTTATGAGGGATTTTCTTGAATATTTGGTTAATGTGGAGGAACCTGAACCTCACTGTGATCCATGCCATTCCTTGGAATCAACCTGCCATTGTATATGAAGGCAAACTGAAAAAAGCCATTAAGAGTAAGCCAGTAAGCAGAATTCCTCCATGGCCTCAGCATCAGGATCTGCTTCCAGGTTTCTGGCTTGAGTGCCTTCTCTTGATGATTTCTTCATCTTCAATGATGAGAAATATTCTTCACATGCTTAAAATTCAGAAATGGCAGTTGAAGGCAAAATAGCTCCTTTCCTCTGCAAATTATTGTTAATGAGATTGTTTTATCATATCACTAGAAATCAAACTGGGAACCTACAAGACAGGAAGAAGCATGGACATACAAATTTAGTCTTTAAAATGAATTAAATATAAATGTTCCTATTTTAGTTTTATCCATACAAATTTGGACATATGAATATATATTTTCATATACATATATGTCCATATATGTGTATGTATATGTTCATCTATACTGAATTTCTTCACTTAGACATCTTATCATATATATCTTTAAAACGAAGGGTGATTTGTGATGATTTTTTTTGTCCTTCACACTCCCTTGCATATACATATTCATTTTGATTCCCACTGTCATCCTTCATCTGGACCCTCATCCCCAACTGTTTAAGTGCTGATATCAACAGGCTCCCATCTGTTCCCTAGGCCTCCAGGCTCTTTCTCATCAAATCATTCCCCTGCCAAAGTAACCTTTACAAACTATTTTAGTCCATGTGACTATGCAACCCCACCCCCAATTAGTCACTGGCTTCCATTTTCCCCGAGCAAAGTTGTTAAAATATATTCCATAGATCATTGGTTCCATGAGATGCTTCTTGGAAACAAAGATCCGAGAACATATTGGAAAACACAGAACATTTTATGCTTTGCTTGAAATTTCACAGTGAATGTTATTATAAAGCCTTCTAAACTATTAACTTGTTACACTTACAAAATTTTGGCCTCAGAATCTCTAAGTTCCTTGTCTTCTTTGGAATACTTATAGCCTTACTAAATCTAAATTGTTCAAAACTGAACTGTAAATCCCTTTAAGCACATTCCTACCATTACATTTCTATCCAACCAAATGGTCACTGTAAGAAGTTACTCTTGATATTATTTCTATTGATTTACTATCTGCTATCCTTGTCAACTTCAAAGTATAGGAATAATTTAGCCTCCCTTCTTATGAATTCAATACAAAAACAGCCAATCATTTCCTAAATGTCTTAAAAAGTAAAACATTCTAACCAAAATACTATAATTATAAAACTTAAACATATTTCTGAAAAGATGCCTTTTTATCTACCCAGGTCATCGAAGGTTGACATCGAATGTTGTTCACTATAAAGCAACTAGGATAGGTCTTTAAGCATAGAAGACAAATTTTCTTTTATGAAAATATTCAAATGAGTAAGAAGAGGATCTCTCAGTATAGCCCTTTTATGACTGTCAATGCAGCAATGGCAAGGGAGGCAGAGGAAGGCAATTTCCTAGAAAACTGTGGACTAGATAACCTAACCTAGATGTCAAAGTTCTAGACTGACCAAGGACAGACAACACTCTCAAAAAATTTATGAATGATACCTGAAGACAGATACCATAGTCTATCCTTCCCCTTCCACAAATCATCATGCCCATACCCAGGAATTCATAGAAATGTCACACACAAACACACACAAACATGCACACACACACATGTACACATGTGTATGTGGGCACACAAACACACAAACACACAAAAGCACATACATATGCACACACACAGCACATTATAGACTTCATTTTTAGCCTATGATGTCATAATATGTATAAATTCTTCAATACAAAACATTCCAGAAAGGTGAAAGGACCACTCTTTAGCTTTGAATAATATCTATATACTTAACACAGGATTTAGATTTGTAAGAAAATGAAACAAACCTTCAGGTGGAGTACTTTTATTCCAAACAGGCGAAATAAGCACTCATGCTGGGTGAAGAGTTTAGGAAATAGAGAAGACTTGTTTTACAGGTCATAGTTTCAGAACTGAGAAAACTATAGAGAGAAAAGTCCTCAGAAATTTGCTTAGAGTTTCCCTACCTCAATGGTTGAATATTAATTTATATATGCACAGCATGTCATTAAGGGGTGGAGTTTATAAGTGGAAACTAGAGGGTAAGCAAATAATGTTTCCATTGGCATAAACCGAATTCAAGTTAAATCCCAAAGAATTAAATATGACAGCGAAAAACATTCCTCCTAAGCTCTAGGATCGAACTATCATTAGACTGAAGATTATTCTAAGAATATCTACATCTTTTTTTTTAAAGGCTTCAAGTGTATTTTATTTAATAAGGTGATAATGCATAACTACTCCATTTCTCAATTTTGAAAAAAAAAAATTCAAATTGAAGGTATCGGGAACAAATGATAGTACCCCAATAAAAATGCACAGTGTAACTACCTAAGACAGGCAAGATGAAGAGCTACTGTCAGACTTTCAACACACAGCAACCCTGTTCCCAAGACTGCACTAGGCCTATCAAGAAAAGCTGTAAACAGCAACATTAGAGACCCAAAAGTGTAGTCCTTGCCCAAGAAAAAGATGGAGGCAAGTTAACACAAGATATTTTTAAGATATACTAAAATGAAAACCTCTCAGAGAAAATATCTTCCTTGGAACATGAAGGGGTCATATGTAAGATAGAACAGAACCGTATGTATGCTGGGATATGAAGGGGTCATATGTGAGATAGAACAGAACAGTATGTATGCTGTGACCTCTGTGGACATTTGTCTTAATTCTTACCTGGGAATGAATGAAGGAATGGGGCTAGGTCATTGGAGGAAGTTTAGGTTTTTCAGTATACATGGCAGTCTTTGGGGTTGAGGGGAATAAAGATAAGAAAGTAATTAAAACACAATGGAGAGGAGAGGAGAGAGAGAGAGAGAGAGAGAGAGAGAGAGAGAGAGAGAGAGAGAGAAGTAAAAAGAAAAAAAAGCCAGAGAAAATTGAAGGCCATCTATCAAGGCCTAAAAGAGAACCACGTAAAGCCTAAAATTTCACATCTAGAGAAATATTCTTTCAAACTAAACTTTAAGGGGCTGGGGAGACAGGTCAAGGGGTGTGAGCTCTGGAGTTCAGGTGCTCACAGCCTTTGTAAACTGGGATTTTGTGTATTGTCAAAAGGGGAAAAGTACTGTAGGGATGACGGAGTGTTAGGGGTGCAAGGGAGAGTTGAAAGAGACAAATGTGGAATGGAAATGTGTATCAGCATTCTCAGTTGTATACATGTATAAAATTCTCAATTAAAAAAAAAAAAAAAAAGCTGGCCAGGATGTCAGTGGCCTATAATACTAGCATCTGGGAAAATCCCCAAGGCAAATAGGCTACACCAGCAATCATTGAGCTCAGTGAGAGCTCTTGCTTCTCAAATAGTGAAGAGCATTCGCCAAGGACACCCAAGGTCAATTTTGGGCCTTTACATGCTTGGGCATCTATGTGCACACTTGTACATGTAGACAGACATGTACACACCCATGCATGTCATGTACCACACATGTACACACTTAAAAAGAAATAAAACTTAGAAATTCTGGAAAAGTTTCATGCAATAGCCGGGTTTTGCTATAAGAAATGATAAAAGAATCTGTTTAGTCTAAAAACAATTAACATCAAGTATATAGTTTTATCTACACAAAGGAATTAATGACAGCATGGTATCTATTCCAAAACTATTCCTTGTTCAAATTTTCATGGAGCTGTTAGAATTCTAATTATGTTTTTGGTTTGGTTCATAGCATCATGCAAATGTTAAGTTCCTTGACACAAATTACGCTATACTGCGTGAGACATTAACACTGAAGGAAACAGAAAAGATAATGTAGGAGACTTTCTGACAATTTTTACAATACTCATGTAAGCTAGAATTAATTAAAAATAAAAAACTAAACAAAGTAAAACAATAAGATATCTTATATGGTTTATAGTATGTGTAGATAATAGTTTTTTTAAAATTTAAAATAAAATTTAAGTTTTCTTAAAGCAACAGAATAAAAAACAAAAGGAAATATACTTTGTTGATAGAGAGTCTCATCTTTAAGTGGTGTAATATCTTTTGAAAGTAGGCAGATCAATTAAATAACATATATTAAAGCTAAAGCAATTCTTAAAGAATATAAATAAAATATATAGAAAATAAGTCATATACCAACAATAAAGCTAGCATGTCATTCTAAAAGCACATCCAATTATTTCAAAAGAGGCCAAGAGAAAGTAGATAGATTTAGACACAGTCAGATATTCGAAACAAATTATGTAGACTACAGCATTGGAGAATAGAGTATAATGGTATGTCTAAATTGTGGATTTTGTATATACGTATGCTACATATTCATAGCAAAGACCTCTAGTTCTTCTGGACTATTAGTGGTCTATCTACCTCCCAGTCTCATTCTCTCATCTCAGTGGTCACTCTAACTATTGTTAGAAGTTTGAGAGTACTGAGCTGACAAAGGGACAAAGAAAGAAGATCAGAAGTCAGCATGACTCTGAGGGTGGTTAATCTAAGTACCCAACTGATGGTGATGATCCAGAACATACGATGAACATTTGCTGACAGCTAGAATCCTTGCAGCATGACATATAAGTGAGCCAGCATATGAGTGATGTTGATATTCTATTTTTCTTGGAGATATCAGCATCTAGTTGACAACCTAAAAGAGAAATAAAATCTCATCTGGCTTTGTAAGCTGGCCCAATGATGTTCCAAACATACTAATTAGGTATCTTGAAATATTTTCTCCATACCTCTAGGTCTATCAACAGGGTGTCTGGTAGCTTCCTTTAATCAGAAAACATTGGTGGTTACTGTACAGAAAGACAAATAACAACTGTAAGAACTCTTCCAGAATGGGAGAGTAGTATGTAGTTGGTAAAAAATCCTGTTTTAGATTTCGATTTGTCATTTAAAAAGATGGGCATATTTTTCTAGACCACAGGTAGAAAGTGTCACTCTACATTGAGCCAAAGTCATGGTGCACTGTTTCTGGGAAGCCCATTTTTATCATGTAGTAAAGATTTGCAAAAGCTTCTTATAGATCAAATTGGAGGAGTATCAGTTAAATGGAATCAGCAAAATTCTTTCTTCGGTCAGAAATGAACTCCCAGTTTAGCCTCTCAGTATTAAATTTTTCAGATATGTTTCTACCTTTCGGCACACAAACAGTTTACAGAACTTCTGGGAAACAGAAAGCCATGTATGAATAAGCCCTGGGGACATCAGAGCTACCAAAACTTTTCCAGTCCATCCTGTATTGTTTGGGGATTAGAGGATAACATATCTTATGGGAGGGTTCTAGTTCACATCGTACTGCCAGAACAATTGATCACACACACACACAAACACACACACACACACATCACACCACACACACCTTAATAATAATGTGTTTTACTAAAAATACATCTTTCCCTGACTAGACTTGATTGTATTTGAAGGATGTTACCATTGCAAACTTACTTATTTAGTTCTCATCACAAATCCTCTGTCATTCTATAGACTGAAGGGACCAGATGAGAGTTTTTTCAAGCTCTAATGTGCATGAATCTATGAAAAATACTGAACAAATGAGCCACTGAGGAGTTATGTTTCTAAAGGAAATTGAGTCGGTGTTATACTAAATCATATAGAATGATAAGATGTTGTCTTTAAATGTATTGGAAGAACAACTTCATTTACTCACTTTTCATTCACTCAAGGATTTCCTAAATGTCTAATATGGAGACACTGTAGAACAAATTATGAAGCAAATAAAATTCAAGAAAAACTGGATTTTAAAGCTAGTTAGAAGCTAATTTGGATTTCGGCAGCTACACGGAGGTCCTTCTATAATGCACACTGAATTATGCAATTTCCTCCTCTCCCTTGATTTCCTTCTTTCTATTTCTCCTTTTACTGTTCATCTTCCCCTTGCTTCCTTCTCTTGTTTGCTCTTTCTGTCTTAAATCACAATACTCAACATCTGTTTGCTACTTCTTAAGATGCACTAATAAATGCATCTTTATTAAATAAAACTAATAAATGGTGTAGGTATTAGTTCTACAAAATCAGAGAAACAGAGGAAAGTCAGAAAATAAGGGAAGAGGTAATGTATTGAGAATATCACAAGGAGTACAGAAGCTTGCTGTCTGTAAAGAGAAAGGCATTATTTATGGAACAATTAAAAGCTAGGATACCTCTGTCATAAACAATTCAGGAACTGAGGGAGACCCATCAATGATGTAAATTAAAGGACTATGGAACTAATTTACTGAAGGAAAAAATTTGAGTATCTAATGGTAAGTGGTAAAGGGCTAAAAGAAGTTACTTCTTACTTCTAACCTAATTAACACAGCTCATGTTGGGTATGAATTAGAAATGAAACAGAATGAGAAAACAATCTCCAAACATTCAATTTCGATGTAGGATTGGCTTCACATATTAAAAATAAGAGATGGGTGTTGAGTATTTTACCTGGTCCTTTGTAAATACCAGAGGGCTAAGAAGAAAACAAAAGTAGCTCTAGGTAAACAATGGACTTTGAAAAATATAGAAAGAAAACTCAATATAATCTAGGGAAATCTGCTTCCTTTCTCCTTTTGCTCGTTTCAGAAAGACTCCCCAATTGCTTAGTAAATGTTTTTGGCACAAATTGCCACCCTTCTTTCTTTTTATTCTCTCCCACACAGACTACACCTATTAATTCTGACATCCATTACAGAAATCATCTCAGTGCATTTCAATTACATGCATTAAAGCTCAATGTAAGTTCTTGATTATTCACCCTTCCTTATGTTCCAATGCATTTCTTCTTTATAATAACACACAAAGTCTTTCAAACTGAGTTAGTTTTCTGTGTTAACTCATTAATGCTTAAGGTCAAAAATCATCATTCTATTGGTGAGTTCAGTTTTATAAATACCATATAATATTGCACATATTTAATCACACATGTAACATATTACATAGTGCTATCATTCTTAATGTTGCTTAATGCTTTCTTCAGTATTTAAAAGTCACATAAAATATGCTGCATTTGATTTTTGTACTATTAAAGTTACTGGAAAATATTTGCCTTATCCAATAAATGTTTCTGTATTTGAGAAATAAAATATTTTCTTCATGTCTTTGGGTATTTGTGAATATACTAGGTTTTTGAACCAGATCATTTGTTATGCAAGAAGCCTGATGAAACAGAAATGATGTCTCTATCTGTAAGAACTTCAGAGACTACTTTGGAACCACAACCAAAGGATCTTACTTCCACTCTAGGCAAGCCAATTAGAGTCATAATAAATGTAAATTCGGTGTGTGTTGAAGCATTATCTTCCAAGGAGAAGTAACACAGCAAGAAATCGGGTATAACTGCGATGACACATAAAATAAGTACAATGAAAACATATAGATGTGATTTATTCACTTTAAGAATCATTCGAGAACCTGCTTTCATTTTGTCATGAGTTCCTTCTCTCATTGTATTGCAGTGACTAGCTGGGTCGGTAGCATTTGTCCAGTGACCAAAAGTTGGTTGGTCTTCTAGTGAGAATTATTGCTCTGCAGTGGCTAGCCGGGTGGTGAGCATTTGTTTGGTGATCAAAAGATGGCTGGAATCTTGAGTAAAGTATATTAATACATTGCAAATCAAGCATGCCAGAAATTTAGACATTGGTTCTTTTGATGTTTTGGTTTTTGGGTGTTGGTTTTGATCTCATACACAAAATGAACTGAACTTTTAAAAAAGCTATAGCAGAAGCAAACAGTGGCTACTCCACAGTATGAATGCCACGCCATTTGTCCACAAGGCATCAGAAGATCATGAGAAGTCAAAAGAAGCAATGTAAATAAATCCCTTAGGTTTACTGAAAGTGGGCTTTCTTGATAGTAAAATGCCATAGCATTGTAAGAAAGTATCAAAAAAGCAGCTTTCTTTATTATGTGAATACATAAATTGCAAAGTGAGCTTTAACATAACAAAAAGTACTGTCAGCCACATGCAGTGAGTTTGTGAGCTGTCCATTATTATTCAATATTCACGAGATGTGAAACTCATTGCATTATGCCTGTATCCTGTTTCTGATCCTTAGAGAATTTTGCTATTCTTAAAAACATCTCCATGTGATCAGGGAGGATAATTAGGCTATAGCAAAAATAAACAATACAAACTCTTGGACATAGCTGAAACAACATAAAAATTTACTAAAGACTTTTCCATAAAAAGAAAAATCCATTACATGCTACCATCAATGAATCAAAACTATTGAGATGGTTAATATTAATTGTTGACTTGACACAATCTCAAATCCCATAGGAAGAAAATATCAGTAAAAGACTGTCTACATTGGATGAACCTACTCAAATGTTTGTAAAGGATTGTCTGAAGAAAATTGATGTGGGCAGACGTAGTCCAGTGTGGGCAGCACTATTCCCTAGGCATGAAGTCCTGAATTGTGTGGAGAAATTAAGGTAAGCCCAAGTAAGAAGGCAGCTTGAATGCATTCAGTCCTCTATATTCCTGACTGTAGCTATGATCTATTGGTTATTTGAAGTTCCTGATTTAAGTTCTCCACAGATAGGGGCTATGTTCAAGCTTAATTCCTATTGCTGTAATAACAGCTGTGATGGAAAGCAATATGGAAAGAAATGGGTGTATTTTAGCTTATGGGTTACATATACATACACATCACTAAGGGAAGCCAAAGCAGACATTTAAGATAAGCGCTGATAGAAAACAGAAGAATCTTACTTACTGAATTACATCCGGTATCACATTCAGCTACCTTATAAAGTCTAGCCCCTCTCCTACCCCCTACGCTCAAACCTCTTTTCCAATACTTATCCGATATTCTAATCCCCATCAAGTTATCTCCCACAGTAGTCCTGCTATCTGTGAGCCAGTTAATAATTAAGAAATGCCCCACAAATATGTCCATAGAGCAATGTAACAGAGGTAGTTCTCCATCAAAGATTCCCTGTGACAATCAAAATTAACCTCTGTAGATTGTACCCGGAAATTATAAGATGAATAGATCCTTTCTTCCCTAACTTTTTCTTTTGTCAAGATATTTTATTATAGCAACAGAAATATAACATGGACAACATATAAACTACCTTCTTAAAATCAATAGAGAAATGTATACCCTTTAGAAGTCTGTGATACATCTAGACAAAAATCAAAAGTCCAAGCAAATGCAAGTACCTATATAGAATCACACACAGTGCAGTTTATGTACCTTCTGAACACACACACACACACACACACACAGAGCTTATATACCTTCTGATCACACACATATATTACATACCACATCTGTGTCTTAATTATGTTCATTGATGTTTAAAAGAAAGATAGGTAGATATTAAGACTTTTAAGAAATGTGCACTTAAAATTGTAGGAATGCAAGTCAGTTATGATTATACATAGAGATAGATAGATAGATAGATAGATAGATAGATAGATAGATAGAGGCAAAATGCTCCCATACTGTTTGTACATCAGGCTTTGCCTGATTATAACACTGTTTCTCCTTCTGAGTACCTGTCTTGCATTCTAAAGACCCTTTCACTTTCTGTTATAATCCAAGTTTTCACAGGAAGCAGTCAGTGGGTTTACTTTCTTCTGGGTGATTGAAATGCCAGGGAGTTGTGTAGCTAGTCCCTCTGAAGTAAAACAATTCTTCCTAGAGAGGATGTAGAGCCACAAGACTGTCAACATTTCAGTGAAACTTAAAAGACTGAAGAGACCCTGGAAACATGAAATCCATGAGGCTCCTCCCCAAAAGATTGAGCAGTTGCTGGGATGAAGAGACTCTTGGTTGGTGCTGGCTGCACTTGGGAATACAACATTTACAAATCACTACCCACGCTGGGGTTAATTTTAGATAACCTTTAAGTTTTTGAATGTTTCTTTGATCTGCCCTAACTGGAGTATGCTGTGTATTTAGTTTATTGCTAGTATTATGTTAACTGAATTCTCAAAATTACATGGGATGCACATCTATGTGTAAGATGTTGAGGGTCCCTGGCCCAAGTTGGCTTTAATTGGTAAAGTTGATGATGGTCAATGACTGGGCATGGAGACAGAGGCAGAGCTTTTAGGATTCCCAGCCAAGAAATGCACGAGGTTCACCATGCCGGGAAAGAAGCAAGATCCAGGTTTGAAAGTGGCAGAAGAGAAAGCTAACCAATCATGTAAGAGCCAGGAAAGAGGGACTCCAGGCCCCCCATTGGGTCTGGAGTAGCAAAGATGAAATATAGATTTTAGTAAGTAATAATTCAGGAGTACCTGAGGGAAGGAATTAGCAACATGGAAGTTTGGGAATGGCCCAACTGTTGGGCTGATTAAGGCATATTAAATATAAGTCTGCATGTGTGTGTCTTTCATTAGAGAATCCAGGGCATTGAGGTAGGTAATAAAGGACTCATGGTACCACTGGCGAGAGTAGAGCAGATTAACAAACTATAACAGCAGCAGTTGTCGTTCATTCACATCTTTCCAAGAAAGTAATATATAACACAGGGAAAGAACATATGAGGTCAGGAGGTAGCGAGGACTAGTTGAAGTGGAAAAGAGGGTCACAATGCTGTCTGATAGGTAGAATGACTCCAGGTCACACAGGTCTTATACAAAAACATCAAACTAAATTAGACCACTTACTCAAGGAAGCAAGATAATAGATGATAAAGTTAAATGAAGGAAAATATAGCAGAGTCAACTAGAAAACTGCAGCACAGCACACAAACCACAATTAATCTTTACTGTAGCAAAAAGTAAGGTATTTGACAAATCCATGCAAAGATGTGCTTTGCTGAGTAAAAAGATCATTCAGCCAGCAAAGCTGGGCACACTATTGTCATAGCCAACAGGACACAAAGACACTGCATGTTCCCATTGCCATGGCTCACAGCTGCAATCTTAGCATTACAGAGGCTAAAGTAGGAGGATCACCTCAAATTTGAGGCCAGCCTTTGCTACAGACTAAAGAGACACAATTATATCATGAAAATAAATCACTGAGAAATTATTTATAATTAAGGGTGAATAGTTTGTTTCTGCTGTACATGCTGTATGGAAAAATGTGTATAATCTAGAACTGGAAAACTGAACAAATAAAGAATAAGTGGAAGCTATAAAAATAGCACATTAGATATTTTAAGTTTAGGACATGTGTTGGATGTGTACTATTGTATGTGGGTTGTGTGACAAGATTTCTCCTGAGGAGATGCAACACACATGTTTATTCACCTCAGGCAGGGAACTTAAAACAGGTCACAGTAAAGATACCACCCAAGTCCAGCTTAATGAACCAATGTGTTTCACTGGGGTTCCTAACAAGAATATGGGTGAACAATCCCCCTTGCAAGAGCAGAAATGACTCAAAAACTGCTGCATCACCCCAACATGGGTGACAGCTCACAAAATCTGGGAAAATGAAATACACTTCATAGCCTGGAAGCAGATCAACAAGATTGGAGAGAGTCCTTTCCAGATGACTCACCTGGTCAGAGCCTTTTCCAGGCAGCTGATCTGGTTTCTCTGACTTCTTTGCAGCTTGATTTCCCTGAGAGTGACCTTCACTATTCTTTACAGCTTACTCTTGAAAGTAAGTGCCTAGTAAATCTGGTCAGTTTCAGGGATTTCCTGGAGCTCCTTTGAGCTGTTTATCTTCAGTCTTAAGGAGCTTCTTTGGCAGATAGTGTCAGGAGAGAACTACTATACAGCAATGTGTAGGAATGGTAATAGGAATTTGAATATTTTGCTGAAGATCAGAAATAAATAGGAGACAGATCTGAGGAATGCCAATCAGTAGGTTATTTTAAACTATGACAATAGATTGGTTAAGGAGAATACAGAAAGAACAGCAGCTCCAGAGGCCCAGCACACACCCCAAAAATGAAAAATACAGAGACCAAAAAGGGACAAGCCAGATAAAGTGTCTTGAAGGTAGTTTTAGGAGAAAATATGTTCATGGAAGTCAGGAAAGTTTTTCTAAATCAGGAGCATAGCAAACACAGTAAAATGCCCTAAATATTAAGTGAGAAGATGACAGAGGACTGTTTTCAAACTCTAGAAACTGCTGATTGCCAAACTATGGCAGTGGAACAGAATGGGAAGAAAGCAAATTGACATGGTTTGAATACAAAATAGAAGAAGCTGGGGATACAGTTTTGCCTTGAAAAATAGCAAGGCAAGAAGATGCTGCTGCTGCAAATGATACAAGGTCCAAGAAGTGGATGAATCTTGAGATGGGAACCGGCAAAGCAGAAGACTCCAGGTGGAGGAACAGGACCCTGAGAGGAACAGGGACAATCACCTCTTCAATTATAAAAAGATAGAAGACAGGATGAATAAACAGCCAGGCAAATGTCTCCACTTAGGTAGAGAAGAATGAGACTCCTTCGGCTTTCATTGGGTGAAGTCTGAGTAAGGCTATCAGTTTAGAACATAGGAAGCATTGTTTTTTGTTTGTTTGTTTGTTTTTTGATTTTTGTTTTTTTTTTTCAAAGAACAGTAAAGCAGATTTACCATGGAAACCTAATACTAAGGTTGTATATTTATTATCAAGGGTTATCCAGATTCATGAATTAAAGTGTACCTTAGTTATTACATTGGGGGGTTGTTTTGTCCTCTCTCTCACACCTCCAGCTTAGATATTCTGTTGTGGTTATGGCAAAGATAGACAGTTGAAATAAAGTTGAAGGTTTTAGAAGTATGTAGAAAAGTAGGGGTAGGGAGGGGAAATCCTTGAGTCCTCACAAGGAGGCAACACTAAAATTGGAATATAGAATCTGAATCGGATGTGAAAAGAAGGGAGCAGTACAGAGGGGATGGTTCACTTCAAGCGAAGTTTTCATTTGGCACCATTCCAACAGGGATGATTCCAAGGGTTGGAATAGGAACCCATATTAACTGGAGTCCAGACAAGAGAAAGAATAAGTGTCAACAGAAACAAACTCTAAAAGCAAAGCAGAAACTCTTGTTCCTGACTAGGCTTTGGCACTTTGAAATTAGAAGTAGTGAAGTAGCAGGGAAGAGAGGAACAGGGTGGCGCTCACGCCAGACAAAGGTAAAGTGTTGGATATTTTGGGGACAAGCAATGTTTTGAGGGTGCTGGTTTAAGGGGAGCAAAAATACCCCCAAAGTGTGATGATTTCATAGGAAACAGTGAGTGTTCAGAAACTGGGATAATTGGTCAGCTTGCCAACTGTTGAAGATACACCAAGTTTTTGCAATAAAAGAACGAGTGTTGCATGAATTTAACTCATTACCATCCTTTATATTACAGTTTTGACCACTTAAGATTCTCTTGAAAATGTACTGAAATCTCTTCCCATGCTGCACAACACAGGTAGCTCTTTTAGTTCTCTCCGATCCGGCTTCTCTCCTGCATTGAGTTGAGTGCATTGCTTTGTGGGAACACCCCATCTTCTTCCATAGATGTCAGTCTAATGGATTCACAGTTTGCAAAATGAGGTGTTTCCAACTTACAACAAAAAAAAAGTCAAAAGTACTCATAACTTTTTTTCAACAATTTAAACGCAAACTTGCATGCAATGGAGTAACATTTTGAATAGTTTCCTCACGTGCTCCGAATCCAAAAGCTTCCTGCTCATCCGTTATAATCCCCTTCACCAAATTCTGTAATAGCAGAACTAAAGGACTCCCTAGGTAGCCTAAAAGCTGTAGTTACAAAACAACTGAAGTGAAGTATGAATTTACACAGCAGGCAGTAAGCTCATGAAACTTATTCCCTAACTGGCAGAACAAGCTAAAAATATAGCTTTCTATATATTTTTGGATGATAAATTTATAATAGGGTATTAATGAAACTAGAACATTTGGTATATAATCCTGACTTTTCTAAAGTTAAAATTATGTAGAAGGAAACTGTTTCCTGCCCTCATAAAAAAATGTGTATACCAACAGCATTGAAAAATATCTTTTGAGATTATCATGGACCGAAGAACGGATTCAATTCTTTCTCTGAGAATACTTCACACCTTATCACCATTCAATGAAAAGAGATAGCAAAAATATTAGAATTCCAAAAAGTATTATCAGCTGATATGCTTGTACCTCTCCTTAATTTCTATTATAAGCATACCATGTTCCTGAATCAAAACATCCTCACTCAGATTTTAAATGAAATATTACTAAAATTGTTGGTCAGAGGCTGTGGTTTAGTGTACTTGAGGTGGAAACAATAGATTACAATTTCAATGATTTTCTTCTATTCCTAAGACAATTGTGTTATCCAAACACTTAAAAAGAGATAGAGTAATTGGTGTTGCATCTATAATTGGCAAATATGCTGTTAGTGAGACTGATTTATATGAGCCTATTTTTTTTGCCTGTTATCATGGTTGGTACAGAGATTGAAGCTGTAACCTGGGTCTGCACCTTTACATATACATTATGCTTGTTAGCTTGGTTTTTTTCAGGACTCCTTACAGTGGGAGTGGATATATTTCTGATTCTTGCCTGCTATTGGGATTCTTCTCCTCCATTTGGATTTCTTTATCCTGCCTTGACATGAGGGCTTTTGCCTTGTCTTGTTGCATCTTGTTTTGTTGTTTTGCTGTGTTTAGTTGTTCTCTCTTAGAAGCCTGCTCTTTCTGAAGAGAAAATGGAAGGGCAGTTGATATGGGGGAGAGGTGAGGTTGGGAAGGTGAGAAGGGTGGAGGGAAAGGAAAATGTAGTTGAAATGTGTTATATGAGAGACAAATCTATTCCTAATAAAAAATAAATAATTTTTAAAAGAATAAAGAAGATACGCCAATGAAGTTCTACAAAAGATATTTGCTTACCTCCATCTTAAAACCAATTAAAACAATATTGGCCAGCACTGATTCAACATCATTAATAACTGAATATAGCAGGCACAGGGGCTCACATTTATACTCTCAGCACTTCAGAGGTTAAGATGGGAGGATCGCCAGAAGTTTAAGGTCAGCCAAAGCAACAAGGTCTCTGAGATTCTGTCTCAAAAAGAATGAATACACAGATCTTTGGACACATTTTAGAATCATTTAAGAAATTTTCATTGTTCCCTGTATGTACAAGTAACAAATGTTTTTAAAACAGAAAATAAGTGTATAAACATTCGAATTCAAGTTAGTAATCCATTAAAAGATGAAAATCAAAAACACATTTACACACTCAATATACACACACCACAAGATTAGACAACCCAATCTCCCCAAATTATTGTCTCCCAACCACATTTAACAAAATTTCCACCAAAGTATCAAGAAACTTATTAAATTACAATATAATTAAGAGTGTATTTTACACACACACACACACACACACATATGTACATATGTTAAAGATTGGTTCTGAAGCTTTGATTCAATTAAAAATTTGCATGTCCAATTGCTAAAGGTCTTTGTCCCCAGTTGGTTTTTGATCAACCAATAAAGATACCAGCAGCCAATGGCTGGGAAAAGGCAGATGAGCCAGGATCCTTGGAGTGGCCTAGATTAGGACACAGGGTCAGGGGAGGAGATGGAGGTTTGTCAGGATGCAAGGATAGATGGATGAATGAGAGAGCTACAGGCAAAAAGCCAACCAGCCATGTGAGATATCAGGCAAGTGGTCACTGGCCATTTCCCAGATTGGCCTCCTAGGGTAGCAGACAAAGAATTAGAAGTGCCCAGTCATTGAATTAGCAAAGGCATTTTAAATATAAGCAAATGTATGTGTGTCTTTCAGTCACAGACCCAAAGAGCAGCTGGGTGGGTGGCTGGAAGACAAAACCCACTGGGAGCATAAGTGGAGTAGCCAAAACTCATGCTACATACATATGTATATGTACGTGTATATATTGCATATAATATATACATATACACATACATATATTATATATATATATGTACATATACAATTGGATATAGTAGTACAAAGAAAAAAAACCAAGGTAATCTTAAAGCAGAAGAAGAGTAAGAAAATTTACTGTACAAGTTATTAAAGCCACATAAAATTTCAGCTATTCAGAACTGCAGTATTGAAAAAAACAATCAACAGGCCTATGAAATCAAACAGAAAGCTCTAAGTTGCAGAGCCTTCCTAGGCAGATGAATCCTTCAAGAGAACCAAGACAACTCCTGGCAGTGTACAAGGCTCATCAATTTAGAAATGCCATTGAGTTGAAGGATTTCAGAAGATACTTCTTGGTAATATTCACAAAGAGTAATTCTAGGTGGACTGTTGAAGTAAATGTGATGTGATATAGTTACATTTACCAATGATAAAGTTGCAGAACATCTTTACCTTTATTAGTAGGTCAACATTTAAGAAAACTACAAAACATAGTAATGATTATGAAAGAGAAAACTACAATGGATGGAGCTTAGTTGGTAGGACACTTGCAAAGCAAATGTGATACTCTGAGTTTGATCCCCAGCACTGCAAATACAAATAAATAAAATCATTGACAATAGTTAAGTATTCCTGTTGACAAGCAATTGTAGAAGGCCATTCAAAAGCCAACAGTTGAAAAGAATCTGTTTGCAACATAAACAAGGAAGACTTATGAGTACCAATAAAGAATAATTTATGCAGAATAATCAATATATAAATATGTTTCCAAAGTCGATGGGGTATTTAAATGAGCATTTTAAAGAAGGATCTTTCTCTGAGCGTGGTCAAGGCCAGAATTTGAAGTTGGATAACTTCCTCTACCATTCTCCAGACTTCATGTTTTGAGGCAGGTATGGCATCCTTCTGTCTCTGTGTTCCATGGTTGGCTTTACACTAGCCATTGTTACACTGGCTTTTTATGTGGTAGGCTCTGAGAAATTTGAATAAAACACTTTACCAATTAAATCAATTTTTCATTCTCTCAAATTACCTGACTGTTGTGTTTTTTAAGATATAAACAGTTGATGTTTTCAGAATGGTCTTGCTATGTTGTTGGCTTTGCTTAGATTTTGTTTGGTTTTGTCCATGGAGTTAGCATATTGTTTGTTTACCTTTTTCCCATATGAATAAATCTTTATTGTACCATCACAGAAATCTGCTGCTGGAAACATGATTTCCTTCTTGAAGTATCTTGAGATTTTTGTTTCTGTCCTTAATATTTTGATATTGCACAATATTTTGTTAAAATCCATTTTCTGTAAATCATTATATTGTAAGTTCAGCAAGTCCTTCAGCAAAACACATCTGGTTACAATCCTTAGAAAATATTAATCATTCCATTAACCATGTTATCTTATTTTGTCTTTATATACTTTGTTTTCCTGAATAGACATCTGACTATCTAATTCTTTCATTTCATATTTACTGTGTTTTAAAACTGTTTATATACATTTGTACTGCTGTCAGTTTTTAGATTATCTTTCTTTCCATCTATATTGTTTTAATTATTTTTTATGTTGCGTATTTTAAAATGAAGTAGAATGACATCACTTTCACTCTTCCCTTTCCTTCCTTCAGGCCCTCACAACTATCCTACCTCTAGTCCTGCCTATGCCCTCCTGTGTTTTCTTTATTATTTTCTTATTATTTCATATTATGTCTTTTTCTTTTTTTATTGTATACACTTGAGTCTGCCCATACACACACACACACACACACACACACACACACGCACCAATAACTTGATGGGTTCCATCTCCCTAAATTTATGTGACATTATTCAAACTTACATAAAATGTTTTCTTTATTACTTTGTTTCTTGTACACTCTTTTTGGGTTTTAAGATTGTTTTTCCATATTGTTAGTGACAATCTGACTTTGATTATTTAGTGTCTACTTATATACTCACTTTATATAGCCTGTAAGACTCATGTACCTAAGGTTTGGCTTATATATTCTGCCAAGGTGATCCTGGGATCGTAACAGTGTGATTGATCTGCTACAATACTATGGCTTCTTTGTAATCCTTCATCTAGGGAAAGAAGACCCAGATGTGCTATAATGCCATGTCTCTCTAAGCATTTCTGACTCTAGAAGTGCCAACTTCTGTTTGGTTACAAAGACCAGTGCTGTCTCAGCAGTTGCTCCCAAACTTTTTATTTAAGGTGCCATACATTTGTTTCCATTTAAGTCACGCTGTCATAAACTATTGACTCTTTGGAATCTACACTATTTTCAAATTCCCTGTTTAGTGTCTCTCTTCAAGTGTTTTCAGACATTCATCCTGCAGACTCATCGGATTCTGACAGCCTGCAACTGACCGCCTAATTTTACACACTTGCTTGCATCTAGTGCCTACTATACATTGCCACTTCCTACTACTCCTATATTTCTGAGTTCATATTAATATGTTGTACTTTCTATTTGCATATTCAGTTTAGTGTTTCAGTTGTCTGGCTTCCTTTTGTTAGCATGGTTCCTAGTCTACCACCTGCTTCTGCTCGTTACTGACATCCTGATAGAGCTAACCCGTTCATCCAGGTAGCTTAGAAAATCTTTCTGCACTCCTTTCCAAGGTTCCCCAAACATGGCACTGTACTAGACTCCATTTCCCTTTAGCTCAAATTGGTCAGGGCTAAGTTTCAGATTTGTTTTATTTTTTGCTATTTCTTTCTACTTGCCCATTTGCCTTAGATATTAAAATAATCAGTACTTTTATATAAAATAGATCTATTCAAGTGGATAAAAATACAGTTCATATTTCCTTGTGTCTTCAAAAAGAATAACTATTTTATAGCCTGTACACATACATACCATTCCAGAAGGCTTTAAAACAACAAAATTAGTATTTAACTTGAAGTGTGTGTGTGTGTGTGTGTGGTTGTGTGTGTGTGTGTGAAGGTGAAGGCCCTGGATTCTAGAACCTTGCATTACATATGAAGAACACTTACCTTTACATAATTTTGACCAATGATCTTCAATCTCGTAAGAGTTGACTGCTTTAGAATTACACTGAAGACTTTTGAGAAATAGCAATACTCAAGCCCTGTCTGGATATGTCGCATCAGAATCTCTGATTTGGGGTACCAGCCTCAGTAGCTTTCTAGTGATCATGTTCTGGAATCTGTTCCACACTGAAGTACAGCAGATTTAGAGTCCTGCTGCAAACCTCTTTTTCCCACCACACCCTGCCTCCCACACTCATCCCCAGCTTTGCTCATACTGATTCTCATATCATTTGATGTCACAGTTGCCTGAAGCACATCACAGTTCCAATACTCCAGGCAAGCAGACCTTCAGGTAGCGCTCTAAGATCAAGGCTGGCATCTGATACTGTGATTTACCCCAACATTCTCACTTATCATGACTAAAAGAAAACTAAGAAAAAGTAGTCTATATGGAAATGGAGTAGAAATTATAACCCATCTCATTTACCACTCTGTACATATGCAACCTGCCTGCTGTATCCCTGATTTTGTAGCCAGACCGAGAATCTATTCCTTACTCAACTGACCTCTAAACTGCTTTACTCTGACAAGTGATATTTCTCCTTATGCCATCTTTTTGTGAAAATTATTTAGTAATCTTTGTTGTTATTGTTGTTGTTGTTGTTGTGGATGTGGTTGTGGTTGTTATATACCCATCAAAGAAATTATAATATTCATGGGCAAATGGCTCAGTTAGTAAATCATTGGCTATAAAGATGTGAAGAACCAAGTTCTGATCTGAAAACCCACATAAAAGCCTGATCCTCTGACCTCAACATAGGTATGGAGAGTGAGAAAGCCTAGCAACAAAATTACCAAGTACTGTAAAGAAAAACTTTACAACATAAATAGCTTAATGTTTGCCTTGAAACATAAACGATGACATGTACAAATTCCAATTTGATAGAGGGATTCCTTATTTAAGGTTCCTTATTCCCAATTTACTCTAATTTGGGTTAACAAAAATTTACCATCACAGTAAGGTAGATTTGTTACATGTAATGTGTATACAATCTCATTGTGTTAATTAAATGTCACATTGATTTTAGATTATGTTCTTACTTTTAGAATAAATAAGAAAAAAAATCACAATGTTCACAGTGAAGCTCATAAGACCATAAAAGGAACAATCACACTGCCTAAATAAGACATGGACAAGTACCTCACCACCATAAATGCTTAGATGGAGGGGGGAATCTCAGAGAGCCCCACCTCCTAAACAAAGAACTATAGGCAGCCAAAGAACATTGAGGGTGGAAGAGACAGTCCTTCCCAGGAGTAAACCCCATACTTGGTGATCAATACTAATTGGTCAGCCCTAAAATTACATAAATACAAATAGAACTGCAGTAACTGAGAACATTGTGTTTATATATTTATGTATTTATATATCACATGCATATATGAACAGTAACAATCAAAGAAAAGTAGGCTATACATTTGAGAGACAGAGAGAGAGAGAGAGAGAGAGAGAGAGAGAGAGAGAGAGATGTGCTTATAGGAGGTCTTAGAAGCAAGAAAGGAAGGGGGAATAGATGCAGTTATATTTTAATTCCAAAACACACACACACACACACAAATTAAAGATAAAAGTATGAGCAACAAACAAATGACATTAAATGTATAAAGTGGCCAATGTTGTATACAAAAAACTTCAGCCTAAAATCAGAAATATTCATACTCCTCCACCTTTGTTAAGTAGATCATTACAAATAGGTCTAATCTATGATGCAGTACTTTGAAAAGTGTTGACACATTTGCTTAATTATAGTGAGTCTCCAAAATTACTGAGGGAAAACATACGTAAAAGCTATAGAAATATTTCAAACAAAATTTTACTATCGAAGGCTGACTTAATGGCATTCAAGAATGGAAATGAACATTTTTATAGTAGCTGAAATACATAAGGCAAAGGAGATAAAAATAGAAAGAAAAATACGATCTTGCTCGTATGTGGATGTTAAAAAAGGAAAACAGCAACAAAAACAAAAACAGAAACCCCACCCTTGATGCCATAGGAGCTGAAGGCTGAACAGTGATTCCTAGCGTCTGGGGAAAGGAGAAGCGAAGGGAGTATGTTCTATGAGTGCATGGACATAGTTTGAGGGAACAGGAAGTCCTGCTGGACTACTGCACAATGTGCTGACTATAGATCACACTCTCCTGCATGCCACAACGCTAGAGCAAATGATCTGAAGTTTCACCGTAGAGAAATCCTAACTACTGTATTAGTTTGACCAAAGAAAAATCATAAGTATTTTATTAGAGAGTTTTAATGTGCCTTAAGCATTATGCAATATACATACACAGGTATTAAAACATTACATCTTATACCACTGGAAGTGCAATTTTATGTTTTAATGTATCAGCTGAAGGGAGACCATTTGAGAACAGCTTGAAGTAGAGGTGGACAATATGAGAAAGTTACAATAATGCACACACATATATATACACATATACGTGTGTGTGTGTGTGTGTGTATATATATATATATATATATATATATATATATATATATATATATATACCACCTCCTCTCTCACTTTGCCCTACTCTCCTGAGACTCTGGGAACCAGTGTTCAGCTTTCAATTCCTATAAGATCAAATTTTTTAAGCTCTACAAACAAATGACATCATGTGTTCCTTTTGTTCTGTTTCCTGCTTATTTCATATACATATAATGTCTACATATGATGTATAATATATATAATTATCATATATATTGTCATAAGTAGCTGATTATCTTATATGCTAGCAAAATAATACAAGTACTTAATTTTAAAAATGAAAAAACAATTTAAAAATCAACAAAAAGTCAAACATTCAAACATGTGAAGAACAATAGATATATTTTTCAATAAAGCTGTGTATATATTTAAAAAAAAAGATATGCATTGACTGTTCATCCTCACATGGTGCAAGTCTAAAGATATACACAGCACTATGTCTTCCCAAAGATTAAAATCTTTAGATAACTTGTGCTTAAAGAAACATATACATATATGATTGTCACCCATTTCTAAAAGCTTAAAATTTTTGGCAAGAGGTTAAGAATAGAGTGCTTATGAATAAAAAACCTTTTATAAAACAATAAAAAATGTCTTCACAGTAATAAAGTTAATCAGGCATGTATGATGGACTTAAACTATGTACTGTCACACAGATCATGTAATTCAATTCCATCAATAGGCAAAGGATATCATTACTGATATTAATATTAGCTTCCTATAGTTATTGTTTTATTATTATTCAACAATAGACTTAATACCTTAAAATCACTCTAAGTATTTATCAACAAAAATAAATAAATTGATGCACTCATGCTGATTTTTCAAATGAAGAAGCAAGCTATAAATACGATTAAGCCAAAGAAACCTAAGAAATTATCCATTAACAAGATTAATAAGCTATTTGCTTCTGATGGTATTTTTCAGATAATACAGTTTCCTTTATGATATTTTCCACAATAATCACATTAAAATTTAAGTTTTTGCTATGGTATCCAAAGCATATCAAACACATTAAGACAACCAAAATTTCAAAATGTAACCCTAATATTTACCTGATACTTGAAGATAACACTGTATGCAAGCATTAAATGCCACAAAGAAACACAAATAAGTGAAATACTAGAATAACTTCAATACATCCTCAAGGTTTTGTAACCCAATGACCAGTATACAACACTAAAAGCAGAATATCTATGAACTATTTTGACACAATAAATCAAAGAAGGTGTTCATGATGCTACAAAAGTTAAGCTTGAATCAAAAAATATGAAAGAGGAATTATATGTGCCAAAAATTGTTGTTTATATCCCAAAGTAAGGATTGCTCAAATGAGATCATTATTATTCAAGTTTCATCAAATGTGGGGGGTTGGGGGGAAGAAGTGGATGGCATGATCAAGAAAAATAACACACCAAATGGAAGTATTACAAAATTCCAAACTAAATCTTGGGAGACAAAGTTGTTGTTTTGAAGGAATGTAATCAATATTAGCAATGGTGCAATATAAAGTAGCACCATATAAGATGGATTCAATGTGTATTTTATGGCAAGCTACATTACTTTGATTACTCACACAATACTGCAATGAACATGTTATTATTCCCATATCACAAATGAGGAAGCCAAGTTGAGCTATAATCATGAACACGGGATCCTGGTGCAAGTCTTTTCGATTACGAGCTCTGTGGCTCTGGGGAAATCACAACCTTTCTTAACTTCAGCAACTACACCTATAATATAGAGATGATACTTGCCCTGCTGACCTTTCATGGTTGTTTGGAGATCACAGGTAGATTAACACGGAAGGTCTGCTTGAAATGAGGGGTGCTTCCAAGATAAAGATTTTTAGTTCCCTTGTAAAGTCTTAAGGAAATGTTAATAGAATCAACATGAGTAACAACAAAGTAGTTCAGATACCAGCCCCTGGAAGCACACTAAAGTGTGCAACTTGATGATGATATTTTCTATGTGGGCAATCTTTGGAGAGCTGATGCATCCACAGTTCATTTTCCATAGTAATAAGTAGTCACTAATGATTGGGAGAGGTAATGCATAGTCCTTAGAGCCTCCTAGTCATAGTGCATTCCTATCTAGAGAGAATCCAGTTCCAGGCACCACTGACTGACTGACCTCACAGATGACTAAACAATGTGCAAATTTAATTATGTTGTTATCAACAAACCTTTTATTGAAAACCATCACTTTGAAAGCAATATGCTAGACATTTCAGATGACAGAGATAAATAACATAATATCTGCACTCTGAGGACTCATAGCCTTCTGAGAGAAGAAAACACATAACTAACCATAATAAAAGATGGGGTATAATATATATAGGTCCAAGAGAGAAATTATTGCTATATTTCAGCTATGAAACCAATATTTTCTTGCCTTTGTTTATTTGAAGCTATCTTCTATGTTAGTCTACAGTAAGTGAAAAATGATATGTATGTATTTTCACAGTGTGAATAATAAAAATTCATACTCATGTTCTGGATCCTGAGTTCCAATACAAAATTGAGATGTAGCTTTGCTGCTGAGTCCTGTTGTTTGAGTTCCATTAACAACCTGTTGCCTGGTTGTGGATGATTTTTACCACAGTACAGAGAGATATGTGTTGACTGTCTGAAGCCTCTTCCTACTACTGCTACCTGCGTTAAAGACAGGTGTCTATGCTTGGGCATCAGTCTTTAAGCCTACAATCAATCAAGGAGAAAAGACTTGTGAAAAGATTAAACCTGAAACACCATTTCTCTAGGTGGCTATATGTCATCAATCTGCTGAATTCAGATGCTCAGATACCACTCTGAGAAACTCCTCTGCATCCTCTCCCTGTGTGAGAGTAGCAAGTATTTGCTGTGGTTCAGAGAAGCTCAGATTACACACTCAGCTTATTCAATGCTTCAATTAAATGACACCAATTCAATATCATTTTATTTATACCACAAATCTTCCTCTTCTTGTGTCTTTGGTGGAATATTTCATAGAGAGAGGATACTTGAAACAAAATTTAAGCATGAACTCAACACTTGGCAGTTACCTTTTAATTGGTCTCAATCCTAGTGTCTCTTACATTCAAATAGATTCTGAAGAAAGGCATAAAGTGCTCTCCAGTAAGCAAAGTGATGCATTATGTACTCATTCAGTTATAAACAGAATAGGCTGGCTCAAGGAAATGAAGGGAAACTGTTATTCATAACTGAAAGACAGTAGAAGCTTCTCTCTGGTGGTACCATATATTACTTCTGCCTTTTATCATTCTTCATGTGTTTATTTCCCTCGGGAATCTGTGATTCTTCACAGTGCATGAACTCTGCCCTATTTATCATTGTATCTCCTAATGTGAAAGTGGTTCTTATTAGTATATTGAAAAAGATCTCAAATGTCATAATATGAATGTCAAAGATCTGAATCTAAATCCCAATGACGCTTTGTATTCTCCCATACAGTTTGGGTTTAAATAGGTCCCAAACCTGAAGGGGAAGAGAGAGACAATGGTTCACTATCCATTTTACACTATGGCACTATAAGTAGTGGTTGGTCTTTATATTAGTGTGTGTGTGTGTGTGTGTGTGTGTGTGTGTGTGTGTGTGCAGCATCATAACAAACTATATAACATAATTCATTGACAGAATTATTTATCATAGAGTTCAGATTGGTAAATGCTGATCTTTTCATAGTATTTGTTACTCTTGCTACCCACATTAAAAATAGATGGCTGTGCTTGGGAACCACACATTGTGTTTTGATTATGTCATCAAAACTATACAAAGGCATACCAACAATAAAAGAGATTCAACCTGAGATCCTCCAGTGCATATATATATATACATATATATATGTGTGTGTGTGTGTGTATACACATATATATATATATATATATATATGCATTATACATATTAGTAAGTCACTAATAATGCATAGTGACACATAAAGATTATCAAATACTCCCACTTGGTATCAATTAACCAATTGATATCCCAGATTCTTCTTGTCCTCTGTCTGTCTGTTGTGTGAGTCTGAGTCTGTGCCTGCCTCAAGGCTGTCATATGATACTGTCCCTGTCCATGTGACTGTTTCTGTTTGCCTGTCTACCTAATAATGAACTTTGCTCTGCTTTTAGTGAACAGCAGAGAAACATGGGGAAGGAATGAGAGATACTTCATGTTTTGTGTCTCTAACAAAGTTTACAAGAAGTTATGTCACTGACTCCAACTGAACTGGATAACAAACACTATTACAAATATCATTGTCTATCAAGCAATAGCCAAATGTAACATCATCCAACATTATCTATAAATGTCATTGTGTTCAACATCTGTAATGGATAATCATGTTTAAAGTGTGATTTAAATTTCTATTGATGCTGCCTCTGGCATATAATTATTAGAAGATGCTTGTGCTAATCTTCATAAGGTATATCAAAATTACACAACTTAAGATTATATCTATGTATTAGTTTAAGTTGTAAAAGTTATTTTCTAACTTTGACAGAAAAAGTTAATTACAAGGGTAAACCAACGTGATTGAGGTTGATTATTATATTATTTTCTTGAAAGCAGGTTAAACAGACAGTGTGAATACACATTAGATTAACAGTTTAAGGTATTCTACATGTATTAAAACAAATAAACTATCTCCTTTTCCACACTGCTACTCTAATTTTTCTACTAGTCTGGTTTTTACAACTATAGCTGATCATTTTCAGGCTCAAATTGCCAGTAAAAGTCCTTTCCCCTTTTATTCCAACACCTGTCTACCTGGTTGGAGAAACACCAGGACATTTGTAAATACATTACTCATATATGATACTATTTTTATAAATAAAAAGGAACATAGGATTATTGAAGAGTGCAATAGTAGAAGAAACAAACAAAGAAAAGGATACTTTCTTAAAGGTAGTAGATATTCAACTTAGAAACTCTCTGTATGCGCCTCTGTATTAATGAGGGTCTATAGAATGTATTATAATTTAGTAATGTATTAATACATTAATAATAAATTAATACATTAGCAATATGTTATAATTTATAAACATATTAATTAAATATATATACACATATTTAAAGCATGTTTATCTCAAAACAGTAACAACTATTGTCTCACACTGAGTGGCTATAAATCCTGTATGTATCTGGATTGAGAGGCTGGTTATTTCAGTAGTCCAAATCAAGTGCAGAAAAATTAGCAACTTCCCAGTACACCACTGGGTCCTGGCTTTCCCATAGAAGTTTGGAAACCATGGTTCTGATAGCAAAGAAATCAGCAGCAGGTACATCATGATGAATTAATTTGGAAATAATGAAGAAATCCAAATGATCAAAGGACAACCTTTCTTTTGGCCATGACTCTTTTAATCTGTGCCATACCCTTTTTATCTAGGATGTTACCAAACGATGCTGCCTACATTTGGGATGCTGTTTTCCTCCTCTATTCAGGTAATCACAACAATTCCTCTATCATAGCTCCCTACCAGATGATTCTAATTCATGAAAAGATGACATTAATGACAAGCACCACCACAATCTCAAAGCTAGATGACTGAATGCATGACTAAGGATTTATAGGAACTAATATATGACCATTTATTCTTCATTATACTTTACCATTAAATGTAACCTTGATCAAATCATCAAATTCAGTACTTAGTCCTAAGTCAATAAAATGGAGATTCTAAGATTACCAACACAAACTGCAGTCAGAAATACATTTTTAAAAAGATGAAGAGAAGAAAGATACACATTGTAGAAAGATACACAAATGAAATGGATCACGTCCTTTGGGTGTTCCATTTCTGAAAGAAAAACTATTTTTAAAATGATTTACAAATGGAAATCTTTGTCTTCTCTTCAACTATTCTTGCTTTAAGCATTTGTTTTATATCCTGAAGTACAAAATTATTTGATCTAAGCTCAAATTGAGGGGACTCACCACAGGTGGGGAGACAGCTCTATGGACAAATATACTTGCTTCTGAGCCTAGCTATCTAATTTCAGTTTTCAAAAGCCCCATTGTAGAAAGAGATTACTGACTCAATCAAGTTGTCCTCTAACTCCACATGCATGTAGAGGAATTTTAGTCCAGGAATATGACTATTCTCACAAGGGATCACATCCAAAGACCTCTAGGTCTCTGTGATCTGGCTGGAATAAATTATCTTTAATACCTCTGGCTGTAATATAGACATGCCTTTAGCATACACCGTTAGTCCCTAACAATGATGGTAAGGTTAGTTTGTAGAAGGAAGCAGCCATGTTTAAAAGTGATGTCTAATTAAGGAGCAGACAGAGTGATGAATCAGAGAAACATTTGGCAGAATGAATCAGAGATAGGATACACCCAAATTTCATGAGAACAGAACAGAAAAGAGAGGCTACTTAAGGGTAGCTCAGTTTTACAGAGAAAGGTGGCAGAGAGCACAAGCTAGGCACAGGTAAAGAGAGAATGAGCCAAAGAATGAGAAAGAGTGAAAAGATTAGAGATACTGCCAGAGTGGGTTTGAGGACAAGCAGTGCAATTCAGTGAGCAGACTAGAGAAACAGGTTTGAGTCAGTCAGCTTGGAGAGGAGTTTGAGCCAGAACACCTGAGTTGAACCAGCTAGCCAGAGTTAAAAAAAAAAAAAAAACAAGAAGAGGTGTGTTTATTCATATTAACCCTTTGAGATGACAAATACATCTGGAGAATAAAAGTTACTTTTACACATGCATGTGAATGCATGCTTGTGCAAATGTGTCCAAGTGTGTGTGTGTGCACGCACACACACACACACAAACTGTTCTTTTTAAATTTATTTTTTTCAACATAATAATTTTACTAATTATTTTGGAACCTTATACAATGCACCTCGATCACACTTGTTTCCCATCCTCCCAGGTCCACTTTCCCACCTTTGTGTTCTCCCCCACTAAAACAAAAATGTATATGGAATACAATTTTGTTTTGGCATATATTCACTGTCAAATGGCCAAACACCCAGTGGCCAGCCCCTTAAATCAAACTGAGTTCTTTCTGATACTCCCACCCCCATGAGAAGCCATCAACTGTGAAGATCAGTTCAGTATTGTTATCACAATGTTTTATTATGTATTTATTTAATTACTTTTAATTTTCTACAGTCCAGTTGGTACCCCCTACCATTCCAACCTTCCACAGTTCCACATCCCATTCCTCCTCCCCTTGTCTCCAAGAGGGTGTCCCCACCTTAGCCCCCAACCCCCACCCCAAACCAACTAGGCTTCCCCTCTCCCTGTGGCCTCAAGTACCTCAAGGGTTAGGCACATCTTCTCTCACTGAGGGCAGACCAGGCAGTTCTCTGCTGAATATGTGTTGGAGGCCTTGGACCAGCTGATGTATGCTCTTCATTGGTGACTCACTGTCTGAGAAATCTCAGGGGTCCAGGTTAGTTGAGACTGCTGATCTTCCTATGGGGTCATCTTCCTCCTCAACTTCTTTCAGTCTTTCCCTAATCCAACCAGTGGTCCCCACAGTGGTTGGGTGAAAGTATCTGCATCTGTCTCAGTCAGCTGCTTGTTGAGTCTCTCAGAGAACAGCCATGCTAGACCATATACTTCAACATGGTCTCCAGTGACAACAAAGGTCATAAACACTGACAGGGCCCCCACTGGCTGGTCAGACCACAGATTTCAGTGTGGCTCAAGTGGCAGCACAGACTACAGACACCCATATAGTGTCTAGTGATAACATGCTCCATGGACATCAACATGGCTTCCTTCTAACTGCTCACGTCCCCCTAACTCTGATATATGACTTATATGAGCCCCATTAGTATTTTTCCTTCTGAATTTAGCACACCACATTTCATGTTCCACAATGAGAAGATCTTTTAAGAAAGGCCATAACCAGCCCCTGCACATCTATGAGAGTTGTTAAATGATGATTCTTTCACATTTCATATCCAATAAACCAATGTTGAAATCTAGACGCCAATATTTATTAGTTGATGTGATACTTAATAGGCTACCTACCTAAACTAAAAACCTATTATATACCTCCAATCGTAGTCCCAGGATATTTGTTTTGCTTATTGGTAAAATTAGTCTGTGGGCTGGGATAGCATGCTTGTCTCTGAAAGCAACAGAAGGGAAGGTTAGTCTAAGAATTATTAGCAAATAAGTATTACCAACAATGTTGTAAAAGTAGGCATGCCCCGTGCAATAAATATTTGTGCACATGCTATTTTATGGTGAATTTAGTTTGAATCAACAAAGAGTTTCTGTAACTCCTAATACAAATGTCTATATTGTTTAAAACTTTAAAATTTCTGTACCTTCATGATTTCAAGAGCTTTTAAAAATGTTAATTGAACAGGAACAGGAAAGTAAGATAGGAATACTAAGATTTTTCTCTCTAAAGAAGCCTATAAAAGCTGATAGTAGACTTAAACAATTTTTCTGCTCATACAGGATGTTTACTCAATTCTGGAGACTCTGACTTACTCTAACAAGTATGGTATTAACTTTGTGTTTAAACAACATTTACTACTCACAGCTCTGAAAGCCAGAAGTACAAGGTCAAGCGCCATTCAAATGTATTTGCTGCAGAAGACCTACTTACTGATTATAGATGGCATCATCTCTCCAATGTGTCTTCAGATTATCAAAGGCGCAAGCAATCTCTCTGTTATCTCCCAAACAGAAGCAACTATCCATGTGGACACCACTCTCTTGGCTCAGTTCTGTCACCCAAATCCCACATTCTAACCCCACATTTAGTGATTAGGATTTCAGTATTGGAATTCTAGAAATAGTCTGTAAAATCAGCCTTCCAAAGTTAATTGTTTATATTTTATAAGAATGTAGGGGTAAATATAAAATGCATACAGAGACTTTATGAGGTTCTGCTTGCAAGCTACTCAATCTATCACTGGACTTTTATGTTATATAGAAAAAAAAAGCCATCTATCTCTTTTAGGTCAATCAGATCTTGTTCATTTATTACAATTCTTTAATAGTCTATGGAGAGAAAAACTCAAGGAAAGGCCAAGGTCATAAGACCTGCATGCTTTTTTGTCTTAGCTCCTATAGACTCCATAATTGGCAATTTATGCCTTACAACAGTCAATAATTAATCCTATTTCCACTAAAAGTTTCCATAATCCTTGCACAGTACTTGTCTACCTGTTCTGATTTACATTACAGCTTTATCTTGGGAATATTAGGAGCTCAAAAAATCTTTTGGAATTGCTCATTAATATATTCAAGTAGACAACATTTTGCTGAGAGGATAAATGAGTCACTATTCTTCTTTTAATTTTTGTTCCTGAAGCATTGAGTCTCCTGTGATGGCTCAGTGTTGCCCACCACCTTGACAACACATAAAAATGCAGTATATTGAAGTTTTTTTTCTAAATCAGCAGCCCTAGACAGGACATCGAGGAAATGTGACAGTAGCCAGGCAGTCCAGAAGAAATCCCTGTCAGATGCTGCCCTGTTCCACACAGCTACAGAACCTAGAAAGAAACAAGAATATCAAGTGTATAGGGAGTCAAAGAAGCCCTGGGGTTTCATGACAGAACTTGCAGGAGCCATATCTGACTAGTGCTGATGGGAAAGGAGACCTTGGGGGTCAGTTAAACTCCTCTCCAAATGCCAGAGAGAAGACAGAGGCAAACTTTTTTATTGCTATTATTAAAAATGGAGAACTAAAGTTAGTGGAACTCAGTGAAATAAAATTAAGTCAAGAGGCATCTGTGAATATTTTAAACTTGGCGTTCATGTCCATGGTACATCAATAGGCAGGTCTCCCACCTCCAAAGCCTGTCTCACTCATATGGAGATACAAAGAATCGTTTGTAATTTATTAGTGAGGGCACACAACAGAGACACAGAAGGAAGCTGCATATAGTCATCGTGTGCTTGCTCACCGGCACACAACTATTCATTCTGGTGTCTGTTTTTTTCCTCTTTTCTGTCAGAAAAGATTTAAATGTCTGAAGAATGCATGGCAAACATCTTTTTCTTTCGATAATGCCTAAATTTCTGGAGCATGCACAATATATATCACCTATCTTCTGCTGCCCCTGAGAGATGTGACATAAATTTGAGTGAGTTGGTAGCCTGACAATTTATAATATATAATGGGAAAACACTGAGTGCCTACTGTGCCCCCTACACCATCCTACAGGCATACAGCTTTGTTTTCAGAAAGCTTTATTTTCAGAAATATCACTCTATATAAAGTTAATCCTGGAAGCAAGAGGCTTCACAGTTGGAGAGCTTCCAATGTCTTCCATAACCCTTTCTTACTCCCAACATGCACAGCATTTGAAAGCATAAATAAAAATAAAATACTAATTATTTAATGATATTTATGAAGTTAGCAATCTTTACCAGTCTCCCTTTGGAGACTGATAAAGAAACAACTGTTACCTTATCTAAAAACAGTCATTCTGAATTATTTATCTGTTTATTACTAGCAGCATTCTTCTAGCAATATTTAAAAAAGATTTTAGTTAATAGGTATGCACACTTCATTACATAGTACTAAACATCAACACAAGTTCTGGTGCTTGCTCGAGGAACATTTTTCTCTGAATAAATGAGCAAAGCCCAATGGAATCTTAAGAAATGAAAGCTAATCTACTCAATTAGAAGAATTAAAAACAATTCAAGTAAGCTCTCACTAGAAATAAAGTTCGTCACGGTAGCAGTGAGAAAAATTCAGCATTACCAACTGTTCAGTTTGGTTTAAAACTTACTAAATTCTGCTTTCAAATGTTAATCATTTATATTTCCCTTATAAATCCACAACAGACATAGCAGATATCTATAAACTAGTTTCCATATTGCCATCAAAGGAAGACTTACAAGTTGGTGATGCACTTTTTCATCTTCTCTGTGAAGTAAACTTCAAATTTCTAATCCAATGATGAGATAAAGAGGAGGAGAGAACAGGGAGCCATAGATGCAGCAGCAGGGGAGAAGGATGAAAGGGAAGGGGAAAGAAAGAAGAAGTGGAGAGAAGAGGCAATCACAGAAGAAACAGCAGAGGAGGAGGAGAAAAATAGGGAGGAAGAGGAGGTGGAGGAAAGGAGGCAGGAAGGAAGAGAAGGAGGCAGGAAGATGATAACAAGGAGAAAGCAGCTTAATTTTCTTCTCTTAAAGTTCAAGATATTAAATATATGCATCCAAAACAAATATACTATTACATAATTAATATTCTTGTTCTATTTGAAAGGGGAAGTTATTAAATTTAAGCATCTCAGCCACACGTCTCATAAAACTAATGAAATTACATCATTTCACTCTTGCACAATGCAGACTATTGTAGTTGCTGGCGAAAGAACTTTCTTCAAGAAACACTTTTTCAGGTCTTGTTTAGGCAGCTATATTGTTGAGGTTTTGTGAGAGAAGCTTCCTTGTCATTTCTAGTAGACACAACTCATAGTAGTTTTTCTGGTACTCTGGTTCTTTCAGTATCACCTCATCACATGATGTTCCCTGGGTGCTAGAAACAGGAGTTGTGCTGTAGATGTCTTCATAGGGTCTAGCCAACTCAGGATCACATGTTCTATATACTTTGACCAGTTATATTTTTCTGTTATGTTCTCCTTCTGTTACAAAGAGAAGTTTATTTGATGAGGGTTGAGAGTTTACACTTGTGGGTAGAAAGATACGTATTTAGAAAATCGTTAGGAATTATGCTAGGTTTGGAAAGTGAATGTAGTTGAGTTTTCTCTAAGATCCATGACCTTGCTAGCCTTGAGTAGCTGGTTAGGTTTCAATTTTAGGCATGATTTTCCTTCTGTTGAGTAGGCCCTAAGTCCACTTAGAGAGATGTTGTGAACACTAAGCTATTGCACATTTAGGTTAATTTTGCCACCATGCTGGTTGATTGTGTTAGGCCATAGCACTGCAGCTGGGTAGGAATAATGGTTGTTTCTCTCCCTTGGATGCTTGCATACAGCTTCTTGTGCTATGAATGCTAGTACCCAGGAAGGAAGCCTTCAGGTCAAATAGCACATCTTGTTGTAAGGGTTCATGATTTGTGAAAGAATGATATCCAAGACTCAAAGAGTATGCAAAGGCAAATATTATTTTATTCTGCAGAAATTCAACATGTGGGGGGTCTGCCAAGATGGAGATGCCCAGGTCAGGTTGTCACAGGAATACTCCACTATGCTGGTACCAATTTATCTTAGTCGAAGTTTCTATTCCTGCACACAGATCTTGACCAAGGGTTTATTCAGCTTACACTTCCACATTAGTGTTCATCACCAAAAGAAGTCAGGACTGGAACTAAGCAGGTCAGGAAGCAGGAACTGATGCGGAGACCATGGAGGAATGTTTCTTACTGGCTTGCTTCCCCTGGCTTGCTTCCCCTGGCTTGCTCAGCTTGCTCTCTTATATAACCCAAGACTACCAGCCAAGGGATGGCGCCACCCACAATGGGCCCTCTCCCCTTGATCACTAAGTGAGAAAACACCCCACAACCAGACCACACGGAGGCATTTCATTTCCTCACCTGAAGCTCCTTTCTCTATGATAACAAAACCAGCCAGTACACAGGCCCAATTTAAAGCACGCTAGGGAAATTCCATGGAAGGGTAGGTGAACATTATCTTGATTAGTTGACTCAATCTGTAGGGTTGTGGGAGTCTTTGGAACTGGCTAGGCCCCACATTTCTGGGGAGTTGGGAGAGGGCTGGAAACTGTTGCCGACTCATTGTCCTTGCCACAGGCTAGATGGCAGGCAGCTTCTGATGGTGGGGCAGCTTCTCATTGGCTGCTGAAGCCTGTGGTTTCTTCTAGTAACTGACTTGCCTAGACTTGCCATGTTCTGGGAAATAGAGATCTAGGCCTACTCTCCTGACAGGCTCCAGTTTGAAGCCTGTCATGGAGTCAGCCTGTCTCACTCTTCTCAGTGTCACCAGGTGCTCAGTGATCCACATGGTACTACAAGGTTTATGTTTTCCCTGATGGAGTTTTGTTTGTGTTCACTATGACTTTTGCCTCCCATTCTCTCCACCACCCACCTCTATTTCAAAATGAGACTATTTGATCCATGACGCTAGAACACCATCCATGAATGAAGTTGTGTGAGATCTCTGAGACCTTGTGAGAAAAATCAGCATAAACAAAATCTTGTTATTTCTGTTCCTCCATAAAATGGTTTGTTCTTGGAATGTGCTGTAGGCATAAAGTTTTTGCAACTTACTTTTAATAAGGGCTCAACCCCTCCTCTATCCCACCATGCAGCAGAAGTAATGGAAGAGAGAAGGTATTAGGATATGGGGGAGGTGGACCAGTTCAGCAATAGTTCTTTGGGGAATAGCTTGATCTTTGGCAGCACTTCAGTCCTGTAGGAAACAGCAAATATAATTCAGCAGCTACAGACCAGTTATCTAGGCAGGAAAACATCAGGCAAAAACTTGCAGCTACAGTCCAGTCGTTTTAGCAAGCAGACACTAGGCAGCTGTAGTTCAATCCTGAGGAAACCACCAGGCTTGCCAACCATCCTAACGCAAGGCTTTGGAGGTAACTTGGGTGAGTTTCTCTCAATGGCAGCATTACTACAAGTTGACCTCAATAACACTATGTAAGGCGAACTAATATATGTCTGTCTTTAGTGAAGAATAGCAAGGTGGTGAAAACCAAACCAATGCTCAATGCTCATCTCCCACTGTCTGTGGGGTCATATTTACACTCCTTCGTCAAGCATGCTTTCATGTGTTTGCTAGATCAAAACATCCTTTCACCTGTGTCTGCGTCAGGAAAAGAGTCTCTCACATGTTTGCTTTAGCAATACATCCATTCACCTGTGTGCCCAGCAAAACATCAATTTGACATAATTAACTTTCCAAAGAACTAGAAGTTTCCACTTCAATATGCTTTTGTACTCCTCCTAGGTATAATAAATGATAAGAGTGGGTTTTACTTTAGATTATACGTCATCTTACCCATTGTTATTCAGAATGATGTTTCAGAGCAGGAGTTGTCCTCTTGACTAGATATAGCTTGAACTACAGTGACTTTGCCCTTGTAACTGAATAAACCTAAACTCATATTAGTTTTCCTCAATAAGTGACTGAATACAGCCCGGATTTATCTGACCTTTGTTCATATGACCTTGCTTAAGCCTCAAGAACACTCTCTGAATATAAACTGTCTGATGTTCTGAGTAAAGTTGGCTATTCTGAGTTTCCAGTCTGCCTTAGTTTTAGGCTCCACTCTCCCAGCTTCACAGCAATAACTAAAGCAGCAACATCAAGTTATCACAATTTAAAAGTATTTGATTTATTTATTTTTTGTATGGATTAACACTTAAGACGTTGCCTTTAGTCTCCAAGAGAAATTTAAATATTACCTTTGATTGGTGCTATAACTGTTAAGCCAAATAGAATTTTTGAAGATGGGTTTAATGTATTTCCCCTCATGAGATGGATATGAATCATTTAAAGGATAAGAGTGACATTGTATGATTTAAGAGAATGTGTTTGGGAGAAAATTTTGACAAGATTTGGATTTTGTAAAGGTCCATGATTCACCAAAAAATGGTACTCCAGACTCGAATAGTATGCAAAAACAAAGAACATTTTATTCTACAGAAGTCCAGCATGCTGGAGTCTACCATTTATCAAGATAGAGACGCCCAAGTGAGCTTGCAGGCTCAATTTAAAGCACATTCAGGGAATTCCAGGGAGATGTAGGTGACTTTTATCTTGATTGGTTGATTCTAGATCTAGTGACTTTCCAAAACTATTTCTGGAGACTTAGGGGTGGTGATTGGAAACTCTTGCTGGGAAAGCCTGAATTCTGATGCTGACCCATTGCCCTTGCCCCAGGCCAGGTGGCAAGGCAGCTTCTGATTGGCTGCCTGGGGCCTCAGCTTTTTTCCAGTAACTGACTTGCCTGGACTTGACTAGTTCTGGGAAACAGAGATGTAAACCTACTCTCCTGAACTGCCAATTTGAAGTCTGTCATGGAGTCAGCCTCTCTCAGTCCTCTCAGTATTTATGATATTATTAGAAAAATGACAACTCATAAAGACAAAAAGAAAAACATACAAACATACATTGTCTTCTACTCTGGCTATAAAGAAAATCACATTCTTCCAGGCAGTGCTAAGCTGTTCTTGAAAATGTTCATGTTAACCAAGAAGAATCATACAACAGCTGTAACTTCATAGGTCATTGCTATGTCTTGAGAAAACAACTCTTGATCCTTGAAGAATCTGATTCTGAATGAAGTCTCCATATTTACAGAAATTTTTTCAAACATAAAGAAGACTGCTTTTGATATAATATTTTTTAAAGATATAAATTTTTTTTAAAAAAAATCACATTTTTACAAAGCTATGTTTTTGAAGACTTTGTAGAGTTGCTGAAGCAAAATAGACTCTGTATGCTAGCATTTCAAGATAAAAACCAATCATCTGTTATGTACTTCCCTGAAGGTATTTGCCATGATTAATATAAACCAAAGAATGAGACTACACTACAGAAAGAACCTCCCAAGAGAAGGAGAACTCTACTAAACTTCAGAATACATTAGTTTTACAATTTTATTTTGGCCAAATTACTAAATTGATCAAAATTATACAAAACATGTTAGAAGATCTGAGGGTTCTTTTCTCTACCAGAAAAAAATAAAAGTAAAACCAGGGAATTTTCTAGTGAATTCTCACACATGGAAAAATAATAATGGGAATTAATTTGTACAAACTCTTACAGAGAGGGAAAAATACTTTCTAATGTGCTTCACAAGGCTAATACAAATTCAGTACCAAACTTTAAAAGAGCCTTGTGAGAAATAACTCAATCTTTCATCTCTGCTGATCATTAATTCAAAATCCTTACACAATATTTGTAAATAGAATACAATTGTATGTTTATATGTGATCTTGGAGTTTATTCCAAAGGTACAATATGAGTGTAACATAAAAAAGGACTATCAATGTACCTATCAATATAATTCCTATATGAACTGAATAAATAAAAAACTCATATGAACTTTCAAATGGATCAAATTAGATCTGATATATGTCAAGAGCTTTCTATAAACAAACAATATCTAAGTAAAATAAGAATTAAATTATTAAGCTTATTAGATTTTTTTACACAGTATTAATTTAAAAAGACACTTAAAGTTGATACACTCAGTGTGTATCCCCTGCATTCAAGAATAATAAACTATATCATCCATTCTATTCAGTGTAGTACTAGCAGTATTAGTGCACTAAAATAGTAAGTTACAGAAAATTTACGTAGAAGAAGCTCTGATTCCCTAGTAACATGATTACACGTTTTAAAAAGGCAAAGCAATCAACAAACAATGAGAATTGATGAATTAAGAAGCACTGTTATTCTTAGTTAGGGATCCCTAGAACAGACTCCAGAAAAGGATATGAATGTGGGGAGAGTTACAGGATTGTCTTAAATGGTTAGATAGAAGCTCAATAGTCAGGTGAGATGTTTACATACTAGGCACTCCATCTATTGATGGTGCCATTTGTGTCCAGGGTAGGTCTTCACCCAGTCTACTGATCTCATATCCATTCTCTGAAAATAACCTCACAGACACAGCCAGAAGTTTATTGTGCCAGTTTTCTTGTCATCCTTTGGTCCAGTGAAACTCACCACCAAAATTAAACATCTCACAAATGTATAGACAAGATAAAATAATTATTTCTATATAGATATAACAAGTTACCAGAAAATAACTCAATATCATTCATAAAGGCTTTAGAGATATAACATCAAGAAATAAACCTAAGAGAAGTGTCTTCCATTTCTATGAAGAGACACATGACCACTGACAACTCCTATAACTGACAACATTTAATTGGGGCTGGTTTACAGGTTCAGAGGTTTAGTCCATTATCATCAAGGTGGGAAGCATGGCAGCATCCAGTCAGGTACTGGAGGCTACATATTGTTCTACATATTGTTCCGAAAGGTGCCAGAAGAAGACTGAATCTCTCAGGCAGCTAGGAAGAGGGTCTCTTAGCCCACTCCCAAAATGACACTCTTCCTCCAACAGAACCACACCTCCCAATCATGCCACTCCCTAGACCAAGCATATTCAAATCACAACAAGAAGTATATGAAATTATAAAGAGAAACCTACAACCTCCTGAAAGAAATTTTCTAAAATCTAACAGATATGTCATGGATCTCTAAACACAGTAGGAAATTCGTCATAGGAAAAAATCAAAAACCAAAATGCTAAATATACATGTCAGATTTCCTCACAGAAGCAATAGATTCAATGTATTCCTAAACCCTATCAAAATTTGGACTCCCTCCCCCACCTTAAGTTGATTTTTAAATGTATAGGAAACATATTAAAGAATCTAGCCAAGATATTCTTGAAAAGTTGGACAATGTTGGAAAGCAATAAGAATTACCGACATTGTATTTCAGAATTGGCACATGGACAAGTACAGATGACCTATGGGAAAGATGCTGCCGTCATTTAGCAGAGGAACCCTGCCCCATTGAAACTGTCTGCCAGGCACACTGCAGAGCTGTGTTGAAACAAAGAACGTTGATCTATACATTTTGTCAAACAAAAAAATATTCTAGATTTTATAAACATACAAAATGAAAGAGAATGTGATAAGGTGTCTACAATTTATGGAAAGTTTATTGAATAGAACACAAAAGGTTCTAATCATTAAGAAAAAAACATAGATTTCATTAAAATGAATAATTTCTGTTTTCTGAAAGCTGTCATCTAAGAGAGCAGAAATTAAGCTACAAAGAGCTTACAAAATATATAAATGACAATAAACTTAATAACAATGAGTTTTTAAAACTCATATATCATAGGATCAAAATTTTAATAAGGATATGTAAGTAATAAGAAAAATAAAACTACCAAAAAGTATTATCCCAATTATCAGTAAAATAATTTATTTTTTTGAACGTTTTTTTATTTGTTCATTTATTTTTTTACACTCCAGATTTTTTCCCCTCTTGGTCCACCCTCTGACTGTTCCGCATCCCATACCTCCTCCCTGCCCCCCTGTCTCCAAGAGGATGTCCCCATCCCCCACCCCAATTTATTTTTAATATGATAAAATATATCCAAGAAAAAATAATTTTAAAAATTAAATTTAAATTTAAAAATTTAATATTAAACACTTCTTACATAGACAATACCAATTGTTGTCCAACTATACTCTTTATGTATTGTTATAAATTGCATTAACAGGTTCAATTTGAATAAACACACCTTGAAAAAATTTTGGTCAACCACTTTCCTAATGTATGGCCAGCCATATTTCTTTGTATGCCTAATAGATCTGAAGGCATATATCCATTAAGATAAATGTGTAATAAAGTACATAGTTGGGTATATAAATCTTCAATACATTACTACTGAGAAGAATCTCAAACTAAAAAGAATACAAATGCCCATCAACTAAAGAAAAATAAAATACCTAGTTGATGTCCTCATATAATTGGAAACTCCACAACAATGAAAATAATAAATAATTAACAGACTTTATCTCAAGCAATAGAAGTAACATACAAAAGGATGCATGCTATTTTGAAGGAGTGGCACTAAGTCTATTATAAAAATACAAAATAAATGCAGGAGTTTTATTTTATATGTGCCTTAGAAGGATGAATGCACAGATGTATACATACATAGCAATGTAGAGATATATGCATACCTAAATCCCCAAAATTAATATTTTTAGATTCAGAAGGCTTTATTGCATTGTTTCTAATTTTTAAAATTTAGTACTTGAGGATTTTATGCATGTGTATGATGAACCATGGTATTTTACTTCTTCACATAAAAAAAAAAAATACAAAAATAGAGCCTAAAGAAATGGCTAGGTGGTTAAGAAAGAGTTCAGGTCCCAGCATCCACACTGGATGCCTCACAAATACTAATTACAGTGCCAGAAGGTCCAATATCCCTTTGTTGCTTCTAAAAAATGAACATACCCATATATAGACACAAGTACAGATATGCGTAATTAAAAAATAAATCTAAACATCAACCAAAATTTTGAATAGCAACATGTATTACAAGGCTGTGATTTTTTGCAAAAGATAACACCAAATATTAAAAGATTACTCAGGTATACTTGGGGAAAATGTGAAGTCTTCTCTTACTTTCTTTTGTCACCTCCATCTTTCTTGTGCATACTCACAGCTGCTATAGTAAATCAAGACAGTTTCATTGTTTTTCTTCTTTTTAAATGGCTCATTAAAATGACAGCCATGAAGTCTGGGGATTACAGAACAAGCTAGGAAACCAAAGAGCAAGTAATCTGAAATTCAAATTCCTGGATCTCTCATCTTCAAGAAGTGTTAATGCCTGCTTTGCTCCAGCTCTCCCATCAGACCACCTGGGGACTCACTCTCATCTAATTCAACATTTGATTTTCTGTATCCCTGCACATCCCACAGTCTTCAGTATGCCAGTGAACAGTAATGCCCTTCCTTGATAAGATCAAACAAACTGTGAAGCCAACACTAGGCTTCTCTCTTCCCCTTGCATTCTAATTCTAGAAAATAATCACCCCTGTCAACTTTGCCTTGAAGATCATGAGAAGTTGACCCCTCTCACCACAACTACCTTGATCACATGATCTAAGTTTTATCGGGTCTTTTATCAGTATTACTACAGTCTTGATAACTGACAAAGGCCTAGTTGCTTTCCATTTTCATTTTCTCTAAGTGTTTAGTGGCACAGACTTCTACTTAGTCTTTCTCAAACATAAGATCATAGTTTTCCTCTGCCACAAGCTTCTAAGTGTTTTCCGTGTTTCCCATAGTAAAAGTCTCCCCATAATACACTCTGCTCCCCAACCTATTCCCACAGTTTCTCCTATGAATTTTTTTCTTCTACCTTGGGAATTTTTGAGAATCATTCCTTTTATGAGACATACTCTTAATCCAGAAATCTGCCTCTCTTCCTCTTTTTGCTTTCATGTTTTTTTGCCCTTTTTCACCAGATTAAATTGCCTTGCTTTGTTTAAGCATATAAAAGACCATTCTCCTTTTAGAACCATTGGGGTGCCTCCTCATCTAGACTCATTTTTCTCTGTAGCCCTTACCACTCTAATGAACTACATATTTGCATTTGCGAGGGACGATATTTTTACTGTCTTCCCAGTAGAGCAATGTTTCCTTTAGGGCACACGTTTTGACACCTTGGTTTGTCGCAACATCTAAGTAGCACATTGTGTTTGACATATACATTTGTAGACTAAACCAATTCAATGAATGACTTAAGGTACCCATTAAAGAATGTTCTAGCCCTCTTAGTTCTTTCATTAGAAAGAAATTATTTATTACGGATGTGTGTGTGGTACATGTATATAGGGGTGTGCTCATGGTAATGCAAGGGTGTAGAGGTCAGAGAACAATTTTGTGGAGTATGCTCTCTCCTTCTACCTTAACATTGGTTCTAGAGGTTGAACTTGGGTAGTCAGCATTGCATAGCAAATGTATTTACATTACAAGCTATCTTCCTGGCTGTCATCCCTTTGTACCCCAAAACTGCTAGAAGGACTTAATATAGACTGTAACATATTATAGTGACTGAACATACAGCCAACTCTTTCTTACAACCTGTTTTATTTTATGAAGTTCCTGAACCCGCCAATACTTCATCCCACTAAGTCACAAACTAAAATCAGTTATTTGATAGTGATATCTTTGATGTATTTCAGATAACAGGCTTCCCATATTGCCCTGCATAAGTTAAGTGTTAATAAATGTTCTTCATTATTATTCTTAGTTAAAATTATATTTGACAAAATAGCATCACATAATGCTTATCTTTACAATATGTTGAGTGTTTTAGAGAGCAATGGGGAATCAAACAAAAACTCTACCATTAGTACTGCTGAAGACAGGCTAAGTGTATGTAGCTGGGTAAAGCAGTACCTGTTTAGTATGCAAAGACCCAAAGTTAAACCCCAGTGCTACACCCAAAAACCAGATGTCTGAAGTCACTTATTACATACAAATTTGTAAAGTGCGAAGATAACTTTTAACAGAATAACTTGATTCTTAGTTATCTTAAGTGCTAGTTACTTCTACTTGTATTCAAAGGTGATCTCTTTACCTGTATTCTTAATAATTTTAAATTAGTTTTACTTACTAAGATAAATAAAATTCTATTGAAACAGGATCAGAATCCCAAATATAATCACAAGATGCAGTAGCAACAACACAACCGGCTGGTGTATACTAGCATTGTTTACAAAGTGTAAAGCCTTTTTGTGAATATGATACACATAGCCCAAATCAGCTCTAATACTTACGCTGTGTATTCTTGTTTCTGTTTTAAGCCAAACTGAGAACAAACTTTTACAGAAATCATGATGAATTAGTTCTAGTAAACTTACACAGAAGTTTATCTTGTACACAGATTTCATCTCTGAAGAACAGACCTGACTATATAGGGGTCCCCAGTCTGTTGGGTACACAATTTTATAGAAAACAACTTTCTCTTAATTTTGTCTCTCTAACTACTTAGGAAAGTACAATAGGTTTAGGGGCTATCTGCATTTGGGGCAAACATGTAACCTGTTTTTACAGTAAAATTGGTAATGGCTAAAGACCTCTTCTATTTGAAACATTAGCTTTGGCAATTTCACAGTCCCCCAGAAGATAACTTCATCTTGAACACAGTTGAGCTTGTTCACGGAAATTCCAATGTGAAATCTTTTCCTCCAGACGTGGCATGCTGTAGGCTTCCCTCTTTGGTGTGTTTAACTTTGATGTGCAACTAATGTCTACATGTAATCAATTCTTTGATTACACTAGAGAATATTCTTCCCCCACCCCCATGTAAACAACTATCCTATCTTTGGGAAAGAAGGTGGAAAAGATGGGGAGATGGAAGGAAAGAGAAACAGAAAGAAATGAAGAGGCAAGAGAAGGGGAGATGGGTAGAGGAGGAGGGAGAGCAGAAGAAAGGAAGGAAGACAACTTTCTGGTTTCTCATCTTGTCAAAGTGTCAGAACAGCTGCTTGAACAAGCCATGCTCACAGTGACATGTATTATCTGTGACACGAAAATGAGAATCCAATTAGGAAGATAAAGTGTTCTTGTTATAAATGTCTATTGAGTGGTAGATGTATGTATGTATCTCATGGATTTTTCTCTGTCAAAGTTTCTATTAAATGAGTCAATGGGTTTGAAAACTACAAGGCTTTTCATTGCAGAATAGCCCACAGATCATTAGCTTAGCTAGTCTCCATTACAGACGTCTCCATATTCAACATTCAGGTTAGGGGTAAATCATCTCCTACTAGGTCAACATTGTTAATTGGTGGGTAGAATAGTAGCAACATGACAAATATTGAATACTAAATTGTCTTGAAATTTTACTTAGAATCAGTTTTGCAACCATTCTCTTACCACAATGCAATTAAAATTTAGAGAAAAGCTTTACCTAAAATTTAACAAATCCAATGAGCTTGATGAAAATAAAGTGACATTTCCTAGCTCTCAGTTCAAAATACAGTATTGCAAGGTGTGGGTGAAAATGCCCTTAAAGTCACACCAACAAAAGGTGACAATCCTGAACCAATGAAGAGAGCACCATGCTCAGCACATCACTACTGAGGCAAAAATGTCTGGACTTCTGCTCACCATAGGGTCATCTACTGCACTGAGGCCAAAATACAACCAACCAAATCAACCTCTTTAATTTACAATTATAAATTTTTAGTATTTTACTTTAAAAGATTGGCACATAATAGTTGAACAATGAGCACAGGTGATATTTGATATGTACATACTGTGTAACAAACAAATCTTTAAAAGTGTGTTTAGTCAAACAAAAGTTGGTCTTAGAGCAAACTATATAGAATGCTATTTTGTTTAAAGAGATTTTCATTTATACATTAGGTATAAATAAAAAGATTTAAATGTGAAACACAAAAATTCTCATTTATACCAGATGAGGTTTGCAAAGATTTTGATTCTGTTGCTCATAGTTTTAAACAAGAATAAAATAGCTCCCTAAACTATTTATATAAAAGTTTAATGAGAGGAGCACCAAAGATTGAGGTATTGCTCTAAAATCACTTTCACATATGGTTCTCACTTGCTATTGACCAAAACATCTGTATATCCAGAGACATTATGTTTATTCCCCAATTCTCCTACATATGAAAAGGATTAAAGTTAGAAGAAAATTAAAATAATAGAGAATATAATTCTACAATCCTGGTATATAGGAATCAAAACATAGAAATGTAATTTTGTTTGCAGATGCGATTCTCTGGGATGAAGCCACAGGTTCTCTTTGTGGTAGATGGCCCTGTCTGCTGCTGTAATACATCAACTGACTCATCTGTCTTTATTTCCAACTGTGCAGATGCTACACAGTTACATCGACTGCCTTCCTTCCCATCAAATTGGAAGTGGATCTGCTTCATTGACAAACAATGTCATTCACAATAATCTTCCTAAGTATGTGTGTACACTTCCACATTTTAAATTTTTATAGAGCCATGCAACCTGCTACCTTCTAACTGATGGTATTATTTAGTCTCAAACCTATCTACTTCCTTGAAACCTCTCCAAGTTGATCCTGTATATGCTCTAAGAAACACTAAATAGTATGAAAATGGGGAATGAGGTAGCCACTTGAAGGAAAATGTCTAGTCCTTTCCTCACTCTGATATACCCTGGTTAGTATTCTAAGCAACTGAAAAATAATGTTCCAAATCCAGAGCCATTTTGAAAATACTATTCTAGAAACAGAATCAGGATATGTTGAAAAATATATTTTTAAAAATGCATCTGTTTAGGAATCCACCATTTTCAACTTCAAGTTTTGTAACCTTGGAAATGCTGTTTAACCTCCCTAAGGCTCAATATAAGTACCTATGAAATAGTTAGAAATATTTATCTTACAAGGTTATAGGGAGAATTGGGATGTATGTGACAATATACCTGAATCATAATAGAAACAGAATCAGTAGCTAGTGTCAGAATACATCTGCTCTAGTTATCTATTGTAGCATAACAACTTTTTCCACTTCAAATCTCAGGAGCAGAAAAAGGTAATAATCATTTACTAGGTCTCGTCACTTGTATGGCTGTTTGGGAATGGCTTGGATAAGAAATGCTGGCTTCATGCCTTAAGGTTTTCTTCTGATGAAGTCCGTGCTCAGTGCATAGATGTTCACCTACATGATGAACGCCTTTTAGATTCAAACATCTAGGAAATCATGATACGGACTAAGTATATTGCTTACATTCTTTGCAAGAAAAAAAAAGTGTTGCAGGAGATCCCCGGGAACTACTCTTTGGATTACTTATTTTACAGGAAATACTATATTTATGTGTTTGATTATTCATGTCTGAGTATAAGTGGGGTAAGAGCATGAATATATGGAGGGAAGAGGACCACTCTGCTTTGGAATATAGCAAAGTAGAACAAGAATATCAGGGGCACCCCACCCCATCAATGTCTAATTCTTTCAATGGGAAAAATTCCTCCCATGGGCATATGCTCGTCAGATTCATCATGAAGGTAAGGTTCTCTCAGCACTAGTCAATAGTCCAAAACACCTCCTTATGAGCCATGGTCTTAATCTTCCCCTCTCATTCTTGCTGACCCCTACCCTTGACTTCAGAGGCATTTCCCTCAACGAATATGTCATATGGCTGAACTAATCTTGAGCTCTGATTCACAGAGAATATAAACTAAAATTGCCAGGATTAGATAAAATGGTAATAAAGCATGGTGATGGGCTAAATTACCATCCCTCTGGCAAGGGACTGCCCATTATAAAGTCGTATGCCTGATATCTGATTACTACTAAACTGCTCCATAGTTCATCAAAGGCTACCCGTAAACATATCCATGTAGAGGAAATATCCTCAACAGTCTGATAATTGAAGCTCTAGATTAGTACAGAGCAAGAAAGGGTTACAAAATTATTAATGATGTTTGGCTGTATCTGACTGTATTGATCGTAAGGGAAGGGGAAGGAAGAATGCAAGGCCTTTCATAGTCAAGGGCTCAGCCTGAGAACCTGAGGATCTCCTGAGGAAATATGGGATAAAAGCATAGATGAAGGACTCTGAGAAATGTCAAGGTCTCGTTGCTGAAATCTCAAGTGTAACTTGATATATTGGCACAGTCACCTTCAGATATTAAAACATGCCATTGTCCCCACACTGGCTGTAATAGTCTCTTTTCCCTCTCACAAGCTGAAATAAGCTAACCATGTTCTCAAGTCCCCAAGTACTCTTCATTATGAAAATTTCCAAAAGCCTGACACCTCACCATCAAAGGTGGTTGAAAATGAGGCATCTCAGTCGCATCCCTTAGGTACAATTTTGAATATCATCTTTTTCATTGTGAAGACTTGAGGGCTAGAAAATTCATCTGCAAATAGAGCCATAATAGATACCTGCATTCACAAAGAAGAAAAGCTAACATCCTAGAGTAGCTATTAATGACTGAGCATGGAGTTTGAGTCTGGCCTGTTTACTGTTAAACTGTGACTATTCCACAAATGCTGGCAGAATACATGGTAGTTGTGGGACAGAAACAAAACAATGTATTGCTCTTGTCACATCAGTACATCATTACATTTGTGACAGCTCTCCTTAATGAAGAGTACCATCAGATATGCAAAGTGGCATAACTGGAAACTTCACACATTGGGTCTATATTATATCTGGAAACACTTAAATTGGGGGAAACCTATCACTTGCAAGAAAAGTAGTAAATAACTTGATTATTCATCCCAGCCAGAGAGATTACTTCACTCTTTAAATTGTTCACTGTAAAAACAGCCCTACATAATAGCAAAAAAAACAATGGCCTGGCTTTCATTTTTGAGATACTTGTGAAAATGTAGGCAAATATAAGATGCCCAAGACAAATGTACCTCAGAACACTGGTCTCCAAACACTCTGAAATCTAGCAAGACACGTATTGCCGCCAGTTCTTTGATGCTAGCTTGGTTCAATTATCTACTGTTTTCTCTGCCTCAGGGCACTGACTACCCTATTCTTTGTTCATTCATTCTTTGTTTATGTAATAAAGAAACCCTATGTACAGGCCCAGGCCTGTTTCCTGACAGTAAAGCTTATTTCCATTGTGTATTCTCTGTCTGTCTGTCTGTCTGTCTGTCTGTCTCTCTATCTCCCCCTCTCCCTCTCTCTCTTTCTCTGTCTGTCTACTTGATCAAATTCAAGAATCCACATGATAGAACCTTACAAATGGTGCATTTCCTGTAAAGCCTAAATCTTTAAAAGCTTTTTGGGCTTTCTATAAATCTCATTGGAAATTTTCCATAACATAGAGACAATGCTCAACCACCATCTCTACAAGACAATCCCTTCTATATTTCAGGCTCAATGTAAATGTGGGTAATGTCTTATGAGTCTTACATACCTTGCTGTTAATTAAACGAATCTGTAAAGCATCCCTATGGATAGGACATTTTCTCTGAAAGTTTCAGAGGTTGTTTGTACAAAGCTCCCTAATCTTACTGAAGATTTTCATAACACCCACTTGCCTTTGACCTTTACACTAAGGGCCTTTGCAACTTTACAAATCCTTTGCTAGCTTGGGGAAAAGGAACAAAGAAAAACAAAACAACAACAAAAGACCCTTGTTCTGAATCGTTTATATTTGTTCCAGGTTCCATTTTACAGAGCGATGAATTGCACTTTACTATAGCATTCTTTACCATCATATATATCAAGTACTCACATGAAAAGTTCTGTTTTTCTTTTCCTACAATAATGTACTCAATGGTTTAAACAACTTCTCACCACATCACTAGTGTCTTTCTTTATACAGTGTTCTCTGGCATCATCGTAGTTCGTTTAGCCTTCTCTGACACATTTCTTGAGGCCCTTAGCTACTACTAAGACCATTGAGCCATTATGATGTCTGTTTAAAGTTTCCTTAAGACTACAACAATATGATTTGTTTTAATCCCATCATCAAATGTTTAGAAAATCTCCACTTGCAGTGCCAAATTCTGCCACTGGTTAGTATTCCAATATAAAACGTTTTATCTAAATTTTCAAAACTGAACACATTACCGTATAGTCTTCATGGTTTCCTTGAATCAGAAGTATCAGAGTGGGCTCAGCTGGAGAGTTCTGACTTCAGTTTTCTTACCTTATTGTAATCTTACTTTTACAGTTGGAAGATTAGAAGCTGGGCATCTGAGGAAATGTATATCGTTCAGTATTCTTTAAAGGAAATAGCCAGTTTAATAGCATGGTGGTTAGTGTCAACTGTCAATTTAACATAATTCAGAATAAATGGGGAGATGGGTCTCTAGCCCTGACTATGGGATTGTCTTCATTGTGCTAACTGACGTTGAAAAAGCTACACTGTAAGCTACAATAAACCTTTTCCCTTTTAAGTTGTTTTTGACAATAATAAAAAAAAATGACTTAAGACAGAAGCACATGCTAGAGGTTGTGTCTTTGCTGTGATAAATTTCTATGGTTCTTAAGCCATTGGAACTATTGTAAGTGGGATGTAAGAGAGTTTAGAACCTGGGGCTAGAAAAGTCCTGGAATGCTGGATTCAGAATAAAATAGACTAATCTACTGGAAGCTTGGTAGACAAGAAAGCTCACATATAGGTAGATAGATAGATAGATAGATAGATAGATATAGATATAGATATAGATATATCTGAGGTACAGCTGGAGTAACAAGTATTCAATCAAACAATTAGGATTGGAGGTCATCCGTGTAATACTTTTGCTAGGAATCTAGCTTAATCTTCCTATAGCCTTAAAACATGAGTAAAAATGAGTCTAAAGATAATGGCCTAATTTGTTTGATAAGTGACATTTTAATACGAAACAATATTGATGTTAGTACCGAGGCAGCAGATCTAATAAAGAGATCAGTACCACTAAAGAAAAAGTTCTCATGATACACTAGGCCAATAGAAAAATGTTCCTTAGGACATGAAGCCTCAAGAGGCTCTATCTTGTGGAGATCCAGAGTCATTTAAAAACAGAAAGCCATAGGGAAGTGTTACACCAGAACTGGCATGTAGACTGATATAACAGTGACCCTCGGGGACCAGGCTTCATTTCAGACTGTCAGAAGAACTTGACAGCATTGTCCCTGTCATGCAGGTTTTACAGGCATGGACCCTGTAAGATTAAGTGGGTCCTAGAGTCCTGATTCACAGTTTCAAAAGGCAGCTAGGGACACACAAAGTACAGCACGGTAGGAGTACCTGTACAGGGAAATTGAAAAGCACTATGAGGCACTGTTACGGTGTGGCAGTGGAACTCAAAGCTTATTGGGGGTTCCAGGACCTTTGGGTGTGAACTGTTAAGAGCTTCCGAAGTGGATTGGATCAAGGATAGAATCTCTGTATGATGAAGATGGCATAAGTAGAAACATGGAGATACCCAAGAATTTTGAAGCTAGGTCAATTACAAGTCGTAAATGCCAGAACTGGCACTGCAGGAATTGAAGTTGGCTACGGTGGACTTTAGTTGTCTTGGTGTGATTATTTCTTGTTATTATCAATTCTTCCACTTTGATATAGGGATGTTGATTCTGCACTAAGAGATGTATAATGTTTATAACTTGTTTTATTTTATTTATAAGAGCTCAGTAAAAGAGGTTTGGGCTTTTAACACATTGAAATTGTTAACAGCCGAGGACTTCTAAAGTTATACTGAATGCAAATTATATAATGATTATGAGTCTTTGAAGACAAGGCAGTGGAAGGTTATATCATAAAAGTGATGTGTCTGTGTATCAAATTGACAAGGAGTAGCATTGTGAAGGTTAAGTGTTATCAACCGGAAAGAATCAAGGCTCACTCAAGAGATGGTGCTCTAGGCATACCTGAGGGGCATTATCTTCATTGTTTTCATTGAGATTGGTAAACCCACCCACTGTCAAGGTGAGTTACCATTCCCTGGAAAGACTATGAGTAGAGAGTGGGAGCTATGTAGCAAGCATGTGCTCTTCCTCTTTTGTTTTTTGATTGTAGATGGAGTGTGAATGGCTGTTGCAAGCGCTGCTGCCTTGATTGATTGATGCTGTGATGATGGACTGTCCTTCCAGTATGAGCTAAAATCATCCTTTTCTCCCTTTATTTTTCACAGACATAGGAAAAGAAACTAATGCACAAAACACACACACACACACACACACACACACACACACACACTGAATGCCTCTGTCCAAGAAAAAAAAAATTTGCCATAGCAACTCATTGTGCTTACCTAATGATAAAAGCTAGCTATAAGTTCGCTTGGCACTGATAAATATCATTAAAGTGAATTCTAGTGTACATCATCACTACTGGCTTAGAAAAGATTAAGAATCAACCAGAATTCTGAATAGACATATATCTCAGTGAGTAAGAACATTTGCTGCTGTTCCAGAAGAACTGAGTTCAGTTCCCAGCCCCCATGCTCATTGGCTCAAAACCACCTGCAACTCTAGCTCTAAGGAATCCAGTGCCCTCTTCTGGACTCTGGGAATCTTCACACACTTGACATACATTTATGCAGACATATACATAAATAAAAATAAAAATCTATAAAACACAGATCAAGATTCTAAGTACAGTTTCTACAACAGGTATATGGCTCTAGCATCATCAACAAGTACAAAAACTGACAGGTCAAGCAATAATAATTCAGGTGCTGTATATTTGTAGAAAGAAACTTGTCATCACACTGTCATGAGGAAGCATGCTGTGTAAAATCAGGAAAGCCAGGAAAGAGAAAACTGTACTTTAGTCTAAGTCTAAAGCATGAGAATTTAAAGAACCAATTATGTGAAATCCTAAAGATTACAGGTCCAAGAATCCATAGGTCTGATGAGCAAGGGCAGAGTAATACTGCCTCTCATTCGTCTACCATTCTGTTCTATTCTGGCCTTCATCTGATTGAATAATGCCACTACACGTTAGTCAAGGTTCATTTTCGTTCAGTTGGCTAATTTAAATGCTAATATCTTTTGAAGCACCCTCACAGATACACCCAGAAAAAATGCCCCACCAGCTATTATATTATCCCTTAGCTCATCAAGCTGACATAGAAAATTAATCATCTCACCAGGAATATTATTTCCTGAAATTTCAGGCCATCTTCATGCATTCTCTGTTTATGAACTACTTCAGGTTTCTTAGCAGTATGCAAGCTCAGGGTAGTCAGAACGTTTTATGTTTTAGCTTGTGGCCCAGAAACTCATAATTCCTGCAAACACTGTTAAAGTTGCATAGCTCTTAATTTTTAATACAGCCTCAGAACCTGGGTTTTCATTGCTATTGCATTTATTTGTTGTCAAACAGATCATACATATACCTAGACTCCAAAGGACAAAGCTTCTATGTTAATTCCAATCAAAGGGCTCAAAAATCATATGTCTTGAGCTATATTCTTAACAATCATCTTTAGAAAATAATCTGACATAAAATCTAATTTTGAAGACACCATATGCTTGGCCAACAGGGTCAACCATCTTAAAATGAAGAACACTAAGTTCCTATATTAAGATTAGTTGAAACGAATAATACATGTAATTTATTCAAATAATGTTTGAAAGTATCCAAACAAAGATAAAATTACATGAAAACAGGATAGAGCTCATATAAAGTTGTTGCTATTTTAATTTGACCTTCATCTACTTGAAGATTTTGAGGGAAATACAATTAGAGCTAGCTAATATATAACTTTACATGCTTTAAAGCCAGTTTTGTATGCATATGCCATAGCCTGATGAGATAATATTTACAATGTGAATTTTGCTACTTATAAGTTTTAAAGTGGAAGAATATTAAAAATTGCTCTTGTAACCAATTAGTGGCAATAGAAACCTGGATATCAATATCAGCTCTTAGCTATAATTGCCTGAGGCTCAATGGAGTTTTTAATGACTTTTTACTATCATTGATTTTGCTTCTTTCATGGAAGGAGGTCATTCTAAAATTTAGCATTTCCTTTAACATCTCAATCCATTTTTATCTACTATATTTATAATAGATTCAGTCTATTTCTTATTCTTCACCAGTTAACAGACAGTATCAGCATCAACCAGTTAACCAAGCTCAAAACTTCAGAATTCACACATCTAGCCCTCATGCCCGAGTAAACTATTCTCTATCTTAAATATTCTGTGCCTTAAAGAACCTCTTTAATCCATTGTCCCAGCCAAGTCCTTCAGCATCCTTCCCTTGAGAACTGATTTGTTATCTAACTTCTGGTCTCTCTTCTTCAATGGATCCTACATTTAGAGTCCTAGAATATTTTTCTTATTATGAAGTACATAAAAGCAAATCATATTTGAGTTTTAAATATTTTTCCTTATATTCTATACAGTATTTCTCTGCCAGACATATAACTAGAAACTATTTTCTCCACTCTGGAAGCTATCTCTACTCAGTTGCTTTATCGTGTTTTTCAGTTTCATGAAGTCCTGCTTGTCAGTATTTGGTGCCATTTCTTGAGCAACTGGATTCGTGCACAGAAAGGACCTGCTTATGCTGATAGCTTGACATGTTCTCCATATTATTTTCTCTACCAGTTTCAGAGTTTCAGTCTTTCATTTAAGCCTTTGATGCATTTGATGTGGACATTAGTTAACAGATAGTGATCTAGCTTAGCTTTTCTGTGAGTCCACTATCAGAAAAACTGGTTAAAGAAAATGTGATTTATATACATAGGGAGAATTGTTCAGCCATAAAGATGGATAGAGTCATGTCATTTGTAGGAAAATGGATCCAACTGGAAATAATTACATTAATCAAATGAAATCAGTCACAGAAAGACAAATATTCTCCATTCTCTCTCAGTTGCAGGTCATGGATTTGTTATAGAACTATAAAATTGCATGTGTGCCAATGACATGGAAGTATATATGAAACGGTCAGAGGCAACGAGAGACAAATGGCAGAGAAGCAAACAAGAAAGGCGATAGTCGTAGGACGGGGGAAGAATGTGCTCAGAATAAGCCAGCCACTTGTATAAAATGGCTTGCTGCAATCAATATAATAAAATGATGTCAGAATTGAAGGGGAAAGAGTCATGTTTACACAACGTTAATAAAATATAAAAACCTCTTACTTCACCTAAGTCTCATTTCTTTCCCTGATTCATTTTTGGAAATCTAAATCCATTAATTTTAATGTACAAAGTAGTAACTTTTACTGTATACTATAACATTTTTTACATGTGCATGATAAACTTTGATCATATATATTCCTGTACATCTCACATCCTCCACTCCTACGACCCATTAAATCGTTTCGTTCCCAAATAGTCCCCCTGCAACACACTCATGTCTTGTTTTTCAATCTAGATTCTGAATCTCCATATCAGACTTTATCACACGTGAAATGCCACAGAATGATCATAAGTACAAGTTATCTTCATGTCAGATTCTACGGTAAGGGTTAATAACTGTTTGTTTGTGTGTGGGGAGTGGGGCAGTGAGGGTTGAAATTATATTACCTTCACTGCATCTACATTTTATTAAAACACTTAACAAACACAACAATAATCATGAAGCAACTAAATATATTATAAATCGAGTTTTTAACTTAGAATACCACGTTGGTTATATCTGTAAATTTTCCTCCAGATCAGTTTTAAGTAAACGAATCTTAAAAGAAACCCTATGTTGAAGCAAATGGTGCCTGGCATTTCCTATTTTTAACACTGTGTTATGATGTTTGCTAACATTTGTGTTAATATATGCACAGATTATCTCTGTTGGGTGTCACGATTAATAGATGAAAGTTAAAATATCACTGTAGTGTTTTATGAATCAAAAACCTCACAATGATGTTAAAAACAAATATTCTGGTGCTTTGGATTTAACTTCAAAAGAGATTTCATAATCTTCTCATTAGAGGACTTGTTTTGTTTTGTTTAGTTTTTGGTTTTTTGTTTGTTTGTTGTACAAGGTTTGACTATGTAGTCCTTGGCTAATCAGAACTCACTATGGAGACTAAATTGGTCTCAAACCTGATTCTGCCTGCTGAATTCTGGGTTAAACATGAATACCACTATGCCCAGTCTAAAGACTAATTTCTTATCTTTTCCTCATCACTGAAATAATGTTGTACTCTCATGAGAAAGGACATTTGACCATTTCCATAATATGTCATACATTTTTTGTCCATATTTTATCTATGAGGTAGTTTCTCTATATCTTCAGTCTCATTTTCAACAGTTTCTACCACCTGCAATCAACTATAGACCAGAATTATTTCATGAGAATTCCAAAACAAACAATAAATAAGTTTTAACCATTCTGAGTGAGATAGTACTCCATATGAATGGACTCTGCCTTACTCAGGACATGGATCATTCTTGGTCAGCTGCCATTGCTGTGTATGCTACTCCCCCAGTCGTCTCAGGACCCATCTCAAACATCAGACAGCTGTCACAGGATTATAAGGCTTATCCATAGGATGTGGTACTATCTTGAGCCACAGATACTCACAGAACTCACTCCTCATAAGTGAGAGCAATACTATATGATTCTTGCTTCTTAGAACCTATCTACTTTTTTCTAGTTGTGATTGATATAATCCCACACATCGAGCAGTTGCTGGAACTAGCTATTCCATGAAGTCTTCACTGAAGAGCTAGACATAATTCATTTGACCTTTCTAGAGATGTTAGGATAATTTAGTCATCTACCAAGATGACAGGTAAATCATAGAGAATATTGAAGATGATTTCTAGAGATTATCCTTGAAACATTTTGAACCTAAAATAAAGCCTGTATTCAACAGGCCTGCTAATTGATAATTATTAGAGAATGCTCCATGCTCTCAAGGATTACCCAGAAAGGCAGGAATAGCGCCTTCTTGAAGCAAGGAAAACTAAGCCCTTGAACTCATGCTTTGGCAGGAAAAAAAAAAGTTTTTCAAGTAAAATCAAAATGTAAAAAACAAAGAGTAACTATAGTGGTTTATTTTGAATAAAACACATCAACTTTAAAAAGAAAATGAACAGGAAAACAGATTTTTCATGTGTATTATATACAACAATAAGAATGATTAAAATTTAATACCTAATTTAATTGAATGTATCCTTAATTTATATGCAACTATATAATATATAATTTATAAAAAACATGATGTAAACTTATCCTTAAAATGGCTAGTTCTATGGGCCACATTTTATTATCAAAGCTGCTGAGACCCTGTGTTACTCACCAGATATCCAATAACTGAGAGTCAGAGCAAAACCTGGGTCTTCTGACATTGGTCTGTTTGTGTTTCCGTCATCACTGTACGGTTACCCACATACAGAACATCCCATGAATTAAGAAATAGCATTGGATAGATGCAGTAGATGTATTTTCAAATGCAGTCGAGGTATGACAAACAGCTAGGACAATTCAGTGTAAAGCAAGAAAGAACTTGTGCAATGCAGGACACCATGATTAAAGGACATGACTGATGGCCAACCAGGGAAATGTGAAAGGCTGTGATAATTGGTTTCCCTGATCTTCATCCAAAACCAAGTAGTAAAGAGATAGATGCTTTTGGAAGAAGTGGCTGCTGGAGTAAATAGCCTATCTGACATGCAGGGAATCTTTGCTGTGTGACACACTCGAGTTTTAGGAGGATAAAGAATGACTCATCCATACTAAACACTTGATTGCAAAAGAGAGTTAGAAGGTACAACAGAGATGAATATAATAAGAAAAGTTGAAATGGCACAAGAGCTGAAGTCATTCTGTAAAATGCTGCTGGCCTCAGTCTTATTTGGCCAGCATGGCTTTGCATATATGCAGTTTGAACTGTCATGGAACAAGAACCCAAGGATGCTATACAAACAAAGGAAGAGACAGAGAGTGGTCTGACCTCTTTGAGTGCAACTCAAGTTGTAACTCACAATTGGATTTAAACCCCTCACACAAGGAGATGGTGAGGTAAAGGTGCTACATTAACAAGTTAAGAAGCATCAGCAGTGTGGGGTTAAATATAACAAAATGTGTAAGTCAGGTGAAAAATTAAAGGAGAAGGCACATTTGAAGATTGTTAGATTTGCTAGCATATCCATAGGCAGTATAAATAGAAACATCATCTAAGTCACAGGACACTTACTGAGCTATTCTGAAAAACAGTGAGGTCCCTTCTTAACAGTGTCCTGCAAACAAAGAAGTCTACTACTTTCTAAAATTTTCCTATGTGGAAGATGTCAGCCTTTTGTTTACTTGCTTAGCAGCTTTAAATGCTAATCAACAAGAAAAACTTTCAGCTTGTGAGATATAGCCTAAAGTATGCATTGCCAAGATACAGATCCTGGGGAAGACTCTGATAGAGACTAGCAAGATAAACAAAGATTCATTCTCACAGGACAAAGAATCCACTCCTGCTCCAAGCAGACAAAAGGCTGTGCCTCTGCTGTACCTTAGAATGAGCCCAAGATAAATCACGAACCTGATACCGAATCTCCCTGCTCCTTGGTATGATGCTAAGAACAACTCACACGAAATGTTGAGTAAAAGGGAATAAATCTAATTATCTTAATTTCTAGATATGCATTAGTACCTACAAGGGATTGGCTCCTTAAATCACAGATATAAATGTTCTCAGAGGGTCAAGGCCCTAGTGTAAAATAGCATCATGTTTTCGTGCAATCTATAAACACCATCTAACAGAACTTAAGTCAGTTACTACTAATTACAACGCAAATGGTATGCAGATGATTGTTAACCTCTACTGTTTGTTTAATGAATAATCAAGAAATGAGTCTGGTAATGTTAACATATGCCATTTTTGGAACAGACATTTTTAATATGTGGGTGATCGACCTGCAGGTGCTCTGTCTATAGGTACAGAAAACCAGTTCATATATAGTGATGTGTCATGAGTACATGAGGGCATCTGTCCTCTCTCATTCTTTGTCATTTCTCAGCAGAAGCCATTGTTTTTGTAGTCAGAGAGTAGCCCTTAAACATCAGATAAATCATTAAATATATAACTGATTTAAACATTAAAATATTAATGTTAAAATCGACATAAAACATCACCTTAATCTCCTCCTCCTTTCCAGCTGAATTTTCAGTGACTGCCAGTTCCAGCAAAGACCCTCTTCCTAGGATATAAACTGAGATCTAAGCCTAAGAATGTCACGGTTTGCTGCTTATTCTGAATTGACATTTGAGTTGTCTTTTTTTGAGAAATAATTTAAACTTTTTTTTTCAATATACAGAATGTTCCTGACAGTCTTCCAGTCTAAAGATTCCATGGGTTCCTTCACTAAAAGCTTTTCTTGTTGTCTTTCTCTGTTAGCATGCCAGGACCTGACATTAAAAATCATTATGACTAGCAGTTATTTGACACAGTATGCATCCAACCATAATATATTTCATTATGCAATTTTACTTTAGCAGAAATCAGGTGAAACAACCTGCTCTCTGTTTTTCTCTTATTTTTATTATGTAAGTGAACTCATCCTTTCCATTTACCAATGAAAAGATTTCGTATAGTCATGTAAGCTCCTCACTCTTCACGATCAGTCCATCCAGTGAGTATATGTACAAAGAAAATACACATGCAAAAGAGATCCATTCCTACTGAACAAAAAATACAGTGAAAACCCAAACTGGGAAGAAAGCGGACGACCCCCTCCCCCCAAAAGAATGCAGAAATATCAAGGATGGTCTGATCTCAAGTAAAATACCTAATGGCTTAAAAAATAATGTTATGTCAAGAATCTTACTCAACCTGTTCTTAATTCTATTTGACCAGTAAGTTTATTTAAAAAAAGAAAAAAAAAAGGACTTTCTGAATGTATGTGAGTGAAGAAAACCCATAGAAATGAGTGTTGGCATGGAAACCCAGAGGAGATGCCCATACCTGTCTCTAACACAGTAATGTAGCTTAAACATGATTGTGGGGAATCGGTGTTGTAAAGTGGTACATACACAGGAGGTCGTCCAAGACTGTGAGGTTCACTTAGACTCATGTCTTTTATAAATAAAACATACTATTTCTACTACGTATGAAATACCAACATATCTTTCCCTTAAAAGTTAAGAGAATGGCCAAGAACATTTACAATCTCAAAACCTACATAAATTGGCAGAAAATATAGAACAATAATCATAAAGATGATAGAGAAATTTGTGATAGCTATCTCAAAATCCTCATCACAAATAACTAATTTTGAATATTTTTTTGCTCTTCAAACATGTTCTTAAAATTAGCTTGGCACTGTCATCCCTCTCTTGATCAGTCACAGCAGGAAATTTCCTTCTCAGAAAAGTATTCTGACATTTATGTTCATATTTTGTCATCTCCCTAAAGGAGATAGATCTGTTTACATGCATCTCATTTTAGGAGTGCTCTGATGAGATGTGGGGAGAATTAAGAATGAATAAAATTGATCAGATTTAACTTGTTGTAACATAAGCCCAGCGGTTTGTCACAAAGCCTGTCAACTATGAGCTGTGGCCCACTACAGAAAGTTTCCTATAAGAATTCCTTGAATGTACAGATGTGGGAATTTAGCAGAAGAGCCACCAACACACTCAGTTTCTTTCTCCAAACCAGTATTTCATACCTATGTCACTAGTTTCACTCAAGACAAGAAAGAGACTCACTTACCAGTTCCAAATGTCTTATGCTAGGGCGTGAAGTCATCTCTCTATATCTACTGGGAGATATAAATGAAGCTGCAGATACTGGGCTGCACTGAAACAGACTAAAAATAAAAATTGAGTGAAAGGTGGAAGATAAATATGAAGATGATACACAAAACTTAGCCAACCTTCATCATCTAAACCAGCTTACTCTGTGACTTGTTGACATTAGTGTTAAGAACCAGTTTTATACTTGATGTTTTTATTAGTCCTGTTTGATAGACTTTTTAAAAACAAACAAACAAACTAACAAACATAATTGTTTGCTCAAAATCATTTATGTAAAAATAGGATGCAGGGGGGAAATCCATGTTTTGTTTCCAAACAAGCAGATCTCATGGTTCAGAAGCAAGTCTCGTACAAGTGCTACCCATATTATCTTGCTTTCAAGTCAAACAGAGGACAATAAAATTTCATCTCATGATAGAAGGCCCAGTAGGCTTGAGTAGACCCAGGTTTCTCCCAATATTGTTTTCAGAGCAGCCATACAGACACTTTCTGAGAACATTGTCTTACTAGATATGTGCAATCTCAGGCTTCATCCTAGGCATTCTGAGTCAGAATCAATTTTGACATGATTCTGTGTGAATTGTGATGAGCACTACTTTTTTTCCATAGCCTACAAGTACCGATATTGACTTGTGAGTCGAAGGCCTTGACTTACTAACATTTTGGAGACTTGAAGCAAGTGTTAGGCAAGCCTGAGTTTCATGTGAACATGAACAAGGAGACATTGCCTGCTTCTGTATAAACAAGGATGCTAACTCTTTTCTTTCAACTGTTTGTTAGAATTAAGGTTGTACATGCGTATGTTGTCAAGAACACTAAACGCCCAGCAGACATTACAAATCATCACCACCTTCCCAACGTGTGCCTCATTGACATACTTCACCCTGGCATATTTCCGTCTTTTTCTAGTTCTGATTGAAACTCTCACCTATGGGTGCTTCTTGTCCTCTCCCACCTTCAGATAGAGTTTCACTCTCTGTTAGATGGTAGCCAAGAGTTAGATGCATGTCCCATATGCAAAGATGTTACAGAGTCTTTTCATTTGAAGGTCTGTTTCATCTGTAATCGTTTGATTTCATTCCCATGGTTCCTGGTAAAATGGGTAATTTTTACATTGGCTACAGAGCTTCAATTGTCTTTTGTATGCTTCTTGTCACATACATTTGAGTTTGTGACTTTTTTTTCAACTTCAACTCCTCTGGGTGTTATTCTTACCTATTATTAGATAACGAATGGAGATAAGCTCCAGACCAATGACAGAGGTCTCTGTATGTGCCCCTGATGACAACTGTCTTATTATCTGATCCTCTGCTGCCCCCTAAGGGCCTCTCATCACTTTACCCGCTATCCTTGGACCATGGCTATTCAAAACTATGAAGAATCTTGCTGATTTTAGTGTTGGCCATTGAGTATTTTCCAGTATAGCACAAGTTTTGCACCATATAGTATGTGCGTGAATAACAAAACATTCTGGCATTTTAGAAACACATTTCACACATTTTAGAAAATGCACATTTCATAACATCATTTTCATTTTCTGCTCATCCTTTAATCGAAGGGCATGTTTACCTGTCTGTTTTTCATCTCACTAAATGAGTAACACTGTCAGAGGCACCCAAACTACTGTTGAACATTAGAGCAGACCTTCCAGGACAAGTGATACCTCTTAGGTTAATAAAACTAGCTAGAATAAATCTTGGCAGAGGCTAAGAAGAAAAGAATTGAATTTCTGAGCAATGTGCAAATCTAGCAGGGCTGGAGAGTGAAGCATTTTAGGTAGAGAGACGGGTTAGAACGAAGTAGAGAGACGGAAGACTGGGGCCTGGGACACTGAAGACCGTAATAAAATGCGAATTTTGTTGAGAAGCTACACTGAGAACCAGCTGCTTTGTCTTCGGCAGAACACGCTGTGATTAGACGGACACTTTGAAAAATTCTCCTGAGAACATCATTATGGCAGTTCAGGCAAGGAGAATGATGGCCTCAAATAGGCGAAAGGAGGAGAAGATAGATGGATCTAGGAGAAGATAAATGATTGAAGTTGGAGATATTCAGCAGGCACGGTCAGCAGTCAAAGCTATGAGGATAGCATGGCTTAATGATGAAATTAACTGAGGCAAGATTTTAAGCACAAAATAAAAATTAGATTAAACTCAGTCATTGTGCACATTTTCAAAGTGCTTTTGGATAAGCACTTAAGATCAAAAAGACATGCTAACAACTAGTGAAAATGAGTTAGAATACCTGCATTTGAAAGATGATTGCCTCCATAATAAATTCAACGAAAAAAATCCAAGCTAATAGGAATATGGATAAAGAGGCCCTCTGCATGGACCCTAGGGCTTGAACGCAGACAATTGCCTTTATCCACTGAGCCATCTCACCAGCCTCTTGGATACTTCTTGAAGTTATAAAAACCAATACAGTTGTTTTAGAAGTCATCTTAGTAGATTTTTTATACAATAATAAACAAGCAACAGCTTGCCTTCTAGATGTTCATCCAGAAGAAATTAAAACATATCCCCAGACAAAGCCATAACCAAATATTCGAAACAATTTTACTGATAATAGACAAGGAATTCAAATGTATTATAGTAGACTAACCATAGGAGAATAATATAATGAAATATTACTCACTAATGAAAATTAATAAGCAACTGAAATAAATAAGGACTAAATAAATAAACCAGAAGAGCAAAGGATGCTACAACCAAAGGTGTTCATTCATGCTGTGTAATTTCATAGAGTGAATAGGAAACTCTAGAAGTGACTAGTCTGGCACATGTTTAGAGGAAAGAGATAAGTGATTTACTGGGACCCTGATAGAGCTGATTGAAAATGAACATGAGCACAGACAATGTGTAGATTGTAAAAATATTATTTTCACATAATGACATATATAGAAACCCCAAAACACAATCTGCAGCTTAAGTCAACAAAGCTATCTTTGTTGATATAGACATTCATTTTTACGTATTTATTGTGATTATTTTAAATATGCATGTGCGTATCCCGTTTGCATATATGTGGGTTTATGTGTGTGCACATGTGGAGGCCCAAGGGAATTTTCCTTGATTACTCGATCTCATTTGAACCTGAAACTCGCTGTTGAGAGCTAGTCTTGATAGACAGCTTGTTCCAGTGATCCTTTTGCATACTAAAATTACAGGTAGGCCTCCATGTCACTGTCATTTTTGTGGGTCCCGGAGGTCAAATTCCAGGCATTACACTCGTATGCCAAACTCTTTAATTGTTAAGCAATCTCCATAGCCCAGAAATAGGTGGTTTTTTGTTTGTTTGTTTTTTTTTTTTTCATTATATAAAAGGTTTACTGGTGCCAATTTGGTACATTTTTTGATACTTTATTCACATTTCAAATGTTTCCTCCTTTCCAGATCTCCCCTTTGGAACCTCCCTATTCCCTTCCCCCTCCCCTTCCTCTACGGGGATATTCCCTCACCCACCCACCCACCCACTCTCGTCTTCCCTCCTTGGCATTCCCCTATATTGGGCATCTAACACCCTCTGGCCCAAGGGCCTCTCCTCCTCCTGGTGACTAACAAGACCCTCCTCTGCCACATATGTGGCCAGCAACATGGGTCCCTCTATGTGTATTCTTTGGTTGGAGATCCAGTCTCCGGGAGCATCAAGGGGTCAGGCTAGTTGCCACTGTTGCTCCTCCATGGGGCTGCAAACTTCCTCAGCTCCTTCAGTCCCTTCTCCAACCCCTCCATCTGGGACCTCACACTCAGCCCAATGGTTGCTGTGAAGTGACTCTTGGGTATTCTGAACTTTTGGGCTAATAACCACTTATCAGTGAGTACATACCATGTTCATTCTTTTGTGACTGTGTTACATGCTCCACTATGTTCATAGCAGCCATATTTATAATAGCCAGAAACTGGAAATAATCCAGATGTCCCTCAACAGAGGAATGGATACAAAAAAAGTGGTACATTTACACAATGGAATACTATTCAGCTATAAAAAACAATGACTTCATGAAATTCTTAGGCAAATGGATGGAACTTGAATATATCATCCTGAGCGAGGTAAAGAAGTAGGTTTTTTAAATAGGCAGTTTAAAAGGTCATGATTGACAGCTCATGAAATTGGAAGGATAATACGTTTTGGCTCAGGAATCTTGCCGGAGTACTTCTATCAAATTTTAAGAGCAATCTTAATGACAGGTTCTCGACAGTATCAGGAAAGACAACAAAAAATCAGTTTCTAAGTAAATTTGTTTAAAAGAAGGCATTGCAGAGAAGAAAGCACGTGTAAATTGGCTCAGTGGGATTGGCTCAGAGTATTTTCTCTGGGTCAACCCCTCAGCACCTTTCATTCTTTACAATACAGAGCATAGGTGAATCATCCCACAGAGGACAATAACAAATGAAGGTGGCAAGAGGAAACAGAGTCAAGGCTAGTGGTGAGTAGAAGTGTGACCACTAAACAGCTGCTGGGGTCCTTTCAGAACCTGCCTTGCTCGCCTGGCTATATCTTGAGCTGTCCTCTTCTGGCTTTCGACCATCTGTCACTTTGCAGACATGCCATACTCTGAAACATGTATATTCAGCTGCCACATCTCCAACCCTGAGAGTCTGGACATGCTGTAGATGAGGCCAGGAGAATCTATTTTCACATGTTTTTAGTTCCATTTAAAACCCTGCCACACAAGGGAAGCATTCAGCAAATTCACCAACCAAAATGCTGCATAATTGTCTCTGGGAAGGTTTCTTACCTTCTGCAAGCTTTTAGTAGCAATTCAATAAATTTTCAAGTCTTGCAAAGAAGGAAAATACCATATAATTTCCTCTAGTTGGTAATGAAGATTCGCTGGGGATTCAGCTAATTCAAAAGCCTCTCAGATTCAGCGCATCTGTGGGAGTCTTTTCCTTAGCTGCATTCCAAGCATCAGCCCTGAGCATGATGTTTAATGAGTTATGGTCACATTCAGATAGCAGTCTCCCACTTTCCAAATCTGCACGTCACTCCTCAGAGATGGAAACAAAATTCTCTTCCCTGATCTTTGAAATCTCTGAGAAGTACCTGGCTAATTTCTAAATCTATTTTCTTCTTGAATAGAGAGAAAAATGAAATGAAACAGGATTGCTGAGCTAAATGGAAAAGTTCAAAGCTGAAGAACTTCATTACCCTCTCCAGTACATCATGCGGAGTTCACAGCCAGCTCGGGAAAGCCCTACTTCAGTCTGTTCCCTTGAACTCCCACTGAATAATCACCCAAGGTGCTGAGCGAGAACCACAGGCTATGCAATCTTCCTCATGTTCCTATGAGTCTACTTTGTTTCAACCAAATATATTAGGTTATCACACTCTGGACAAACTCTCCAGATTGTATTTATAGCAGTGACCATGCTTGATTTTAGGGAAGAAAACAAAAATATTCTTACATAGAGTGAGAGCCAGTCATTTTAATGAGAAGTAGAGTGTACTTCAGTTCATACTCCACTCCTCTCCACAGTCATGTTTTTATATTCCTAGACAGACTGTCCTCACCACTCTCTGCACCAAATGCTGACATTGGGAATGATGGCAGGCCTTACATTTGAGATTCTCAAAACATGAAGAATATCATCTTTTCCCTTTTCATATAGAGCACAGACTAGCCACTTGTTCCTATGAATTAATGGCTACTGCTGTCATCAGGAGTAAAGAGTTCTGCCCTGAAAACAAGCACACAGGAGAGCATGCTGGTGCTCAGGTCTCTAGAAACCATCATGGTTTTGATTTCTTCTTTACTCGTGGCAAACTAACAACCCACACAGCTCATACACAGAACAGCTAGCCAGAGATCAAAGTAGTTCTCAGGTAAAATGTTTCAGTTCTCAGGTTAGGAAGAGAGTGTTGATCATTTGAAAGCACCTTTAAGCTAAACACAGCACAGGCAGACCCAGTGGATAGATATGTATTTTAATACACAGCCACTCCAGAAACCCACAGTTTCTGTAAGTACCCAGACAGATGCTAAGCACTTACCAGGGCTGTAAGCATAAACACTGGTATGCCATCTATTCTAGAACAATCTAGAGGCTAATACACCTGGCTGGCCCTACTACCTCCTGGGATTTCTTTTGCTCCTTCTTCTCCTAATGACCACATGAAGAGAGAAAGAAATAGGGGTAACACTTTTCATTAGTGAAGGAAATAGGGTTTTAAAATACGCATTTTGTATCATCCCTCAACATTGTCTATTTGGATCTTCCTATCAAATAAAACGAGCCTTCACTTTAATCGTTGACCACGCCCTCAATTCTGCAAACATGCACACATCCCAGAGCAATTCTCAGTGGGCTTCAGAGCTAAAGAGTGCACATCAATTCCTTTCAAATCCATGCACATAAGAGACTTGGACTTCTCAAGTTGTGTTCTGTCTTGAACAACAGTGGTTATGAGCCCTAAGTCATATCTCCCATTGAACTTCTATCTCTGCCTCATCCAAAAAGCAGCAATAAATGTGGCACAAGGGGTGGTCAGCTATCTCATTACCTGAAATAAGCACCAAATATCTAGGATGAAGCTGGAGATAGCTGTTCTACTGTTACCAAGCACACAACCCATACGGGACGAACGGAAACAAATAAGGAAAAACCAAAACCCAAAAACCATCGTGTCCTAAGGAACGCCACCATTTCAAACTAGCCTCTTTAGGGCATTTTCCACTAGAAGAACCAACACAGAGAGGGACGATGCCCTGGAATTGGCACTGTTCTGCCAGGGGCCAGCCCCAGCAGTGAACAGGTTCCAGAGAAGATGTAAGAATCAGGCAACTGGGATGCTTTGCAACTCTGACTGAGTAACAATCAGAACATCTCTTTATTTATACAGATTCGAGAACATACATGATTTCAAGAGATGGAGACAACACTTTTCTGATATGCCCAGAGTTATGGGTTAAGCACAGATGGGGGGGTGGGGCCATCCACCCCATGCCTTATTCCTAATATTCTATAAACCACTTTAGCTTCAGGAAGCAAACACACAACCGCGGGTTTTAGGGCTGGCAGCACTTTGTAGTTTCAAGATGCTTACATGGAGAATAGGCAGAATCCAGGTCCGTCCGAGTGAATCACCCTGGTTTAAGATTCATCATTAACTTTTAATGGTCAATCATATTACTTGCAGATTTGCCTAAGCCTGAGAATTCAGGCTTAGGAATCATCGTAGCTGTTATTTACAAACTTGTAAGAACTTGTTTAATAAAAGAATTGTTTTGTTTCTATATTAACATTACATCAACCTGGCGTAAACCAATCTTTCTAAAAAATGACTATAATACCTTTTATACAACCTACACATGCTATGTATCATATTCTCTTAGTCATTTTAGCTTTTGTTACTAGGGGCTTAGTATGCATGGCCTTTTTTTTGCTTGCAGGTTATAATTCTATGGAATTCTACATATACTGCAAAAGGAGTTCTGTGCTGTGCTCTGTTGTCATTTCTCTGGGCCTACTGAACCTTGTCAGCCTCCTCTGAGTTCCATCAAATTATTTTAATTATTTTGTTTCTTGAATTTGCTTAGGGGGCAGATAACAACCTCCAAGCTGCAGGGAAGAATCACAAGTAGGGTCAACTAAGGTTATTCTCTTGAGAGCACGGGGTAGTCCACTCAGGACTTTCTCAGGGGAATGTAGAAGCAATTGTCTCAGAGAAGACCTGGGCAAACCATGATGCTAATAGCTACCTCAAGAGTGTAAGATGCATAGACCCAACTTATGGTAAATGGTATCAGGCAAACGATCGCAGCATATGGCTCAGTTTATTTGGTACCTTGTCAAAACAGCTGTGCTGGTTTCATGATTGATATCCACAGTTCACTTTCTTTGCTAAGGTGTTTTCTGGGACAGTGATTTCTAAAGAAGAGATTTCAATAATAATAAGTATTCAGGATCAAGTGACAAAGTGTGTGTGTGTGTGTCTGTCTGTCTGTGTGTGTGTGTTACCTGTTTTTCTAATCAATGACTAAATGAATCATAGATATAAGAGCTTTTAATATATAGTGTTAGTTTACAGGTTAGAAAGAGTGAAATTCTACAGCCATCAGTGGGCCTGTGATTAGTGGACTTTGCTACCTAAGAGTTCCATTATTGGATAGTGTCATTAAGCATAAACTAAAAGGAGCAAGAGATTAGGGAAGATGATAACTTTAATCTGGAATGCCTCCAATGTGTTTTAGTGAAGAAAACACAACGACACTATTTTCTGCTACCACATATACCTCTCCCCTCCCCTGCACCTACCCTGCTCTTTAAGCCTTCACTGGTCCTGAGATCCACCACACTCATTTTATTTCTGAGAGGCCATTGTATTGTTTAATACGACCCCTTTCCCTTCTGTGTACTCTATGCTTGCAAAGCTTCCCAGTTCTTTAAACCTTTAGTCCGTATTGGGAGGGAGGTCCATGCACAGTCAGAGCCCAGAGCCCAGTCAGGGACAGGCTCCTGCACGCAGCTGAACTAACCTAGAGACAAAGGAACCCTGACAGTGACATCTCAGTACAGGAAGGACAATCATGGGTCTATTCTCAGACACATGGAGGAGAGAAAACCACTGGCCATGAGCTACCTCTCCTTCCTGCTCATGTCAGCCCACACACAGCTGTGACAGTACAGAGTTGGGAGCACACAGCTGCTTAGCTTGAGTCACATCTCCACAGGCTTTTTTTTTTTTTTTCACTCTGATTTCTACTGTGGTTATCTCTCCTCCCCTTGTATTAGGAGAAGTGCAAGGCTCTGAGCAGAGTCTCTTTTATCCTCCTGATTAGATCAGACATGTAAATAAACACATCTGTTTGGCGAAGGCACAAGCAAAGCCTTAAATAGCAGTGCTGCCTAAAAGACACCATGGAGTTCTTCTAAAGGATTATTACAATTAAGACTTCTCTTGACAAGGCAGCCTTCATACAGCTAAGGGAACAAAAACAACACATGGACCAAGGCATCCTTTGGCAAGCCTGCGTTCTTTCTTCTGCATGTATGAAAACTGTTGTCACGTAAAAAGCCATAGAAATGCAGCAATTGCATATGACAGTCGAGTAAATCCATGTTCTCAAACCAGACACCAAGGAGAAAATTGTACTTCTTTGAAATAACAAGTCTCTCTGAAGCAGATAAAATCATGGTAAAAAAGTCTGCTCTGGAGAATTCAAGTTGGAGTTATGAATCTCTCTTCCTAGATTTCTCTGTCATTGTTCATAAAATTCACTGTCAATAATAGAGGTAGATAGATAATAGATAGGTAGGTAGAAAGATGATAGATAGATAGATAGATAGATAGATGGATAGATAGATAGATAGATAGATAGATAGAATTTTTTAATTTGTGAAAAATGTATCTTGATGGTTGCCCATTAAATGTTTGCCAGTCCATGGAAGATTATTAGCTATTTTCATAACTATTTTTCTTCAAATGTACTTGCCTCTTTCTAGCGCTTGGAAAAGGACCACCTGGCTAACATATAACAGCAATACAATCCGCATTTATATAACATAATTTGTCATCTCTCAAACACTTTGAAAATGTTATTTCCCTTTTCTGTGTTCAGGCCAGCAGCAATGTCATCTAGAATATGAGCACTTTCTCTGTCCTTTGGCTGTGTCTGTATTCAGTCAGTGGGGCTGCTAGGCCAGGGAGGATCACTAGAGCTAGGCTTTGTTGTCCAGAATTAACTGCAGACAGCCTTTGAAACATAGCACTGTGCTGAACACTACCTATACTTTTGTTTGTTTAACAACAGTGAGTTGCTCTTCTAATGTCCACTGTCTCTGATGTGAAGATATAAAAGCAAGACTCCTCCAGCCAGCCAGACTTCCCAGACCAGTTCCCACCGGGCATCTTGTCTACTTTGCTTGGGGCTGAGTCATGCTCCTTGTTTACATTCTCTTCCATGTCACAGGCTTCAGATGGTGCACATGTTATTCCCACTGAAGCCTGAGGCCTACTCCCTTATCCATCTGGCAAATCTACATTCCTGAGGCCCAGTGTCTTCCCTGGGTAAGACTTGACTGATACCAAATGGAAATGTGTAATGTGTATGTCTGGCTTTTCAGAGTACCCAGAATATTCCATAGGGATAGTCTTACTTTTGTTGAAGGCCATACTATAACACCCGTGGTTGTGTGGATGTCATTCTTTGTCCTTTCCCTGAGCTTTGGATACAGGCTAGTCTTTGCAGTCTGATTTCAACATTAAGGGCATTCTTGAAGGCTCCAATTTGTTCTTAGTTAATGTTAACTAAGTTGACTTAGTTAACTAAGTTCTTCTTGGTTAAATATCCCCTAGTCTACATTTCCTTTTTCTAAGACTGCATTTGTTGATCTTTGCACTGTTTGGATTTTCAAGACCTTAAGTTCTTTGGCTGATAAGGGCTGAACATCCTTGCTCATAGATACATCCCAGGACCAGAATCAGTGTCTGGAATCTATAAATTCTCAGCTGCTTAAGATCATAAAGTAAACAACTGACTGTTAAGAACTGGGGTAATATTATTATTAAAAACTATTTCTGTCTTTGATTATTTTATGAGTGAAGGTGTTCGTCTGCATGTATGTATGAACACCATATTTGTGACTGGTCCCTACCGAGGACAGAAAACATTAACACATCCCCTGGGACTCAAGTTATAGACAGTTTAGAGTCACCATTTGGGTCCTGGGAATCATACCTGGGTCTCCTGGAAGAGCAGCCAGTGCTTTTCACCACTGAGCCATCTCTCAAATCTGTGGACTATATTTTAATTTAAGTTTATCCATTACCAACCAAGTCTATAAGCCAATCTTTTTATTTCTTTAATCAGTGATTATATTACTTGGTTTTCCGTTGGCTGGAACCAAATACCTGACAAGAAGCAGCTTCAAGTGAAGAGTGATTTACTTTGACTTGTGGCTTAGGGGGAACAAAGTGTATTATGACATAAAGACATGATGGCAGTAGAGTGACAGGTAGGCCCATGCCATCTGTAATCAGGAAGCAGAGAGAGATGATCATATGCTACAGACTTTCTTAATCTGCCCTTTTTATTCAGTCTGGGACCTCAATCTATGTGTTGATAAAAACATACAGGTTTTTATGTCAGTTAATACTTTGAAACCCCCTATATAGCACATCTAAAGCTGTGTGCTTCAGTATGCTTCTTTATGGTATATGTTTCTTTTGAGTATAAGAATCTACTTCTTTTATAGCTTGATTCTCTAGGAAAGGATAGAACAGAGTTTCTTTAAAAATTGTTAAGGATCACAGATGTGGATTTGCAAAATCTTAAAAATAAAATAAATTTAACAAACTTTCTTTTTAATTAGAAGTAGCTCAGAAATATTGTGCTGTGTCAAAAGAAATTATTCTGATGAATGCCCAACAGGTAAACAAAAGCCAGGACACATTCATCTTTGTTATCCAGCATGGAAAATTTAAGTCCCAGGTAACTCAAGGTAATTTAAGAACCTTCACTTTAGTTTTCTTTTTCAGTGTTATTTTCTACTTGTACTTGCATATATTAAAAATAATCAATTAGTCATAGTCAACAGTTATGTACACAGACCATATTAGGCAGTGTGGGGAATGGCAGAAGGAACAGGAGGGAGACAGATGGCCCTGCACAGTATACGTAATAAAATACCATGCTCTGCTCTGCCTTATTGTGTCATATGCATTCACTCTATAGCACTGCGTGTTCTTTTGCACGGGTGTGGCTCTTTGGCTTAAAATTCCATAACAGCAGATTGCCAGTTCCAAGCTGGCGACCTCCATTCCCTCTTCCGATTCCTGTATGGATTCTAACCCATTGGGAAAAGTGCCTCATTAATGCTGTAGGCAGCTCTTTAAGCTAAGTCTTCCACTGGAGCACTTTTGTCCTTTCTCACTCAATTTGTACACTCACAGATTACGTAGGTACTGAGCGCCAGTTCCAGGATCTCTGTTAGACCCAAGATATAGAGTACAGAAAGATCAAAGGAGACAAAAATCCCCATCTCCAAGGAGCTGTACGGAGGGTGTAGCATGGGCTGAGTATTGGAAACACTACTGACTGTGAAGATGAGGAGCTATGCTGGAGGGGGTGGGTAGCATAGAATTAAAGATACAGTGATATGCTGAGGATGTAGCACGGGGGTGAGGATGGAGAGGTTTACTGAGGATAGAGCATGGGATAAGGATGGGGAGCTGTACTGAAGGTATGACTAGGGTGAGGATCAGCATACAAACCACTGAATAATGGATAGGAAATGTTCTCTGATGAAGTGCTGTGGAAACATACAGAGCAGGTAGGAGTGGTAGAAACTGACAAGGATGAAGCCTGTGCCGATGTAACATGACATGACAAGAACATTTAAACAGAAAATGGCTGCATTAAGGAAATGTTTAGCCGGGCAGTGGTGGCACACACCTTTAATCCCAGCAATCGGGAGGCAGAGGCAGGTGGATTTCTGAGTTCGAGGCCAGCCTGGTCTACAGAGTGAGTTCCAGGACAGCCAGGGCTAGACAGAGAAACCCTGTCTCGAAAGACCAAAAAAAAAAAAAAAAAAAAAAAAGTTTATTTGACCCGGATAGGACAGGAGTGACAGATAAAAATAATGAGCTATTCATAAGGTTGGTGAACAAATAAGTGTAATTAGGGTTACTTCCAGGATCATGGTTAAGCAGCTATTTATAGGAACATGAACAACTTACAAACAGCAGTATTGCTGACTAAAATGGCTCTGCCAGTCTCTGTGTCTCTCCCTGTCTCTCTCCTTATCTCTCTCTACTTGCTCTCTTTCTTTCTTTCCTTCTGTCTGTAATTAACATAAATAATAAATAACCCTGATTATAAACCGCTGGCAAAGAGCACTGGCTCATGAACATTTGAAGAAGGCAAGAGATGCGTCATGTCCAGAGAACAGCATTCCATGATACAATGAGAAAGACAAACTTTTTTCATCATTTGACTGTGCCACACATTTATTATAGTCATGGACAGCTTGTTAACACAACAGCCTAAATTTAACAGTCATATAATGGGAATCTTTGGAACAATGAGAAAGAAAATGATCTAATCTGACTTGTATTTTAATATTAAATTAAATATTTCTGGATTCTCTGCAGTAAATACAGCGGATCATTCTAAACAGAAGCTGAGACCCTGTGGATGATATAGCAACAGAGAAGGTAGGAGAACACAGGGGTCAAGAAATGGTCAAACTTTTTATTGAAAATTGAAAGTAGAGCCAGAAATAACTTTTTTATGTTTGAATATGAGTCACAAGGGTAAAAGAAAATCAGGGTGACTTCTAAGTTATTTCTCTGCAAATGGTAAATAGTAAGCAGTTATAAGATGTGAATAACCAGGGAAGAAGCTAGAACAGGGCTCTCTGGAGCAGATGCTCTATAAACACTAATTTGGCAATTTAAACACAGAAACAAGTACAAATTGATACACTGCAAGTTGCTTGTCTATATGATGGCAAATGCTCACCCCCAAATCCAAAATCTGTGGCAATTAGACAGTGCCAACGGTAACAAGGCAAGTGTTAGCAGAAAATGACGCCCCAAGAAAACATCACCTTTAGAAAATACAACTGGAAACTATTTCAGACAGTAAGAGGACACAGGCTTCAAATGTCCCAGATTCTGAGAGTTCCTGTATTGCCTCAAATTTGTGAGGCTGTTTGCTGAAAAATGAGCTTTGGGTTTTTGCTTTCAAATTTGGGGGTTTGTTTGTATTTAGGGTCTGTCTAGTTTCAAATGGGAGACGTTCCTCAGCTTTGTCAGAAACACAGATTGCAGGTGTACCACAATATCAATGGTCTTAACACACTCACCTCTTGCTTCTTTAGCAGAGGACATTACTGTTTAGCATTAGGATCTCCTAGCTCCATGTAATCTTGATTTCAGGGAAGTTAGACTGACAAGTTAAATCATCTTTATTAATTGTCCCGATGTTAATCAGCAGAGAACTTCAACTTGACCTCTATGTAGCACTCAGACAAGATGAAGATCAGTTGCTGTGTTTTCTTAATAATGTAAATATCCATTCTACCATGGCATGCTTTTGAAATTCATCTCAGAGTTTAATAGTAATACCAGCCCCTTAATCAGTAAGGGCTGATTAATGCGTCCTTTCTTATATCCATGTGGTTCATTTGTAGTAGGTTAAATTCATTTCATTTATCAAGCTATAGAGGTTTGGGTATTTCTGATTCTCTTTCATTTTTGCTTTCATTTCAATAAAACGTTTTAAACCTCAGAAATGTGCACTAATCCATATGATATTTTAGCCACTTAAATCTAAGAATGTAGGTATTTGCACCAGTTTGAATAATAATGGCCCTCATAGACTCAAATATTTGAATGCCTGGTCATCACAGAGTGGAACTCTTTGAAAGGATTAGAAGAATTAGGACATACAGCCTTGCTGGAGGAAGTGTGTCCCTATGGGGCGGGCTTTGAGGTTTCCAAAGCCCGTGTCAGGCCTAAACGAACTCTCTCTCTCTCTCTCTCTCTCTCTCTCTCTCTCTCTCTCTGTCCATCTCAGGATGTAGCTCTCAGCACCTCCTGCAAGCACGCCATGTTCCCCACCATGATAATGGACTAAACTTTGGAGCTGTAAGAAAGTCCCCATTTAAATATTTTCTTCTGTAAGGGTTGTCCTGGTCATTGTCTTTCTTCAATGCGATAGAACACTTACTAAGACCATATCTAGTAAAGACATGTTTATTGGTGACTTTAGAAGGAGTCAGTGATTAAACACTAGGATGATAAACATCATTCCCCTGGTGGAATATTGTTGAGAATGGGAAGTTAGGGGCATTTTCTTTTTCTGTGTATCACTAAGATTTAAAAGTTCCACCTTTAAACGTTTCAGTGAATCCCAACAATTGATAACAAAAGGAGACACAATCATCTTATAAAGATATACCATTGGATTTCATACCATTATAACTAAAGAATTTTCACTCTTCTGTGCAAGTTTTACTGACCAGTCCCCATATCAAAGGCAGCTTTGCAGAGTCTGACTATAGAGCATACCATAACATGAAAGTCAGGGTAGCTGCTTTTCCTCCTTGGACTAAAAAAGCAAGATAATGACTGCTTCGAGAAAATACTTCTGTGGCAAGAAACTGGGAACCCTTCGAAGATAGGCAGAGTCGTCTTTCCTTCTGGACCAGTTAACAAGGTCTGCTTACTGTTCCCATATTCCTCCTTGTTTGCTTTCAGACCCCTAGACTAGGGACTGAGGTGCATATTTGACATACCAACGCAGACCTGCCCAGGTTCTCCCAGCATCCCTCAGACCCTTGGGCCTTTAATAAATTATTTTTAGACAACTTTCTATTGACTTTTATTAAAGATGTGCCATAATATTTTTAAGTTCATTTTTTCCATTGAAAATTTAATTTAAACTGTGTCTTTGACTGCTTTGAGTGTAGCTTTTCTGTCGACAACTTCGACAGTAATATACGATTGCCTATTTTGTCATATTAAATATCTAAAATATCTACTGCTTATATTTAGAAATTAATGTTTAAAAGATATATAAAATTGATAGAAATATATTACCGAGAGACAAACTTATACATGTGTGCCAGGACTGAAACAACAAGGAAACAACACTCTTGTCATCCAAGCCTAGTGATACCCTAAGTTCAACTCCTAAAACAAATGTAAGCATAAAAAAGGAGAATCAATTGCACAGAGCTGTCTTCTACATATGTGCAATGGCACAGATATCTGCATACACATAGCTTTTGACTTCACATATTGATCATAATAATCATTATCATCATCATTATAATTATATTGATAACATTAGCAACAATATAATCAACAGATGTAATTTTCAGTAAATCAAAAATACCATTAGCTATAGAATGCCCATTACCTTCATGTTCTATTGATGTACGTAACATGGGACTGACTAAACAATTGTTTGTTATACAAATCTCAGCTGAAAGGAAGTGAAACATGGCGTCTTAGTGTGCTAGTACTATTAAACACACTGTGACAAACCCTTATTTAAAGTGAAGCTTTGATTAAGGGTTTGTTTACAGTTTTAGAGAACTCATTAAGCAGGAAGAAGGTAGCCATGATGCTGGAACAGTAGCTGAAAGCTTAACACCCTAATCTGCAGGCAACAGGTAGCCTCCACCAGGACCACACCTCCTCCAACAGAACCACACTTCCTCCACCAGGATCACATACCTCCTCCACCAGGGCCACACCTCCTCCAACAGGACCACACCTCCTCCACCAGGGCCACACCTCCTCCAACAAAACCACACTTCCTCCACCAGGATCACATACCTCCTCCACCAGGGCCACACCTCCTCCAACAGGGCCACACCTCCTCCAACAAGACCACACCTCCTCCACCAGGGCCACACCTCCTCCAACAGGACCACGCCTCCTCCAACAGGACCACGCCTCCTCCAACAGGACCACACCTCCTCCAACAGGACCACACTTCCTCCAACAAAGTAACAACTCCTAATGCTTCCCAAACAGTTCTCCTAGCTGGGGACCAAGCATCAAAACCTTTGGGAACTATTCTCATTTAAACCACCACATATCAGAATTATCTTTTGTACAAAAAAAAAAAAGATATAAATAATAAAACGCTGGTTTAATCATAGCAAAAAAAAAAGAAAAGCAAGAATGTAAATTCTATACATGCAGAATATTGTATGAAAAACAATTTTCAAATATGAGCTACTATCTACAAAACTGAATTGGAATAAGTCCATTTAATTTTTTTGTTAAAACATGAATAGGTTCAAAGACATGAGTTAACTTGAAACTATAGTCTAGCATCTGATGCATCAATATCCTATTACTACCCTAAAACAGGGGATTTTTCGACACGTTTTCTACACAGAAATAATCATTTAAACTCAAACTAATGGTTTTATCATTCAAAGGAAAATATAGAGTATGGCCTGGGGTTCTCTCTTTAATCTGGAACTGTTCCTCCAAGGAAAGAATGAACCAGAATGAGCAGCTCTCCAAGTGACAATGGGACTTGTTTCTCAAGAGTTTTGGGAAAGAATTATGAGAATATCATTTTTCCCTCTAGTAGCAGAGAGTTTAAGAAGTTGAAGTCCACAGTTTTAATGAGACATGGCTAGAAATTAGCATATGTTTATTTCTGCACATTTCCGTACAATGGAGGGTATGGAAGGTGATTCTGCTATGTACGGTACCACCAATGCCTCAGCCATTTTATCTTCACTATACTGGAATATAAATAACATATATAAGAAGTCAACATTCTAAATATAATCTTAATCAAATACAACTGAGTGTCTAAATAATGAATAATCTTAATATTTTTCCAAAATATGTATAAACTATGTACAAGGACAAAATTCAAAATAATTTTCATGCATTCCAAAAAGATCACATTGGGTCAATTGTGACATCTGTTCCTAAAGGAAAATCTCATTAAAATACGAATATAGTTATCAATCTTCACTCTCATAGCTAGTCTCACACTTAGGCATTGTACATATAAACATTAATTCTAAATATGAGCATTAATGACAAAAATGATAACAATGTTTTCTACAAGTATAATTGACTCACTCTTAATCAGAAAAGCAATACAACTAAATAAGCAAATAAAATATGATAACAAGTAGAAAAGTAAAAAAAAAAAAGTCATTTTAAAATATTTATCTTCTTAAACATAAGTGGAACAGAGTGGGACAGGAAAAAGATGCTAACCAATTAGCTAATTAGGGATCTATTAGAAAAAGAAAGTGATTTTTTTTTAAATTGAATGATTAAGCCAAATACGAATTAATCTACAAAATTAGAAAAATTGAATCAAGAATATTTCAAATTCAGTAAGTCAAAGAAACAGAAAATAAAAAAATAAAAACAGAAACCTACTTTAGAGGAAATTAAAATACCTGCTTACCTGAAGGAATTTATCAGACTTTACTCAGAAGCATAGAAACAAAAGAAATATAAAGAAAAAATACAAATGTGGGAAAGCCTTATGTATATAAAGATAAATTATTTCATACATTAAGCTATAGATTTATTTCAATTTCAGTAAGTATTAGTATTTTCAGTGAAATAATACAAATTATCCAAAAGTTCTTTGGGTATCCAGGGAAAGGAGAATAAGGAGAGAGAACTGATTCTTCTAATTTTAAAGCATCGTAACAACTTATCATAACTAAGAAAACATAAATCTTCGAATACAAATAGTAACACACATACAAAATAAACCCATCCAAGAAAGAGGGTTTTCTAAGTTCACACTGAAGAAAAGAATAACACATCAAGTTGGTAAGCACTATAGAAAGAAGATAACTAGATTTCTGGTTGATCCATACCCTAAAATCAATTGTAAATATATAAAATACTAAATTATGACCTGAAAAGGTGGCCTAGCAGTTAAAAGCACTTGCTGATCTCATAGAAGAGACCCAAGTTGTGCTCCCAGACCATGCTGGACAACTCACAAGTTCCTGTAACTCCTTTTCCAGGGGATCCAATTTCTTCAGGTGGACCTGCATTCATGTGAGCCCTGTACGTGCATGGGTGAGCACACATACACACTTAAAATTAACAAAATAAGTTTAAAATTATTATAAGACACATGGTAGAAATTAAATTACAAACATGATATAATAACAATATTTGTGATCACTAATCCTGGTTGTACATACATTAGCATTATCATTGTAATAGATGTCTAACATATACATTTTAAATGTATGTAAAGTAAAATGCCGTGTTAGGGTTATCTAAAACAGAATTGACAGAATGGACAGATTACGGGATTTATTAGAGTGGCTTACAAAATTGTAGTCTGGCTGTCACACCACAGAAAGAATGAAAATCCAGTAGTTGTTCAGCCTATAGAACTGGATGTCTCAAGAGTTCCAGTTTGGTGCAGGAGCCCTGGGGAATGCATAAGAAATTCTGGTCTCCAGTCTACATTGCAATCCCTAAACAAATATGATTAACTAACATGACTAGATTTGGAATCAACTAATGTCTGTTACTACTTTACTCAACTGCATCATTTGAGGGAGAAAAACCTATCCAAAAAATCTGGGCCACACCTTCTTGTGGCAGCCCACGTAAAAGAATGCAGAAGACGGAGGTTTTTGATTTTTGCTTGCTTGCCCTCACCCTCATGAGTAGGTTCATCTACCCTGTTAGTGAGACATTCCTTCACTAGTATTGTAACCTAGTTTACAGAACCATGACTAGAACACTATTTCACTTTAAGATATATATATTAGATATCTATTCAAATTATAATGCTAATACATGTGTAAATAAACATATACATCTATTATACAATCATACTTTGAGTAAAATCAATAAATAAGTATTTGAATAATCACATATTTATATAATACATATTTTCAATTATACTATTATTAGATATATATTACAATTTATTAATTATATAAAAAGAATTCTTTCCTACCTCAGATACTCTGTCAGCCAATTTATATAAAGCAATTTAATTCTTTCATTCTGACCAGTCTCACCCAATGGTTTAATAATCACTGTAGCTTGCAAAAGTCAGCCTCAGTTTGGTTTCATGACTTCCTCTCATCTGCTGGACTTGGTTTCCTAGGCCATCCAAGTTCCTGCCTCCTGCAGGAACAGGCTTCCCACTTGCCTACAGTGGGGGAGAGCTGAGGATTAGGAAGTTCCTGCTGATGTCCTGTCAGGTCACCCTCTCAGTCACCAGGAGAAGGCAGTAGGAAGCACATTTGGCTGCAGTCAGCCATTTAGGAGGACAATCCTACAAAGATTTATCAGCTCTGATATTGCTTTTTCCCTCACTCTTTCAGTTTCTACCTCAGATGCCTCTCTAAGTCATAAAATCATATGACTACACACATTTAGCCTACTGATGTAGAATGAAATTCTCAACATGCCATTCTTGGACCAAGTGATAGCCTAGCAACCAGAATGTTGGAGGTTCCCCTCCTGTCTCCACGAACAGGTGACAGCTCTCTTAGTCTATTCAGGGTGCTGTGAGGTACAGTCCCAGCTGCCTAGATGCCTAGGGGCCCAGCTGGCACTTTTGGATTGCACACAGTAGAGATCATGCCTAACTCCTTTCATTAGATATCGGCATGATCCCTAGGGGTCTCTTACATGTCTTTCCTCCTTCCCTCTTTGGTACAAAGAACAGGAGCCTGGGGAAGAAAGCAGTACCCTTGCTCTTGTTCATCCTTTCTTCTTTATGTAAAACCTGATTCCTTTCTCTGTTGCTCAGCATGGACCACAGCCTTCACTGCACGGGAACAGAAGGGGTAAGTAGAATCTTCTGAGCTTTAACTCTGCCGACATGTTTGACTCTAGTATCCTTTAACTATTTAGATGAGGATGAATATCATGTCATGTAAATTTATAATGATCACAAAACATAGATGCTATTTGTTACCACAGGATATTAGGGTACAGCATTACTATTACAGATATAAATGCAAACCGTATTAAAGGGACAATTACAAATAGACAGACATACAGTGATAGCAGAAGTTTGCCTGGAGGCATTACATGTTGGAATATATTAATAGAGGTTAAAGGGGTTAAGTAGTTCACACTTGTCCAACATTTATTTCACTCATTTTAAAGTGTGATCCCCCCTCCCCCAAAATTCACTGCTATTCAGGTGATCTGATTCATCCGGATAAAAATTTATGATCCAAAAGGGTCAAAAAGATTGTTCCATAGTGTAAATTTGCCTCATTCATGTGTGTAGCTTCAGTCCAGATTTGAAAAACTCTTTTTGATGAGAAAGAACAGACTGAATTAGAGTTTGCACAATTTCATTTCAGTTAAAATAGTATCGGAAGAGTAAAGTACTGCTGTATTCCCAAATATGAAGGCTCCTGGGATTTGAGCAGGGTTAAGGGATCTTTTCCATTCTCTTCCTGCACCATGATCAAAAGCCTCTTCACATAAGGCAGCATAAATTATGCACACATTCCCAAGTTAGAAGAATGGAGAAGTGACATTTTTCCTCTAAATGCTTATCAGTTCAGAATGGTCCTATGTATACCTTTGCTTAACTTGATTGTGTTTGATCAGAGCAGTACACTGATTATAAATTTTATTTTCCCTGGTGATGAAGAAGAAATTATGATTGACTCTGCATACCAGCCATAAATCCAAAGCCACAAATATTATAGGCAGCTATATTAAACAGCCAACAACAGTGGGATAGGCCAATCATAAGTCAGCAATCTTCAGACCCCAGAGTGCTGATTTAGCACAGAAAACTTTCCTGTTATGTTTCAAGAATCATCATATTTCTCCGTCTGAATAATTTCATGTCTTGCAGGAAATATACCAAAACTGCATCTCAGCATACCCAATGATGTTGAGAACTAGCTTAGTCCTTTACAGTTTCAAACCTTTAACCTCAAGATTCCCAAAGGACCTTGCTTATAAGAAAAATAAGTAGAAACCAAGAAATAACTTAGGACCTTGACTTTCAGGGACTTTGAATTCACAAGCGCTTAGAAAACTTTAGTCTATAAACAACTGGTATCAGGAATAGAGAATGCAGACCAAGAAACCACCAAGGACCAAGTGTTCTTACATTAGAAGACCCCAGATTGCATGTGAAGTACATTTGTGGAGTATAAGACCATACTCCTGCATCTCAAATTCATCCCTCCCTGACCTCAGTGCTAAGGTATAAATGGAAATGTTTAATGTAAAGTAGTCACAAAATTACTCATTTTTTATAAGCAATTTTAAATCTAATTCTTACATCATTGGAGACTGTGATAGTCAATAATGCTCATCAACTTGAAAGATGTAGAATCATTTAGGAGATGTGTTTGTGTCAGAGCTTCTCCGTTAGGCTAACTGAGTTGAGGAGACACAATCCAACTGTAGATGCATTATACCAAGTACTCTGGGCTTAATACAAAGAAGAAACAAGCTGATCACAAGTGTCCATCACTCTCTGCTTCTTGACACTGGATGCAATGTGACGGGCTGCTTCATACCGGGGCTGTGATGACTACACTACAATGATGGATGATAGGTCCGCAAATTGTGAGCCAAAATAACCCTTCCTCCCTTTAATTGCTTTTGTCAATTATTTTGATATTTTATCACAGCATTTTACAGAGTTTGCTTCAGTTAATTTCCACTATTCAGATGGTGTGACAAATCATGTGTGTTTATCAATCACAATATTTCCACATGCCATGTTGCATTTAAACCTATCATATTTAAATAAATGATTAATTCTCTTTCATCTTGTCAGGACTTGAGACCACTTGTGGATAAATGGCATTTTGGATGCTTTGAAGCAAATGGGTTGTAAAATAAGGAATTATATAATTACAAAGTATTTGAACTTTAGAAAGAGTTGAGTGCCAGCTGGGACCCCAGAACTGATCAACAAATATTGCACAACTAAATCAAAGGACTGCTGATTCTTTGCCAGTAGAAGGTAAGCTGTAAGAGACCACCATAAATACAAGGGCTTCAATAACATTCTTCTAGGGAAACAAGAAGGTTGCTGCTGCTGTGACCAGGGCCACCTTAGCTACTAATATGAGCTGGACACTGGGATTTTGTTGGGGAACAATATCTTTACCACCTGTTTTCTAGAGGACCACAGTTACACGAAACCCTTTATTAGTTTACTCTATTTACTTGTTTGGTTTTTTTATTTTCATTTTTTATTTACATTTCAAATGTTTCCCCCTTTTCAGATCTCCCCTTTGGAACCTCCCCATTCCCTCCCCCCCTGCCCCTATAGGGATATTCTTCAACCCACCCTCCCATCCACCCAGCCACCCACTCTCTTCTTTCCTCCTTGTCATTCTCCTATACTGGGGGATCTAACACCCTCAGGTCCAAGGGCTTCTCCTACCCCTGACGGATAACAAGACCCTCCTCTGCCACATTTGTGGCCAGCACCATGGGTCTCTCCATGTGTATTCTTTAGTTGGTGGATCAGTCTCCAGAAGTATCGGGGGGTCAGGCCAGTTGCTACTGTTGCTACCTCTCTGGGGCTCTATTTACTTGTAAACAAACTGTTCACAATGTTATAGAGCCTGACTTGATTCCAAACACTTAACATCAGAGAGGGCTGGGGAATATGGTATTTGCATGTGCATGCTCATGCCTCTGTGTGTGTGTGTGTGCATGTGTGTGTGTGCATGTGTGTGAAAGGGGGTTGTTTTGCTTGTTTTTAGCTACTCAGCCTCTTCAGGACAAGAAAGCTAATTAAATGGAAATAGAGAAAGAGGCTTAAGCTAGAAAATTTAGCCATTTCCAGTGTACACTGGGATTGGTCTTACTCTAGCTGTACATAAAGGCGATGAGAATCAAACATTCTAAGGGACTTGTACAACATCTAAATTGACTCAATTGAGCAACCAGGAACAGAACATAGAAGTTACAATGTCAACCCAGGATCTAATTGGATATAATACTCAGAAAAGAAACAACTGATCAAACCAATTAGGAGAATGTCCATGGTCTAGCATTTATTTGCTCATCCATCACACTACTCTTATGCTTTGAAGAGGTCAGTGTAAGAGACTCTGTGTTTGTAGGAATGCTCCTCAAAGAAGGTTAAGCAGTTGACAGAAGTTAAGGAAAATTCCAGCAAGCTTACAGCTTCCAAGGTTTTGTATTCCTTAAAAATCTAGAGCCTTCAAATGGGAAACACCAGCAGACAAAGCTAAACTAATAGGCTTCTTTTTTTTATCCCCAAACCCTTCCCCAAAAAAATTCACTTTCAAAGATTTATAAAATGTCAGAGAGAAAAAGAAAAACTTATTAATGTTATCTGAATCAAATTAAGAATTGCTATCTGAGCCAAGCATAATATATGAAAGTAATTTAAATAAATACCAATGCAATTATCTATTAGGCAGATGCTGACCTGACAGATTGCACTATGGAGCTACCTAATAGAATTTGGCTTCCTTATCAGTTTCCCACTATATCTCTTGTTTTGGTAATTGGCTCCTTTTATTGAAAAAATGTGAATTGTTTTCTAGGTCTTCACATGTGGATCTTAATCAACTGTGGCATTTTAAGCTAACTTTGAGCATTGTCAAACTATCTCAAAATTCCCTATCCCTCCTCCACAAAGACTGGCTTTCCTGCCACTTCCCCATCTCCCAAGTAATATCTAGTACTAAGTTTTGCAGCTACCTTTGAAGGGGAAGCATTTTGGGAAGAAATCTCTTGAGAACATTTATAATAAATCTCCCCTGACTTTCTTTTAAACAAGAAAGAGAAAGCCATTTAAGACCATGCTTTAAGGCACAATGTAACCTGGCATCAGATTCAGACTTTTCATTTACTAGAGAAGAAGTTAGCCTCGAAGGGATGCTGAATAAGTCCATCCTGGGAAGAAAAATGAAGAAGCCACTAAGTGGTGACATACTCACAGTGGTGAAGCCTACCCTGCCAAGCTCTACCTCTTCACCATACAGGCTTTCCTGTGCCTCTCTAAAGAAATAAGACATTTAGGAAGAACAGACAATGGCGGGACCTTGTACTAACTGAACCTCCTATTCACCCATGTCACATGAATTACCTCCCCCATCTTTAGAACATCACCAATGATGAAATACCTGGCAGAGGCAACATTAGGGAGGGGCAGTTTATTTTGGCTCATGATTTCTAGAAGTTTCAGTACATGACAGCAGCAAGAGTGTGGTCAGAGACTTCCTCATATAGTGGCAGGTGTGGAAACACAGAGTGGCCAGAATCAGAAACAGACAGATCCTTTACTTTTAAAAGTTTACTTTTACCGACCTACTTCTGAGAGAGAGAGCAACCACCTCAAGAATCCATAGGTTTCAAAAGGGAATAACACACAAGCTCAGAGTATAAGCAATCAAAGCATTAACTTTTGGGGATATTTCTATTTAAGGCATGACAATAAGCATTCATAGTTCTATGTCACAGAAAAGAAAGGCTCCTAGACAATAAATATGTGTTCAGTAGCCTGCAGCTTTAAAGAGAAGGTGCAAGACTCAATCCTTGCTTAACTAGTCTCCAAGTTTGTATGCCTTCTCTCACAACATAGCCATGTGAAACACATTGAATCCAACACAGGCCCCTTTCTGTTTAAAGTAGCTATACCAGTAGAGATACTTGGAGGCAAGAAATAAGGATTGACACAGCAGCCAAAACCCTGCCACCATGTAAAAATGCAACCCCACGGAACTAACTTTGCAATCTCACTGGATGTCTATAGCAATCAATGGAAAGGTTAGTCAAGTTCAGTAAACTTGCCTCTAGCAAAATACAGCTAAATTTGTTCCATTTATGGGACATGGATAGACAGTAAAGATTCGTGTTTCCTCATTTTCAGAACTATGGTGAGTTTAAATGTTCATCCTCACAGAATTAATGGATGTATCTAAAAGAGACACATACTTATGACTAAAGAGGTCACACTTACAGTGACGATCAATACCTCTCTATGCTTGTATGTATAATTTATCTCTACTCCACACAGAATAGTCCCACATAGAACATGGTGGTGTATAAGACCCTCCCCCAATGCCAAAATCTGCTCATAATATCAAATCCTATATTACTGCATATTTCCTATATATACACACTTACCATAAAGTTTAATGCATAAAGTAGTTTCAGTTGTTAGAGGGAGGGAGAGAGATAGAATAAATTAATGGATCTCTATAATGAGAGATAGGTGAGTGTAGTCCATCTGTATGTCTCTTGTACAAAATATCTTACTAAATGTGCTCATCCTTCTTGTTCTGATGTGAGATCATCCTAAACTTTCACAGTAATGAGAATGGGTATGAAGGTCACAGGCATAGTGATCTAACATGAGCCTACTGCTGACCACCTGACATGGTGTCAGAGGTCTCTGAGCCGAGATGACGCCATCATATTTTCAACTTCCATAGCCTAGGGAAGTTACATCTTTTACATTGGACTGCTCATCCTTCCTCATCTTTTCACATGTACTCAATAATTTTCCTTGCTGTCTCTATTGCATCATTTCATCCATTACACATACTACGCTTTCATTATTCTTGAGATTTAAGGCCAATTATATCCAGGGTGAAACCAAATTTTCTATTTTTCTCTGTTAGTTTATTTTTCTTTTAAATCGTGAGGTATTTTGAATAGCAGGGCGTTTACTCTTCCATTTCATTGCTTATTATTTCCTTTATTCTACTCCCTAAATGTCTGCCAGCTACTCTACCTCACACATTCAAAATCAGATGTGATGTGTGAAGTATTGTAACTGAATTGTGTGAGAAGAAATACTCAGGGCTGATTATTCTTCATGTAGGTCCTCAAAAAAACATTCTACTTTTCTCCTGCCACATCACATTAGAAATTAATCTTGCTTCCAAAGAATTCTCACCTTAATTTTCTTCTAGTTCACAAGATAACAACAGGTTATCTTGCCTGAGACACAAATGGACTAGCAACAATCTCTCTAGAGAAATTCCCACGTACAACCACGTATAATCACCTTCACTGTCAGGATTCTTAAAGACACTTAAACAGTTTCTAGTCCGATCAACTGATTTTCCTGGGGATTATGAATCCCACATGTAAGAATTTCTAAGATACTAGGCTGGGATGTAGTTTGGAAACAGATAGCTGGACTGATCCATTAGCCTGAAAAGAAAATACATTTTCCATTTAAAGCAATAAGAAAAGAGTGCTTCTGAATACAGATTACTCTCCGTGACGTCACTTTTATTACATGGTAGACTCTTACCACCTTCAAAAACCTAGTCCTTCTTGACTGCGGTCTTCTATTCTTTCCAGATGAAGACACAACTTCTGTTCTATTCTGTGTATGTTGGATAATCTACCCATGCAGGCTATACCAACTGAGCTAATGAGAAAGCAAGCATGGAATCAAGCAGAGGACAAAGAGAAAATTCACGTTTGTTATTGGTTTAGTTACACCTTTACCCATGCCCAGGATTTTGCCAACGATTGTGAACCTTCTGACTTCAGCTCTTGTCAGGTCCTTCCTCCAAGCCTTTATCTTTCATAGGGTTTCATGAATACTTCCTGTGATTCATGTTCAAGGATAGTAACACCTCTCATCATTGCCAGTCATTGGGGACTCAAGTTGCTTGCTTGCTGCCTGACCACACATGTCCTAATTATTACTTTTTGTTCTAGTTTCCCAAGAGTTATTTCAGTGTACCCCAAGATCTCCTGGTGATACAGAAGTTGATATCAGGTGTAGTCTCGAAAGAAAAATAACCTAGGTAGAATTTCGCACATATTTTAATATAGCATACTGTTGACTTTCCTTATCCAGTGGTATGGGAGAAGACTAGTTAATAATGGGCAGTACAGCTTTGTGCCTTGTATCAGCAGGGCAGTCTTCAGTGACAGGGTCCTGACTGAGAAGTGAGAGGGGATACGAAAAATAGAGAAAATAGAAACAGAGAAGATGAAAGCTGTGGTTGCAAAGTCTTGAGTTATTTTTCTTTGATGTGAAGCAAGTTAAGATGTATACTTTCCCAGAATTAAATCCACACATCTACAGACAATTGATTTTTGACAAAGAAGCCAATACAATGGAAAAAAAGAAAGCATCTTCAACAAATGGTACTGGTGTAGCTGGATGTCTGCATGTAGAAGAATGCAACTATATCCAGATTTATCACCCTGTATAAAATTCAAGTTCAAGTAGATCAAAGACCTCAGCATAAAGCCAGATACACTGAACCTGATAGAAGAGACAGTGGGAAAAAGCCTTGACTGCATTGGTACAGAGACAACTTCTTCAATAGAACAGCTAAGGCACTTAGATCAACAGTTAATCAATGGGATCTCATGAAACTGAAAAGTAAAGCAAGACACTGTCTGTAGGACAGACAGCAGCCTAGGGAATGGGAAAAGATCTTCAACCCTAAATCTAACAGAGGGCTAATATTCAAAATATGTAAAGAACTCAAGAAATTAGACATCAATAAACAAAACAACCCAAATGAAAATGTGGTACAAAGCTAAGCAGAGAATTCTCAATAAAGGAATCTCTAAGGGCTGAGAAGCACTTAAAGAAATGTTCAACAGCCTTAGTCATCAGCAAAATGCAAATCAAAATAGCTCTGAGATTCCATCTTATACATGTCAGAATGGCTAAGATCAAAAGCTCAAGTGGCAGCACATGCTGGCAAGGATGTGAAGTGAAGGAAAAGGTACCCCACTGCTGGTAGGAGTGCAAACTACTATAATCATTTTGGAAATCAATTTGGCAGTTTTTCAGAAAATGTGTAATAGCTATATCACAAGACCCAACTACACATCACCTGGTCATATGCCCAAAAGATGCCCACAACACCACAAGGACACTTGTTCAACTCTGTTCATTGTAGCTTTATACATAATAGCCATAAACTGGAAACAACATAGATATTCCTCAACCAAGGAATGAATAAAGAAAATGTGGTACATTTACCCAATGGAATATTACTCAGCTATTAAAAATAATGGTGCCATGAAATTTGCAAGCAAATAGATGGAACTAGAAAAGATCATCCTGAGTGAGTAACCCAGATGCAGAAATAAACACATGGTATGTACTCACTTATAAGTGGATATTAGCCATTTAGTGTAAGATAATAGTGCTTTAATACATAGACCCAAAGAAGCTAAGTAACAAGGAGGACCTAAGGAAGGATGCTTGAATCTCACTGAGAAGAAAAAAATAAAATAAATGTTGGTGTGTATAGAGGGATGGAACTGGGTGAAAGAGGGGAGGTTGAGGGGAACAGTAAGGATCAACTGTGGGGAGGATGGAAGTAGAGAGAAGTGGAAATGGTTAAGGGTCATCTCTGGGATGAGCTAGGAACCTAAGACAATGGAAACTCCCAAGAATCTATGAGGGTGACCCTTGCTTAGACTCCTAAAAATAGGGCATATGGAATTTGAAGTGTCTGCCTCCTGTAACCAGGCAAGACATCCAATGGAGGGATGCAGGCACCCAACTGCCTAGCCCCAAAATCTTCAACCCACAATCTTCCTGCCTACAAGGCATTCATGGATAAAGAGAGAACAGAAATTGAGGGAATAGCCAACCAATGAGCAGCCTAACTTGAGACCCACATCATGAGAGAGAGCCCATCCATGACACTATTAATAATATTCTGCTATGCTTACAGACAGAAGTCTAGCATTACTGTCATCTGAGAAACTTCACCTAGCAGCTGATGGAAATAGACTCAGGATACACAGACACAACTACCCCAGGACTGATAACTACAGCCCAGAGCAAGAGTAAAGTCTCCAGAATCAGAAATTTAGACTCCTCCATGGCATCGGCTTTGGCATCAAAGTAGTTTTACCAAGTCTGTTCCAAGGACACAGAACTAAAATTCCCTTTGTCCCTTTATTAAGGCCTCTGAGAAAGTTTTGGTTCAGGCTCGCTCCCTGCAGCATTGGGAGATTGTGTGTGTGTGTGTGTGTGTGTGTGTGTGT
>JADRCH010000288.1:2504057-2571772 GCA_019843965.1 Rhynchomys soricoides | reverse complement strand
AAAAAATGTTATGCTATAGGACTCAAAATAAAGCGTTCTGTAAAATGAAATGCTAGATAAATTGCCTTCAGAAAACAATGCATCATAGAAATACGAATGGAATTTGTTAAATATCTTATATGTATTGTGAGTATAATGCATATCACCTCTAGTGCTACAGATAACTAAATTGAAGTTAGGAGAGATGAATTGATTATCAAACACCTGAAACTCAGGTTGGAAATCAGGATGTATGACTCAAAGCTTCTTTACACACCTTCTCTCATATTTACTTGATTATTTAATATATTAAAATTATTATGGCAGTCATGGAAGGTTTAAAAGAAAAAATTATTCTCATTACATTTCTCCATTTTATTTCAGCAATGTCCCTTCATCCGGCTGACCTCTGACTAACCTACACCCTTCAACTGGAAATCAAAAGAGCATGGCATCTCATGACTTCTTCTCTTTGGACATTTCTGCTGTCTCATCAAGTCCTTTGAAATAGAACTTAAGTTTGATTAACTGCAGTACAAGCTAAACCCTAAATAAAAATCAATGGGGCATACATGGAAGGCAAAGTAAGTCATCTCTAAAAGCCAAAATGCCTATACCATAAACGTGTTGAATACTCAGAATGCAAATTCCAAAGTTGATCATAGCAACTTATACTTATAAGTTTATCTTGGCCTCCGGTACAGTAGACTTTGAAAAAGATGTGAATGAATATGTCTAGAAAGTCAGCCTACCAAAAAACCCAAAACATGTTTTATTGATTATTCATCATCACAATCCTTATGTCATAAGAAGTATATTGCTCTTTGAATTATCAATTATCACTAAACCATGACCAGAGAATGGATGTACCATAATGTGAATATGTATTACCTAGAAAAAAATGGCATTAACTCCCTGGTGACCATTATGGCAGAAGTATACAGAACTACAAAAAGACAGAATAAACCAAGAAAATTGTGATTAATACTGCAAAGGTTGAATCAATGAAGTAAAGCCCTGTGACACCCATTTACACCAGAGTAGTGAAGCTTACTTTCAGAAAGAAACAGCTTTTATTTTTTTTTTTTTTAGCTTTTTTTAATTTTTATTTTATTTTTTGATACTTTATTTACGGTTCAAATGTTTCCCCCTTTCCAGGTCTCCCCTTTGGAAACTCCCTATCCCCTCTCCCCTCCTCCTGCTTCTTCGAGGGTATTCCCTCACCCACCTACCCACCCACTCCCGTCTGCCCTCTCTGGCATTCCCTTATACTGGGGCATCTAACACCCTCAGGCCCAAGGGCCTCTCCTCCCCCTGATGGCCAACAAGGTCCTCCTCTGCCACATTTGTGGCACGAAACATGGGTCCTTCATGTGTATTCTTTGGTTGGTGGTCCAGTCTCCAGGAGCACTGGAGGGTCAGGCCAGTTGACACTGTTGGTCCTTCCATGGGGCTACAAACTCCCTAAGCTCCTTCAGTCCCTTCTCCAACTCCTCCATCTGGGACCTCACGCTCAGTCCAACATTTGCTGTGAAGTGAATCTTGGGTATATACCCAGAAGATGCTCCAACATGTAATAAAGACACGTGCTCCAGTATGTTCATAGCAGCCATATTTATAATAGCCTGAAGCTGGAAACAACCAAGATGTCCCTCAACAGAGGAATAGATACAGAAAATGTGGTACATTTACACAATGGAGTACTACTCAGCTATGAAAAACAATGACTTCATGAAATTCGCAGACAAATGGATGGACTTGAAAATATCATCCTGAGCGAGGTAACGCAGTCACAAAAGAACAAACAGAGTACGTACTCAATAAGTGTATATTAGCCCAAAAGAAACATCTTTTAAAGGTATCAGATATGAGTCACGTGGAATAGGAGGCCAGTACCATGAGTTAACGTAAAACTATTGAGAGCTTCCAATCTTCCATTTGTCTGTATAAATTGGTGACTTATGTTCAAAATGAAACACTTTTTGACATTTGATGTTGAGGTCCCATACATGGAAACTGCTCTTTTTCAAATCAATAGAGAAAAAGGTCAGAGGCATACTATATTAAACTACAATTGTTATTATTATATACACACTCAGAGCTTTGGTTCAAAGAGGAGTACAGAGGCATGCACAGGTCTCTTTCTATACTCTCTGTAGGAGTGTGTATCTTCCTACCAAGCAAGCGCTCCCCTCTGTGGTATATGGAGAAGGGTTTTCTTTTTTAACTTCTTTAAACATTATTGCTTTAGCAACATGCAGTATCCAATTTACAATGAATTTATTATCATTCTAAATTATCTTCAATGTAAACTTTATATAAATTACCTCAGTGACTTTCTGTTTCTTATAACATCCACAGCTAGTTTTTAAAATATGGTCTAATTATATCAATTGTGTCTCAAAATAGACTATGTTTATATTCTTAATTATAATCTAGTTAATTAAACATTTATTCATTTCATCAGCAAATGGATACAATTGTGTTATATTGGTTCTGATATTCTCTCTTACATAAAAGAGTAAAATTAAAGAAAACCAACACAGATATAAACCAAGCTTCACCTAGTTAAAATGATATGAACAATTTCTTTTTTGAAATAATAATTTCCAAATATTGGAAGATAATTTGATATATTTGCAAAGTAATCACTATAGTCATAGTACAATTCCAAATTTAATAAACATGATTAATATGTTCTTCATTGTTTTTTTTAAGCATAGACAAGGAAAACACAATCATTTATAGCATTTGTGGCTTTCTTGACAAAAACATTTTCATCAAAATGAATTACAAACTACCTACATAGGACACTACAACAGACAGTTTGGTAACATTTCCAGAGCGTAGAAGCATGCGATCTGAAAGATCTCAATAGCAGAGATAATTGTAAGATTGCAGAAACAAGAGATGAGAAGTCTTGAGTATTTGTGTATTTATTATTTTACATTTTTATCATAATGTTCAATTAAAAGTTCATCCAAATTACTTTCTTACAAGTTAATTTATTATTATTTATTTTGTACGCATATGTGTATGTTTACTAGTTGCCAAGTATCTTTACCTGCTGGATGACTTCATTGATATTTAACTGAAGAATTGCAGTAAGTTAACAGTCAGTTCTTTTAGGCCTATATAAGTTGCTTTATCTATCCTTCACAGCCTTTAAAAGAATTTATTTCTCCTTATTAATATCATTAGGCACCAATACTCCTTGATTACAGAATAATTTTGGAGCTTATATTCTAAAAGTTCTTTGACCATTAAAATCTTCTCAATATTTCCTAAACTATAACTAACCATTCAAGCATAAATCTGAGATAGTGAAAGGAACCCTTGTGTAATAGTAACTTTTATTCAACAAGTGTAATAGTCATTTCCATGGTTTACTGTGAATAAACAGTTTTTCTAGTTTTTTCTGAACTCTGGCTAGCTAGTTCTAGCTCAAACTCCTCTCCAAGATGACTGATTCAATCTGACTTCTCTAAGTTTCTCACTGAATTGTTCTGTTTGGTCTCAAGCTCACTCTGGTGATTTTTTCTAATTTTCTGTCTCCTTATTCTCTGGTTCAACTACTTCCGTTGCACGAACTGAACAGAACTGAACTCAGCTCCACTGAACTAACTGATTGGCTCCACCTGCACTGCTCTTCAGTAGCCTCTCTTTCCTGTCTGTTCTCACAAGATTTGGGTGTCTCTTAACTCTGACTAATTCTGTCAAATCTTTCTCTTACTTTCATTACTTTGCCTGTCCTTCAATTAGAAGTCACTTTTAAACATGGCTGCTTTCTTCTACAAACTAACCTTGCCTACATTGTTAGGGGTTAAAGGTATGTACTAAGGTCGTCTGTATTGCAGCATCATCATACTGTAATACAGAGTGTGTTTGCATTCTAGATAGAGCACAAAGACATAGAAGGTCTTAGCATGTGATCCCTTGACAGAGCAGCCATGTTGCTAGATTAGAATTCTTCCACACTCTTCTGATTAGAAGACGGAAGACCTGCATATGACACCTGACCCAGGCATTTTACATGCCAATCTTACATATTTTTAATTCTCTGAAATTTTGAGATATGTATACAATGTATTTGGTATATCTATCCCTTACTCCCTCCCAACTCTTCCCAGGCATCCCACCGTTAAATTTTGAGCTTAAGGTTTCACATCTTCTAAGGTAGATGAGTGTTTCTCATTTCTCAGGTGTTTGTGACAATATTGAAGAAAATATATATGGAAATGTTTTATAGTTAAAATTATGATACAAAATAAAGCATCTTGAGATACTCAGTTCAATGAGTTTAAACTTTATGTATTTCCTTAACTGATAGAAGAAGGTGTTTATGTTTTTACTTCCTGGCTACTTACCTGAGAATTTATGACTGAGAGTAGATCTAGTTTGTAACAACAACCTGGACACCTGCTTTCCTAGTGTGTTCCACAGTGGTATTGTGCTCCTAAATGGTCATATTCTAGAAGATACAAAATCCATTCAAGAATTCACAGGGCTAGCATTCCAGAAGACAAGACTCACTTGTAGCTCAATGAACAAAATATATACTCCAGTCTTTCATTTCTCTGGGCCTTGTTTTTTGGGGGTTTTTTTGTTTGTTTGTTTTATGTTTTTTTGTTTTGTTTTTAATTTTAATTTTTTTTATTTTTCCTACTTTATTTACATTTCAAATGTTTGCCCCTTTCCAGATCTCCCCTTTGGAACATCCTCATTTCCTTCCCCTCCCCCTGACTCTATGGGGGTATGCCCACCCACCCACTCTCCTCTTCCCTCCTTAGCATTCTCCTCTACTGGGGGATCTAACACTCTCAGGCTCAAGGGCCTCTCCTCCCCTTGAAGGCTAACAAGACTCTCCTCTGCTACATATGTGGCCAGCATCATGGGTCCTTCCATGTGTATTCTTTGGTTGGTTGATCAGTCTCATGGAGTGTCGGGGATCAGGCCAGTTGCCACTGTTGCTGCTTCTCTGGGGATGCAAATTCCCTCAGCTCCTTCAGTCCCTTCTCCAACTCCCCCATCTGGGACCTCATGCTCAGCCCAATGGTTGCTGTGAAGTGACTCTTGGGTATTCTGAGCTTTTGGGCTAATAACCATTTAACAGTGAGTACATACCTTGTCCATCTTTTGTGACTGTGTTACCTCACTTAGGATGATATTTTCAAGATCCATCCATTTGTCTGCGAATTTCATGAAGTCATTGTTTTTAATAGCTGAGTAGTATTCCATTGTGTAAATGGACCACATTTTCTGTATCCATTCCTCAGTTGAGGGACATCTGGCTTGTTTCCAACTTCAGGCTATTATAAATATGGCTGCTATGAACATAGTGGAACATGTGTCTTTATTACATGTTGGAGCATCTTCTGGGTATATGCCCAGGAGTGGAATAGCTGGGTCCTCAGGTAGTATTATGTTCATTTTTCTGAGGGTCCTCCAAACTGATTTCCAGAGAGGTTGTATCAGCTTGCAATCCAACCAGCAATGGAGGAATGTTCCTCCTTCTCCACATCCTTGTCAGCATCTGCTGTCAACTGAGTTTTTAATCTTAGCCATTCTAATTGATGTGAGGTGGAATCTCAGGGTTCTTTTGATTTGCATTTCACCAATGACTAAGGATTTTGAACATTTCTTTAGGTGCTTCTCAGCCATTCGAGTTTCCTCAGTTGAGAATTCTCTGTGTAGCTCTGTTTCCCATTTTTTGATAGGGTTATTTGGTTCTCTGGAGTCTAACTCCATGAGTTCTTTGTATATATTGGATACTAGCCCTCTATTGGATGTAGGATTGATAAAGATCTTTTCCCAATCTGTTGGTTGCAGTTTTGTTCTATTTACAGTGTCCTTTGCCTTATAGAAGCTTTGTAATTTTATGAGGTCCCATCTGTCTATTCTTGATCTTAGAACACAAGCCATTGGTGTTCTGTTCAGGAACATTTCCCCTGTGCCCATGTGTTCAAGACTTTTCCCCACTTTCTCTTCTATTAGATTCAGTATATCTGGTTTTATGTGGAGGTCCTTGATCCGCATGGACTTGAGCTTTGTACAGGGAGATAGGAATGGATCAATTCGCAATCTTCTACATGTAGACCGCCAGTTGAACCAGCATCATTTGTTGAAGATGCTTTTTTTTCCACTATATGGTTTTAGCTCTTTTATCAAAGATCAAGTGACCATAAGTGTGTAGGTTCATTTCTGGGTCTTCTATTCTATTCCATTGATCTACCTGCCTGTCACTCTACCAATACCATGCAGTTGTTATCACTACTGCTCTGTAGTACAGCTTGAGGTCAGGGAGGCTGATTCCCCCAGAAGTCCTTTTATTGTTGAGAATAATATTTGCTATTCTGGGTTTTTTGTTATTCCATATGAATTTGAGAATTGCTCTTTCTAAGTCTATGAAGAATTGAGATGGGATTTTGATGGGGATAGCATTGAATCTGTAGATTACTTTCGGCAGGATGGCCATTTTAATTATATTAATCCTGCCAATCCATGAGCATGAGAGATCTTTCCATCTTCTGAGGTCTTCTTCAATTTCTTTCTTCAGAGACTTGAAGTTCTTGTCATACAGATCTTTCACTTGTTTGGTTAGTGTCACATCAAGATATTTTATATTGTTTGTGACAATTGTGATGGGTGTTATTTCCCTAATTTCTTTCTCAGCCTGTTTATCCTTTGAGTACAGGAAGGCTACAGATTTGCTTGAGTTAATTTTATATCCAGCCACTTTGCTGAAGGTGTTTATCAGCTGTAGCAGATCTCTGGTGGCATTTTTTGGGTCACTTAAGTATACAATCATATCATCTGCAAATAGTGATATTTTGATTTCTTCCTTTGACATCATTTTGTTGTCTGATTGCTTTAGCTAGAACTTCAAGTACTATATTGAATAGATTGGGAGAGAGAGGGCAGCCTTGTCTAGTCCCTGATTTTAGTGAGATTGCTTCGAGTTTCTCTCCATTTAGTTTGATGTTGGCTACTGGTTTGCTGTATATTGATTTTACTATATTTAGGTATGCTCCTTGAATTCCTGATCTTTCCAGGACTTTTATCATGAAGGGATGAACTTTGTTAAATGTTTTTTCAGCATCTAATGAAATGACCATGTGTTTGTTTATATAGTGGATTACATTGATGAATTTCCAGGTATTGAACCATCCCTGCATCCCTGGGATGAAGCCTACTTGATCATGGTGAATGATCATTGTGATGTGTTCTTGGATTTGGTTTGCAAGAATTTTATTATTTTTGTATCAATATTCATAAGGGAAATTGGTCTGAAGTTTTCTTTTATTGTTGGATCTTTGTGGAGCTTTGGTATCAGTGTAACTGTGGCCTCATTATGTGAATTGGGTAGTGTTCCTTCTGTTTCTATTTTGTGGAATAGATTGAAGAATATTGGTATTAGATCTTCTTTGAAGGTCTGATAGAATTCTGCGCTGAACCCATCTGGTCCTGGGATTTTTTTGGTTGGGAGACTTTTAATGACTGTTTCTATTAATTTAGGGGTTATGGGACTGTTTAGATGGTTTATCTGATCCTGATTTAACTTTGGTAATTGGTATCTGTCTAGAAACTTGTCCATTTCCTCCAGATTTTCCAATTTTGTTGTGTATAGACTTTTGTAGTAGGATCTGATGATTTTTTTAATTTCCTCAGAGTCTGTGGTTATATCTTCCTTTTCATCTCTAATTTTATTAATTTGCACACTGTCTCTGTGCCTTCTGGTTAGTCTGGCTAAGGGTTTATCTATCTTGTTGATTTTCTCAAAGAACCAGCTCCTGGTTTTGTTGATTTTTTGTATAGTTCTTTTAGTTTCCACTTGGTTGATTCCAGCCCTTAATTTGTTTATTTCCTGCCTTCTACTCCTCTTGGGTGTATTGTCTTCTTTTTGTTCGAGAACTTTCAGGTGTTCTGTTAAGCTGTTAGTATATGCTCTCTCCAGTTTCTTTTTGGAGGCATTCAGAGCTATGAGTTTTCCTTTTAACACTGCTTTCATTGTGCCCCATAGGTTTGGGTAAGTTGTACTTTCATTTTCATTAAACTCTAGGAAGTCTTTAATTTCTTTCTTTATTTCTTCCTTGACCAAGTTATCATTGAGCAGAGCATTGTTCAGCTTCCATGTGTATGTGGGCTTTCTGTTGTTGTTGTTGCCATTGAAGACCAACCTTAATCCATAGTGATCTGATAGGAGGCATGGAAATATTTCAATCTTCTTATATCTGTTGAGGTTTGTTTTGTGACCAATTATATAATCAATTTTGGAGAAGGTACTATATGGTGCTGAGAAGAAGGTATATTCTTTTGATGTAGGATGATATGTTCTATAGCTATCTGTTAAACCTATTTGATTCATAGCAACTGTTAGTTTCACAGGTGTGTCTCTGTTTAGTTTATGTTTTCAATATCTGTCCATTGTTGATAGTGGGGTGTTGAAATCACCCACTATTATTGTGTGAGGTGCAATGTGTGCTTTGTGGTTTAGTAGAGTTTCCTTTATGAATGTGGGAGCTCTTGCATTCGGGGCATAGATGTTCAGAATTGAGAGTTCTTTGTGGTAGATTTTTCCTTTGATGAGTATGAAGTGTCCTTCCTTATCTTTTTTGATGACTTTTGGTTGAAAAGTCAATTTTATCTGATATTAGAATGGCTACTCCAGCCTGTTTCTTGGGGCCATTTGCCCTGAAAATTGTTTTCCAACCCTTTACTCTAGGTAGTGCTTGTCTTTAACACGGAGGTGCATTTCCTGGATGCTGCGAAGTGTTGGGTCCTGTTAATGGATCCAGTCTGTCAGTCTATGTCTTTTTATTGGAGATTTGAGACCTTTGATGTTAAGAGATATTAAAGAATAATTATTGTTGTTTCCTGTTATTTTTTATGTTGTTTATATGTTTGTGTGGCTATCTTCTTTTGAGTTTGTTGAAAGATTACTTTCTTGCTTGTTCTTGAATGTAGTTTCCCTCCTTGAGTTGCCGTTTTCCATGTATTATTCTTTGTAGTGCTGAATTTGTAGAAACATACTGTGCAAATTTGGATTTGTCATAGAATATATTGGTTTCACCGTCTATGATTATTGAGAGTTTTGCTGGGTATAGCAGCCTGGGCTCGCATTTGTGTTCTCTTAGAGTCTGTATGAGATCTGCCCAGGATCGTCTTGCTTTCATAGTCTCTGGTGAGAAGTCTGGTGTAATTCTGATAGGTCTGCCTTTATATGTTACTTGACCTTCTTCCCTTACTGCTTTTAATATTCTTTCCTTGTTTTGTGTATTTGGTGTTTTGACTATAATGTGATGGGAGGAATTTCTTTTCTGGTCCAGTCTATTTGGTGTTCTATAGGCTTCCTGTATACTTATGTTCATCTCTTTCTTTAGGTTAGGGAAGTTTTCTTCTATAATTTTGTTGAAGATATTTACTGGTCATTTAAGTTGGGAATCTTCAGTCTCTTCTATACCTATTATCCTCAGGTTCTGTCTTTTCATTGCATCCTGGATATTTGGATGTTTTGGGTTAGGAGCTTTTTGGATTTTGTGTTTTCTTTGACTGTTATGTCCATGTTTTCTATGGTATCTTCTGCACCTGAGATTCTCTCTTCCATCTCTTGTATTCTGTTGGTGATGCATCTATGACTCCTGATTTCTTTCCTATGTTCTCTAACTCCAGGGTTGTCTCCCTTTGTGATTTCTTTATTGTTTCTATTTCTGTTTTTAATTCCTGAATGGTTTTGTTCATTTGTTTGATTGTGTTTTCTTGTAATTCTGCCTGTTTGATTGTGTTTTCCTGTAATTCTTTAAGGGATTTTTGTGTGTCCTCTTTAAGGGTTTCCAGTTGTTTACTTGTGTTCTCTTGTATTTCTCTAAGGGAATTATTTATTTCCTTCTTAAAATCTTCTATCATCCTCTTGATATGTGATTTTAAGTCTGAGTCTTGCTTTTCTGGTGTGTTGGGGTATCCAGGGCTGGCTGTGGTGGGAGAGCTGGGTTCTGATGAAGACAAGTAGTCTTGGTTTCTGTTCCTTGTGTTCTTGCCCTTGCCTTTCACCATCTAGTTATCTCTGGTGTTAGCTGGTCTTTCTCTCTCTGACTGTGACTTGTCTTTCCTTCAAGCCCAGATGTCAATACTTTTTGGAGATCAGTTCTCTCTCAAGCTTTTTCCTCAGTCCCTGCATCTGGACTCCTCCTTCCGCTGGCTTTTCCACACAAGTGGGCGGCTCGTTCTCTCCCAGCACTATTTGACTATGGAGGCCTGGTGGCCCAAGCAGAGGTCTCCTGCCACAGGTGGAAGCTGGCAGGCTCTTACCTCCCCTGGGCCTTGTTTTATATTTAAATTGCAATGTTTCCTCAAAACATTTTGTTTGTTGATTTTTCATTTCACAACTGTGTCTTTGCAAACATTCCAACTGATTCCTTTAAATATTAAGATTCATTTACTTTTAGGAGTTCATTACATGCATGCCCTTTGGTTGATTATTCCATCTCTGTGAACCCCCAAAGGCCAAGGTTAGTTGTTGCTATGGTGTACTTGACCCCTCAAGTTCCCTCAATCCTTCCTCCTACACTTTCAGAAGACTCAAGTGTCATAAAATGTTTGCCTGTGGGTCTCTACATGTGTTTCCTTCAGTTGCTGAATGAACTCTTTCAGAGGCCCCCTACACATGTGTAGCAGATGTATAGTTTGAACTCCATGTGGGTCCCCTAACAAGTAGAGCAGGGAGATAAGTCTGACTCTGTTGCCTCCCTTTGGATCTCTTTTCCTTAGTTGGCCTGCCTTGTCTGGCCTCAGTGGGAGAAGATGCACCTAGTCCTGGTGCTGCTTCATATACCAAGGTAAGTGTGTACTCATCAGAGAACCTTCCCTTCTCAGAGGAAAAGAGGAGGAGTTAGTGGGGGAGGAGAATGTGATGGTAGGACTAGGAAGAAAGGAAGGAGTGGAGGCTGGGATCAGGATGAAAGGTGAATAGAATAAATAAAAAAAGATTCATTTACTGGTAAATCTACCATGTCTAGCTTTCAGATTCATAAACTCTAAGGAAGACCTTAAGAGTTGCTTGGTGTATTAGTGTTAGTACAATAAAGCACCATGAATGAAGAAGTTTATAAGCAAAAGAAATGTCTTTCTTATATATCTTTCCTTCTTTATATAATTCAGGAAATCAGGGATAGAGCAGTGACAGATTTGTTATGTAATGAGGGTTTAGTCTATGGTTTACATATGACATTTTCTTACTACATCTTCAGGTGTCTCTCACTGCCCTTCATAGAAGAACAAAGGGTCTCTCTTTGGCCTCATTTATAAGAGTATCTAATCATATTTGTGAGCACTTGCCCCCTATCACATAATCACACATAATCACTTCCCAGTGATATATAGCATTATCTTGGGGATTCAGAATGTGTGTGTGTGTGTGTGTGTGTGTGTGTGTGTGTGTGTGTGAGAGAGAGAGAGAGAGAGAGAGAGAGAGAGAGAGAGAAACACATGTGTTTGTACAAATACATGGAGGCTAGAGGTCATCATTAGTTGTATTTTTCCACTACACTACTTGTTGATGTTGCTGCTGCTGATGGTGGTGGTGGTGGTGGTGATGGTGGTAGTCATGATTGTGGTGATGGTTGTGGTGACAGTGGTGGTGGCAGTAGCAGCGGCGGTGGTGGTCATGGCATGGTGGTAGTGATGTGTGTGCTTACTGGACTGGCTGGCCAGCAAGCCACAGAGATACTCCTTTCTGCCTCTGCAGGGCTGGAGTTAAGGGTGCATGTTACTGTTCCTAGCATCCTATACAGGCACCATTCTCATGCTGAAGCAGTAGATACTTTCCTGACTGATCCATCTCCCTAGCATTTCAACACTGTGAATTTGGGGAAACACGTTCATCCAAACCACACTACATGGGGATATCCTTTCAAATGAGCCACTTATTTGTCATGGAACATCCCAACTCCTTTTGCTCTTAGAGAAACACAGTTTGAAATCCACTGTTTTGTCACAAGAGTGTATAGATATGAAAGGAGACAGAAAATTTTAAACCCAAATGATGAGAAGTCACTTTTTAAATATAAGATGAGAAGTCACTGTATTAGATGTTTTAAAAAAGATGAACTCTGAAGGTAGAAGTTAATGAATTTCAAATTCTTATCCTGTGTGGCCTCCTTTAATTTGGAGTAAGAAATCGATGCTAAAATTCTTAAACATAATGTACAATATTTAGAAACATCTCCCTTGTTTTCTTTTAGCACATATTTCCATTTTACATGTTCTAAAGTTCTGGTTCCTCCCCCCTAACTGATACCTAAACTGATGGTTGCCAATTTCTAGGCCTGTTCCTAGCCTCTGACTTCTGTATATAATTGAAGCAAAAAGAAAATTACGGCAAAATCAATTAAGGTTGGGTTTGACACAACTCAAACAAAAATACATTTTTGTACAAATAAAAAAGCCTATTATACATACAAGTGAATGTGATAGAGTTCTGAATCATGCTGAGTTTGATGCAGAAATAAAGGGGCCCCCTGGGTAGGTCCTTGATGAGACAGATCCTTTCTAGAACTTACTTATTACTCAGAAAGATGAGTAGGATGTTCTTTCAGAAACACTGCTGCTTTTTCTTTCTTTTCTTTTCTTTATTTTTTTTTGAATTTTTTTATTTAATACTTTATTTACATTTCAAATGTTTTCCCCTTTCCAGGTCTCCCCTTTGGAAACCTCCTATCCCATCCCCACTCCCCCTGCCTCTATGAGGGTATTCCCCCACCCACAAAACCACTCCCATCTTCCCTCCCTGGCATTCCCCTATACTGGGGCACCTAACACTCTCAGACCTAAGGGCCTCTCCTCCCAGTGATGGTCAACAAGGTCCTCCTTAGCCACATATATGGCCAGCATCAAGAGACCCTCCATATGCATTCTTTGGTTGGTGGTCCTGTCTCTGGGAGCACGGGGTGGGGGGCTGACCAGTTGACACTGTTGCTCACTCCCCATGGGGCTACCAACTCCCTTGGTTCCTTCAGTCCCTTCTTCTACTCATCCATCTTGGACCCGATGCTCAGTCCAACAGTTGCTGTGAATTGAATCATGGGTGTTCAAAACTTTTGGGCTAATATCTGCTTATCAGTGATTACATACCGAGTTCATTCTTTTGTGACTGAGTTACCTCACTCATGATGATATTTTCAAGTTCCATCTATTTGCCTGCGAATTTCATGAAGTCATTGTTTTTAATAGCTGAGAAGTATTCCATTGTATAAATGTACAACATTTTCTGTATCCATTCCTCTGTTGAAGGACACCTTGGTTGTTTCTAGCTTCTAGTTAATTATAAATATGGCTACTATGAACATAGTGGAACATGTGTCTTTATTACATGTTGGAGCATCTTCTGGGTATATGCTCAGGAGTGGTATAGCTAGGTCCTCAGGAAGTATTATGTCCAATTTTCTGAAGATCCGCCAAACTGATTTCCAAAGAGGTTGTATCTGCTTGCAATCCCACCAGCAATGGAGGAGTGTTCTTCCTTCTCCACATCCTTGCCAGCATCTGCTGTCAACTGAGTTTTTAATCTTAGCCATTCTAACTGATGTGAGGTGGAATCTCAGGGTTCTTTTGATTTGCATTTCACTGATGACTAAGGATTTTGAACATTTCTTTAGGTGCTTCTCAGCCATTCGAGTTTCCTCAGTTGAGAATTCTCTGTTTAGCTCTGTTTCCCATTTTTTGATTAGGGTTATTTGGTTCTCTGGAGTCTAACTCCCTGAGTTCTTTGTATATATTGGATACTAGCCCTCTATTGGATGTAGGATTGGTAAAGATCTTTTCCCAATCTGTTGGTTGCAGTTTTGTCCTATTTACAGCGTCCTTTGCCTTATAGAAGCTTTGTGATTTTATGAGGTCCCATCTGTCTATTCTTAATCTTAGAACACAAGCCATTGGTGTTCTGTTCAGGAACATTTCCCCTGTGCCCATGTGTTCAAGACTTTTCCCCACTTTCTCTTCTATTAAATTCAGTGTATCTGGTTTTATGTGGAGGTCCTTGATCTGCTTGGACTTGAGCTTTGTACAGGGAGATAGGAATGGATCAATTGGTATTCTTCTACATGTTGACCTCCAGTTGAGCCAGCACCATTTGTTGAAAATGCTGTCCTTTTTCCACCGGATGGTTTTAGCTCCTTTGTCAAAGATCAAGTGACCATAAGTATGTGGGTTCATTTCTGGGTCTATAATTTTGTTGAAGATATTTACTGAATCTTCACTCTCTTTTATACCTATTATCCTTAGGTTTGGTCTTCTCATTGTGACCTGGATTTCCTGGATGCTTTAGGTTAGGAGCTTTTTGCATTTTGCATTTTCTTTGACTGTTGTGTCAATGTTTTCTTTGGTATCTTCTGCACCTGAGATTCTCTCTTCCATCTCTTTTATTCTGTTGGTGATGCTTGCCTCTATGACTCCTGATCTCTTTCCTAGGGTTTCTGTCTCCAGGGTTGTCTCCCTTTGTGATTTCATTATTGTTTCTATTTCCATTTTTAGATCCTGGATGGTTTTGTTCATTTCCTTTGCCTGTTTAATTGTGTTTTCCTGTATTTCCTCTTTAAGGCTTCTGTTGTTTACCTGTGTTCTCTTGTATTTCTTTAAGGGAGTTATTTATTTCCTTCTTAAAATCTTCTATCATCACCTTGAGAAGTGATTTTAAATCTGAGTCTTCCTTTTCTGGTGTGTTGGAGTATCCAGGGCTCACTGTGGTTGGAGAACTGGATTCTGATGATGCCAAGTTGCCTTGGTTTCTGTTCCTTATATTCTTGCCCTTGCCTTTCTCTATCTGGTTATCTCTGGTGTTAGCTGGTCTTGCTTTCTCTGACTATGGCTTGTCTTCCTGCAAGACTTTTCATCAGTACTTCTTGGAAACCAGCTCTCTCTGAGAGGATTTTGGGGTTGGAGAGCTGTGGTATAGGGTCAGCTCTGGGGTGCAGACAGAAACCAGAAGGATCCTGTCCCCAGCTTTTCCTTGGTCCTTGTGTCCTGATGGCTCTGCGAGGGTCCCTCTTGATTCAGAAATTTGAACAGAAGTGGTGGTCTTCCTGTGCTCAAAGGTGTGTTGGCACTCCTCGGAGACCAGCTCTCTCATGGCACTGAGTATGGAGCCCTGTTTCACGGGATCAGTTCCCTGGCCTCAGAAGGAAACCAGAAGGCCACTCCTCAGTCCCTGCATCCTGGGAGTTCTGGACCTGTCTCTCTGAGCAGAGGTGCTGGCCTTACCCCTGATCATAGGCTTGTCCACACTCCTGGGAGTGTAACTCTTTCCCTGCTCTATTTGGGTATAGAGCTGCCGCGCGGCACAGACCTCAGGTGTAAATGGGAAGGCTCCTGTCCCAGGCTGTTCCTCTGTCCCAGTGTCCTGCAGATTCTGGGCAGGTCCTGCTGAGCACTGGCGCCTGTCTTACCTCCACTCACTAGCTTGTCCACACTCCCTGGATACTAAACTTCTCCTTGCGCTATTTGGTTATGGAGCTCTGTGGCACCGACTGGGGTCCCAGGTCACAGAAGGAAACCAAAAGGCTGTTGTCCCAGGCTTCTTGTAGTTCCCTGTGTCCTGGAGGTTCCAGGTAGGTCCCTCCGAACAGAGGTTCTGGCCTTACCCCCTGATCACAGGCTTGTCCACACTCTTTGAAGGACCGGCTTCTAGAGAACTTGAAAAGTAACCCTCTCCCGATGACAAGGTGGCATTTTTAGATTAAGCCACGGGAAATCTAGCATGATTTACCAACACAACAGTCTAAGAATAACAGTTTTCCCACAATCTGTGATTGGTATTATTATTATAGGCTCTATTATAATCATATCTCAGTGTCCAACAAAGCTATTTATTCAACAATTAAGCTCATGTTAAGGCAGAGTTTGCTTATTTGCAGAAAAACACTTTTGAAAAGTAATCTCATTGCTCAGGCAGAATCAAGAGTGGACCTGGTATAGTTCAAGGTGCTTTGGCTCGCAGGTGGAGGAAATGAAGTTGAAACAGAGAAGCTAGCTGAGAAGGTGTTTAATCTTTGAGGTGTGAGGCACTGCATTTTATCACTCTCCCTGGCTGATGTCAGACATAAAGGCAAAAACATCTGAAACATGGGGGGAGAGGGGAGTACACTCAGTGCCCTTTGATGTCTGTGTTGGCAAAGCACTTCAGCATTCATGGGCGGACTTTATAAAGCAGCTGAAGTTCCTGGCTTGGAAAGGAAGGAAGCTAGGGAAAACACTGGTAAGAGTGGATCTACAGCCTATGCAAAAATCCTATTCCATTTTATTGTGGACCTGAAAATTCACCATACATGCAACACACACACACACACACACACACACACACTCACCTATACACACACATACTTGTACGAACACACACATTGCATTTTAGAATTATTTTACAGTATGTTTTATTTGGTATCCACAAAATATCTCTTTTTAAATAATTTTCAGATAATTTAACCATGAAAAAAATGAATTTCTAAAACCCTGTAAGTCACGTTTTTTTCCTACCATGAGGGAAAGAACAGCAGAGTTATCATATATTTAAAATGCCAAAGGAAGTGGGATAATCCATCTTTTCCCATAAGGTAAAGACAGAAAGCCGTGAACACATTGCCAGTCAAGCCAATGCAAACTTCTCCAGAAGGTAAGATCAATAAAATACATTCAGGATTTTCAGCAGGAGTTGCAGATTGACATAGTATCCTCAAGTGGGGAAAACAGAGAGTGTTCAAAAAAGAGACTTCCCTATGTGTCCAGGTCCTCCAAATCTTTCATACCCGCAAGTCCCTGGGAGTAACCAAATGGGAAGAATGTAAATAAAGGTTCTTAGTAGAAAATCTAGTTCCCATGTTGCATTAGATTTCTGTCATGGAGATGCCTTCAGAAATGAGGGTTTAACGAGGGTAATACTCCATCTTCATCCGTGATGCACACTCCCCTGACCTACCACTTCATGCCATAACTGAAACCTAAAAGCCATTCTCAGAAATTTTTACTGTTTAACAGGAATCTTGCATTAAGTCAAGAGAGGTATGCCAAATTTCTAGAAATAATCATTGAAACAGAACTCTGAGGTCAATTTATCTTAGACCTACCCAATGTGAGAATCCCTCCAGGACTTTCTCCATAGTTGGAGGCCTGCATTTGGACTCAGCACACTGCCTTCACTGAGAGCATGCAGTTACAATGATGGTACAAATTTGGGCCACTTAAGTGCTCAGAAAATTCATCTTACTCTGAGCTGGTTCCCCAAGATTTAGAGATTTGTGACTCATCCTAAGCAGAAAGAGACAGAAAGTCTTGTTTTAGACAACATTAGTCAAAACTTCGTTATACATTTTAGTGTTAAAATGATTTTTTACCATTAAGGTTAAGCATTGAGGATATTAGCCAAAAAAAGCACAGAATACCCAGGATAAAATCCACAAAACTCAAAAAAGTTGACAAGCCATAGGGCCCAAATGAAGATGCTTCAATCCCACCAGGGAGAGAGAAGAAACCAGAGGGCAGAGGGAGAAAGGAAACTGGGTGGGACAGGGGAGGGTCAAGGAAAAGAGGGAACATGATCAGATAATGGGCTATAGGACCAGGAGTGAATCCCCAAGGGCCAGCAAAATGAATGGAAATATACAACCTCGGCAGGTAGGAGGTCAGGGCCTCTAGAATGTACCAGAGACCTGGGAGGTGAGAGAATCTCAAGACTCAAAGGGAGGGGCCTTAAATGAAATGCCCAACAGTGGGGAGAGGAAACTTGTAGATTCCACCTCCAGTAGAAAGACAGGCATCAAGTGAAGGGATGGGGTTGCCATCCCACAGTCAAAATCTCTGATTCAGAATTGTCCCTGTCTAAAAGAACTGCAGGGACAAAAATGGAGAAGAGACTCGGGGAAAGGTGGTCCAGTGACAGGTCCAAATTGGGATCTAGCTGACACTATTACTAATGCTGTGATGTACTTACAGACAGGAGCCTAGCATTGCTGCCCTCTAAGAGGCCTAGCAAGCAGCTGACCAAGACAGAGGCATATACTTACACCCAACCAATGGACAGAAGCCAGGGACCCCTGAAGTTAAGTTACGGAAAAGCTAGAAGAAGCTAATGAGGAGAGCGACCAGCAATCTGAACTAACCCGAATCTCTGAGATCTCTCAGACACTGAACCACCAACCAAGCAGCATACACTAGCTGATATGAGGCTCCGGACATATACACAGCAGAGGACTGCCTGGTCTAGCCTCAATGAGAGAAGACACATTTAACCCTTGAGAGACTTAAGACCCTAAGGAATGGGGAGGCCTCATAGGGTGTGGAGGGGTATGGGGATGTGGGAGAGTGGGGGTGTGGGGACATCCTCTTGGAGACAGGGGAGGAAGAATGGAATGGTGAACTCTCGGAGGGCAGAACAGGAGGGGGAATAATGGCTGAACTGTTAAAAAAGATTAAAGATTAAAAAAAAGAAGAAGAAGAAAATCACAAACATACATTTGTATGCATGAGTGGCATGAGCTACCTGTAAATATAAGACTGCAAGCATAAGTTTACCATTCTGTTTTTGCATAGTTTGAAAGTTTGAAATAATTAACAATGAAAAATATTTTCTAAAAAACCCTTTATTACATTTTTAGTGTTAAAATAATTTTTATCATTAATGTTAAGCATATGACAGTGTCCAGGATCTGCTGGTACATATGAAAATCTCTCTTTTCTCTCTGTATAATATGTATATTATTATAATATGTGACATATAATATAATACTTATAGAGAGATTATATATTATATTGATACACATATATTACACATATATGAGAACAATTTCACTCTTACTACTGTGCCTCCTATTTAGTTAGTCATCTATGTCCTGAATACTTCCTATGGTTAGTTTATGATTGTATTCATTAATCCTTTTAGAAAATGCCAGGATAATTTAATTGAAATCATAATGATTTTATGTAATACAAGATTAGTGTCTCTTATGGATTTCTTGTGGTTTTTAGATTCTCCGATTTTCTAGTTGGAGCCCTAGCTCTTGAATGCAGAAGGGAAATAATCAACTAGAGAAGCATCATTCATTCATTGTACAAAGCACAGGGAAGCCGTGGCCTGCTCTCATTCTTGTCCACATTGCTGCATTCCTCTTTATCATGATAAGCCTTATATTGTGTGATACCATTCCAGGTTTCTATCTTTAATTAGCAGACATGTGATAAAACACTCTTTATCCTAACACTTACTCCTTCAAAGTCCAACCATCACAGCATTTTCTGTGACACCCATCAGAGTTTTATGTGACTCACCTCTTTATATTTCCCTGAAAAATAATTAGTGATTTTACTATGAGTTTTTTATATATTTATTTCTAGGACCTATGAGTCTTTAAATTGTGATGTTTTACCTTTTTTTTTCTTTTTCCTCTCAACTTTTGGAGCTTAAAATCTATAAACATGAGAAGCATGTTTGTCTAAGACTGGTATTTCTTTTATTCATCCTAAGGAATTTACAGAACTGAAAAATTACATAGCATCTACACAATAAACTCTTGTCAGGCCTGGTAGTGATAACTGCCTTAGAATTAAAATCCAAAAGCAAGAGAGTTTCATGAGGAAACTTATTAATAGATGTACTTAAATTAAGAAAAAAATAACATCATCTGATAGACAATAAATATGAGTTGACAGATTGGTTAACAATGCAAGTAATTAATGTTCTCATAAATACTTCCCATAAAGTAGCTAATTTTGTATTTTTAAGATTTTAGGAGTAGTGCATACAAAACCCAAGAAAAGAAATTATTTAATCAAAATGATTAATTGTATTAATAAATGTGTTTTAAAATTAACAATAATAGTAACTTATTTTTAGCAATACCTTTGAGAAATATTTCACATACATATGACAAGAAAATTACTAAAAACAAAGTGACAAATATTTTTGCAAGTCAGGATGAAAACTGAAGGGAACTGAATTGACAAATGGTAATTATTTTTAAATGTTTGATGACAAATTACTGTAAATTTTTACATATAATTTGGAAAGAGTTTAAAGAATTTATCAACATTGCTCTATAGAATTCTTATTGGCAATAACGTATATACATGCATACAAAGTACAAAAGAATATAATTAAAGAAGAATCTCAACACAATAATGATGATATTCATTTAAGAATAATTAGAATATGCTTTATTTAGAGATTAGTTTGTAATAAGCTTTAATTATTTAACCTTAAATAACCATCAAGATTTATATTATGTGGCTTTAATCAGATGAGTGTTAAAAAGTAATGATAGTCTAGAAGAAGATTTTAACACCTTATAAAGGCATTTTTGTTTAGAACTGATAGTCCTTTTATTCATTTTAAGGTATTTACAGAACTGAAAATTTACTTTAGCATATGCACAATAAACTCTTGTCAGGGTTCCTCATAATGACTGCCTTAGAATCCAAGCACAAGAGAATTTCACGAAGACACTTATTAATGAATGTATTTAAATTAAGAAACAAAGTAGCATTGTCTAATAGACAGTAAAAAGAACTTTAAAAGAAGAAAGTAAAGATTTTTAAATTTTGTTATAGTTGAATTTTTATCATCTGGAAATGTGATATGTGGTTAACAAAAATCATTCATAATTTATGAGTATGTTGTATTATGACTCATTTATGGGAAAGATGTGTATAAATGTAAATGTCAATTTTATTTCTTCAGCTGACGGGATGAGATGAGAGCCATACACAAGGTATAGGAATTCATGGCTTGGGCTGAGCCCAGAGAGTTTCCTTCTCTGGAAACATATCCCTAAGCCTATGCCTTGAAAATTCTTGATTCCATAAAATCTAACCTTACAGGCTGACTAACTCAATCTGGCTTTTCTTGGCTTCTGACTCAATTTCTCTGCCTGGCCTCATGATAATGTTGGCAATATCTTCTAATCTTCTGTTTCCTTCTCATTCTCTAGCTCATTCTGTCTTCACCTTGTCCAGATTGTTCGCTTTGTAGTCTGTCTCTGTAGAACTATCCCAGTAAAACTTCCATTCATACAGACACCACCACACCACACCACCCCCACCCCCACCACCCATTTTTATTGTCTTGCTGCTCTTGAGTAGCCATTTTTCCTCTGCTGTTCTCATGTGAGTTGGGTGTATCTTATCTCTGACTCATTCTGTCAAATCTTTCTCTGACTCATCACTTTGCCTGCCCTTCAATTAGACATCACTTTCAATATGGTTGCTTTCTTCTACTAACTAAACTTACCTTCATTGTTAAGAATTAAAAGTGTATAGTAAGGGTGTGTCTGTATTCTGGCCAGATTGTATCATTGGATGTGATCCCTTGCCAAAGCAGCCATATTGCTGGATTAAAATTTCTCTATATATGTATAAAAATGAGTTCCAGATAATACATTTCTGATAAACAAATGGATTTATATATTTTTGAATAAGTTTCTTGAGCAACGACCATTTAAAACTGTAAGGGAAATGAAGATTTATCTCTTAAACTGTTTTTGAGAACTTCTGAATGTCTCCCAATGGTGGGTTGACTTTTAATATTTTCAATTTTAAGTTCAAATATTTACTAAATGAGCACTATACAAATATAAACTTATTCTTTTAAAACAAGTATAATTAGTAAAATAATTACATTTCAACAATGCACTATTGCTAATGCTATTGATATCCTAAGACATCTTCATAGTGCACTAATTTCTTTTTTCTTGTGATTTTCTGAGTCAGAAACCATCTAAATATCCCTAGTTGGCTGGAATGTTCAGTAGTTCTTCTGCCACTGTTTCAAAAGTACTAGGATTTTGGATGATGTATACTATCACTGTCAGCATTAATATTAAATGTTATGATGATATGCTAAGATGTAGTGCCTACATGGTAGCATAAAGTAGGTGATACTGGCTTTGTTATACAGGGATCACCTACTAGAGACTTTGTGATAATACATCAGCTAGTGCAGTAGTTCTCAACTTTCCTAATTCTGCAATCTTTTATTACAATTCTTTACATTGTGGTGATCCCCAACCCTAAAAATTAATTGTTGCTATTTTATAACTATAATTTTGCTACTGTTTCAAATCATAATGCAAATATTCTTAGAGACAGAGTTTTGCCAAAGGGGGCATGACCCACACAGGTTAAGAAACACTGAGCTAGAGGGTTGTAAGGGCATGACAACAGGTAGCTGAATGTACAGAATCTGAAACTACATTAAGTGGACAGGCGCACATTTCATAATCAATCATTTATACACTGTGCAATGTATGTCAAATTTCCAATATGGTTTCCTGCTTCTTCTGCAATTATAGTCATGTAAGTTTGATAGTTTGTAGTTTTTATTTATAGACTGACTATCCATCTATACTTCAATTGTTGTACAGCATATTCAGACCTGGGATATTCTCTGTACCAGCTATAATACTTTCTCTATAGGTGAAATGTTGTCGTGGTATAATTTTTACCTTACATCACACAAAGAGCTTATGATTGGTCTACCCATAGATTTTAGCAAGAATTTAAGATGGATACCATTAGTGACTGCTTCTCAAAAATATGCAGTATTTCCTTCAGATCTTCCACCTCCAAGCTCTTCTCTAAATAATCACCTGATTTTTCATCATCTACACTTATAATATTAAGATTTTAATCTTATAACTATTAATATAGAGTCTAAGGTAAGCAAAATCTCATTTTCATTCTGAAGATTAAAGTCTATTAATATGATTAATACATGAGTATAATTTACTGCAGAACCAGTTATAATTATTGGACAAATGGAAAGAGAAATATAATTTTACTTTTAAACTCATGCTTCTCGATGAAGAACATTGAAGATTCCTAAGTAAATGTGTAACTTATCTTCAACTCTCAGTTTCAGCTGTATTTTATGTTATCTTGAGTGAATTTCCAGTTGGCATGTCTGTCTACATTCCCTCCAAACTCTAATTTTCACTTTCTTACCCATATTTATGTCCTTGTTGACAAAAGAAATAGCTATCTCTTTGGCCAAGTAACTGAGTCATGCAATTCCTAATCAATAACATGCTGAATGAAAGATCCTTTCTTCTTGTAAACAGTCATCTTGGAGACTTGCTGCTCTGCTTTCTAAACTCACATGTTTTTCATACTGACATCTCTTTTCACAGACTTCCAAGGTTTAATCCTGTGTTTTCCTGATTTCCCTAGTGTCCTCTTGTTTATGTTCCACTCAGAAAAACCTCAGAAGGTTTGTTGGAGGTGAAGTTGTGAAATCTTTTGTGTTTAAATATTCTCCCGTTGTATTCATTAAGTGATTGGCAGAGTGGTTGTGAGATATTTGCATATTTTTCTTTAATGATTTGTTTATCTTTCAACTATTAATTGTTCTTAGAAACCAAAAAATGATGTTTTTTTTTAAAGGTGCAAAACAAACTAAGACTCTCAGAACATTGTTATAGATCATTCTTTTCAAGTGTCTGTATCTGAACTTAAAGACCCACTGCTTAGAAAGTCTTAAGGAAGATGTGACTAATCATGTTACGAGTTATTTGGGTGGAGCTATAACCATAAAACTGTCTACTGATGATGTGATGAATGTTTGTCTTGATTGTACAATAGAAATCATGGGATGCACTGAGAGTATATGATCATGTGAGAAAGAAAAAAATAATGGGTTTTTGTTTTTGGTAAGGAGTCTAATTAATGAATAGTTGAGTGTCTATATCAATGTCATTATGATTTCTGAGAATAGAGGTAATGTGTTGGGTGGGGTTGAAAGTGTTGAGATTCTAATGGATGAGGATGATGGGACAATTGTGATCCAACAGCCTTTCTAATGCACTGTGAGCCAGAAAGTAGACAGTCAAATTATCTTTAGAACTAATAGAAAGCACATAATAATTATGATACTCTTTAAAAATGCAGATTTATATAACTAACTCCCTGAGTCTGAAAATATCATTTTCCCCTTCAGAAAAGAAACACTTAGATTGCTTCTTTTTAAAAATAAAATCAAATGAATATGATACAAAGGAAATACATATACTGCTGATATTAATTGTAAATGTAAAGCATTTGCTACTTAATCATATACAAATAAATGTCAAGATAATGGAGGAATCACAGACAGTTTGGATGATGATTTTTAAAACACCTACAAGGTTCAACAGATGAGAAAATATTGACAGTCTGATGTACTTAGTATCCTTGAGTAATGCAATTTATTAGTCAATTGGAATTCATTTAATTCATTCATAAAGTTTTGTTGCTTCTTCAATACATGTTAACACTTAGTTGAGCTATAGAAAAGCACACTGGTTATAGTGCCACATGCTGTAATGCTAGCAGGAAGAGGCAGAAGTTCAAGTCCATCCTAGACTAACTACGTAGTGACTTTAAAGCCAACTTTATAGAAAGAGACCCTGTCAAAATAACAACCAAAACAAGGGAAACCAGGCAGTCAAGTATTTCAGTGCCCATCGCTTTAACCCCAAATCTTTCCCAGTTAACTTTCCCAATTATATATTCATCACTAGAGTGCAAAAACTCAAAAGACCTAAATTAAAACTAGGAGTCATAAAATTAGGCCAGCTGCCCTTTAGCAATGCCCAGTAGAAGGGAATATAGCAAACTAACCTCTGGAAATACTGTTAAAAAAGAACATCGTTATAGATGTGGTAGAATTAATAAGAAGACAAAGCAATTTGAGATACCCTCTTCATTCATAAATATCTATCTCCTTTAACTCATCCATTGTTTTCTCCTTGCTTTATTTATGTCCTTCATTTTCTAATGGATAAAGTGAATAATGAAAGACAAGTTAAGGGCAGAAATCTCAAGGCCTGTTTTTGTCTTTAAAGACATCTAGGAGGGCTGTATGCTTCTTGAACTATAATGTCATAAGCCTCAATTAGTAACTCAAGGCGTCTGTGATGATAAATAAATACTGTCAAGTTGGCAGGATTCAGTGTCATCTAGGGCTAATCTCTGGGAATGTTTGGGAGGGAATTTCTGCATTGGTTGACTGGGGGCGGGGGGAAGCAGCAGCATGCATGTGGCTGACACTTCCAAGGGAACTGTAGTAGTAGTCTGAATGAACAAAAGAAAACAAGCTAAGGACTTGGATTCATTGCTGGCTGTGTCCCAATTGTGGCTGTGAGATGACCAGCCACAACTGTGTCATCCCCTCCATTCTGATCCATCTCTAAAACTGTAAACCCAAATAAGCACTTCTTTGTTTAAGCTGTTTTTGTTAGCCATTTTATCATAGCAATGAGACAAGAAACAGATACATTTTTCATCCTAAAAATCCTATAGTGTTTGGAATTTAAGCATGCATAAGTGATTATATTTTCATTCCTAGGAACATATAACCAAATCAAAAATTAAGGTGGTTGGAATCATATATCAATGCAAATAATATACTAAGATATACATTTTATTACATAAACAGTATTTTTTGATACTAACACCAATTCTCTTCCTCTCTGTCTCATTACAACTGCAGTCCACGTGAAGATTTTATCTCATAATTCTATACATGTGTGTTTAGAGACATAAAATTCAAGGGGACCAAAGTTACAGTTATGTAATACAATTAACTGCCTAAAACTAAAATAGGGTTATTTTCAAATGCAGTGTCTAATCTCATGTACACCTTCATGGTTTTTTTTTTTTTCCTTTGTAAGTCTGTTATCACACCACCTCAGCAATCTCACCTCAACATCTTATCAGTTAACTCAGACCTAGTCTCTTAATGACTTCTGAGGCCACTTGCTGCAGCAACTGCTATCTAACCCTGTTGTCAGATAATGCCATCTTTCTTTCTAACAAAACCGATGCCTTTTCTTTGCCATAAAATTGTAATGCCTTCCACATTCTCAATAATCACAAAAGAGAAACCACAGTCAACTAGTCTGGGACCATAAGGGCTCACAGAGCCACCAACCAGAGAGCATGCAGGAGCTAGACCTAGACACTCCCCCTACACATTTATAGCAAATGTACAGCTTGGTGTTCCTATGGGTTCCCTTATAAGTAGAGTGGGGGTTGTTCCTGCCACTAGATTCCCTCCCTCCCCTTTCTTCTGCTGCCTGGTTGGGCCTCAGTGGGAGAGAATATGCACAGACCTGCTGGGACTAGAAGTCCCAGGGTGAGGCAATACACAAGGGGGGGGGGGGGTCTCCCTCTTCTCTGAGGACCAGGGGAGCAGGTAATTAGGGGAACATGTTGTAAGGTTGGGACTTGGAGGAGAGGAAGAAGCGGGCTGAGATTGGAAGTAAATTAAATAAAAATAATAAACAATTTAAAATCATAAAGACATTCAACTGCCACCAAGTATGTGGATCATACACAGAAATAATAGAACATCACTTTATTTTGAGTCTTTGCATGCAGTTTCTTTATGACTTATGAGTAACAAATAGAATGTAATATATATATATATATATATATATATATATATATATATATATGACTTAATAAAAGCAGTTTGTCATAACACAAAGTTTGCAGAGCTTTTGCAAATTGCTTTGCTAATCTGAGCCATTGAAATTAGACTGGGGTAGTGAATGGCAAGTCCCACCTTCATTTTGCAATGAGGGAAACTGAGATAAGTCTTCAGAAAGATACTCTGCAGTGTGCTGGTATGTCACAGAATGCCAGAATGCAGTGTGCTGATATATATCAAATAATGTCAGAATGCAGTATTGGTATATATGCCATAGAACGCTGGAACATAGTCCTACAGGCTGCAGTGTATCACCAGTGTTAAATAGGACATGGTACTTTTCATGTTTCTTCTAATTCTGTTTCAAGTCCGATTCCCTTTACTCTATATTCCTCTCATATGCAATGCTCAATATAGGGTCAATATGGTACACAGAAGCAGACATGACTGCTAGTACAGACATTACCATCGGAAGGGAAAAGACATTGATTTAATAATTGAGGAAAAAAACAAACATATTTTCATTTCAGTAATGCTGCAGAACAGAAGCACCTGATGCTATCAAACCCTTTACTGGAAAGACTAGACCTAGTCAAAGGATTTGGGGAAAACTACCTTGTAAATGTAATGACTAACCTAACATGGGTTAAATAATTAGGCAGAGTTCACTAGAGATCATGATGGGAGGAAGGAGGGAGGGAAGGAAAGGGAAAGGGAGAGAAAGGGGGAGAGGAGAGGGAGAGGGAGACTCCCACACAAAGATCTCTAAAAGAAGAAATACTGTTGAATAATGAACCCCGTTAAGAATTAAATCAAGAAAATAAGGAAGGACACAGTATGGGATGTGAAAAGAGGGAATTAGGTACATGTTTTGTATTATATAATCTCAGACTTAATGTTAGAATTTTGTCTTTATCCACATAGCAATGGAATTTTATAATGTGATTTATATGGCATACACAGAGTATGCAGAGTCACTGAGGACTACAGTAGATTAGTGATTATCAAGAGCAGTGAGGAAAGACAGATGGAGAGCAGTATTAGTGAATGCAGACTTCTAATGGCAACAGGGGTTATGATGATATCCTGAAATTAGTTACTAATAAAGCTTGTGCATACCTGTGAATATACTGAAACCACCAAAGCTCAAAGGAATTAATCTCAGCCAAGCAGATGCACATGCCTTTATCCCAGCACTCAGGAAGCAGAGGCAGGTAGGTCTGTGCGTATGAAGCCTTCCTGGTCTATACAGCAAGTTTCAGGAGACTCCACAGAGAAACTTTGTATTGAACTTTGTAGGGGTGGTGAATCTCACATTTTCCAGATTATATATTGATAAAAAGTATTATTAAACCAGCAGTTGGACATTATGAGACATTTTAATTCTATTAATCAAGTTAGTTTTAAACAGAATGTTCTGTGTTTTCAAAGTGGATGATAAATCTAGTGATGAGAAAAGAGGAATCTACTCTAATAGTCCAGTAACAGAAATGTAGAAAGGAAAACAAGTGAGAATTCAAGGCAGAGTTGGAAGTTATAAAAACAGGAGTTTTCAAAGGATAGTCCCAGCTTTTAGATTTGACCAAGTGATTGAGTATAGCATCCACTAAACTAAAGGATTTGAGAAAAACCAGGTACTGAAAATATCAAATTAATCTTTTATTTCATACTGAGGTTGAGTTTCTATGGAGGAACAGCAAATAGAAAGTGAATATATGGATCTGGAACTCACAGTGCCATTATTGATAACAAGAGTGCACAACAGTCTCTTAAAATAACAGTCATGTCTATACATGAAATAATGCAGGAGCAAAAATATCTTAGGACATTTGAGCCAATGAGCTCCAAGCCATGTAGATGTGTGTGGACTCTGCTGCAGCCAGGGAGCCATGTCAATATCCACAGCCGATGGCCCATATTACCACCAAAGGCTACATGGATGTCCATGATATCTGTTCTGCCTCTGGAAGCCATGGTGATGTCTCTCGGCCATGCTGCCCCCTGGGGCCATGTTGATAAGCATAACCTGTGCTTCAACCTAGAACTAAGATGGTGTCCATGGTCCATGTTTTCTCTGAGGTCATGTGGATATCTGTAGTCTATGCTCCCATAAGAGGCCATGTTGATGCCCATGGTCTATGCTGCCACCAGAGACTGTGCTGAAGCCTGTGGTCCACGCTGCTGCCAGAAGTTAGGTTGGTGTCTGTGGCCTAGATGTGGCCAGGGATCATGTTGATGTTCATGGTCCACATTACCACTGAAGTCCATGGGGTTGTTTGTAGTCTGTGCTGCCACCTGAACACAAGTTGATGTCCAGGACCATGCTATCGCAGAAACCATGTGGAAGTCCACAGTCCAAGCTCCTGCTGACTGTAAAGGACAAAAAAGCTTTTACTGACAATGGTATCAATGACTGCAGACTCACAGTTGAGAATGAGACATAGAAGGATTCTGGGACAACCTCTTTCACCCAACCTTGTCCTACCCCTAGCCCCCCTCAAATAAAAGAAAGTCTTAAAATGTGATAGGGAAGCTGAAGTGTAGCTCTTCACAGCTGATGGCTTCTGGTGAGGGTGAGTGTGGGGAAGAACTCAGTTTTCCTTAAGGGGTGGCCACTGGGAGTTTGACCATGCTCCTGTGAGTATATGGGCAACACAAGTTGAACTTAGTTTTGTTTTGTTTTTTAACTTTCCCTTTTTAAAATTCCTTTTAGGTAGGGAAGTCACAAAGGTAGAAAGAGTAGTTTTGGGAGGACTGGGAAGAGGACAGCCAGTACCACAGAGAGACACTCTGTCTCAAAACAACCAACTAACCAACCAACAAATAAAAGAGTGACATTGGAATGTTGATGTAGACTGCTCTTGGTAATGTGGCTATTCCCATAATATTCTTCTAATTAACAATTATAAGAAGTCTGTCCCTCCTCCATTAACTTCTTAAATTTTTCCTTCAGTGTTTTAAAGTTCTCCCCATCCTTCCGTTGGTTCTCCAGACTTTGTATTTGTTGATGTGTTTGCGACAATTATGAATGGGATTGTCCTTCTGATTTCTCCCATCATTATTATACAGGAAGACTACTGGCATGAAATGTTTATTTTTGTATACTTTCACTGTAAAGAAAGTAATCCAGATCCAGGGTGTTCCTAGGGAAGAATTTAAAATCTCACATATAGAATATAATCTACAAATGAAGATGCTTTGACCTCTAAAACATATTTCAGACTATGTACCTTGCAAACAAATTTATTTCTTATAGTTCTAAATTTAGGAATGCAAAGATTAAGACACCACTAGATAGTTCTTAGATAGTGTTGCATGTGTTCTCACATAGAAGAATATAGAAACTACCCTGTGGGTCTATTTTACCAGGATATCAATAAAAGGGCTTTTTGCTAGGAATATGGCTCAGTGGTAGAGTATTAGAATAAATGCTTTTAAGTTCCAGATTCAATATCTAATCCCAAATAAATAAATAAACAAACAGACAATACTTTTACAAACCAATCACTTCTGATGAGGCTCTACTTCCTTATTCTATCAGGAAGATTAGTATTTTAAAATATGAAGTTTGCAAGACATGGATATTTAAACCATTGCAGAAGAGAAATGACCTATGCCCAGTGTTGAGGAACTAAAATCATGCCCGGCCAGATCTCAGATATCAAGTCCACGTGAGGAACTAAGCAGGAGGCTGAGTGCCTATCAAAGAGCCACTGGAAAACATTTCAAAAACAGCTGTTCCAGGTATATATATATATTGGTACCAACAAGTCCAATGAATTAAAGAGCAGATAAGTTATGTATTAAACTAATAACAGCATCAAATCTACTTACTTATGAAGCTGTCCAGACAGAGCTGCATTATGGCAGGTTAACCTGGGAGTGGGTAATGGAGAAAGAGTAGAAGCCAGCATCTGCTGCTGTTACTGCTTCTATCTCAACAGCTTGTAAATTACAGGAAGTGAAGGAAGGTTCTGGAGAGGGTAGAGAGGTTAGGACTGGTGTTCTTATTGGAATACTATCGAGAGCATAGTAAACATAATGGAATAGCTTCATTCGAATGCTAGAAACTAATACTAAACAAGCAAACAGAAGAACCGTGATATGTATTTCCAGAAAGGGTGGAATTTACAAGTTCAAAGTCCAAGGGTAGGGATTAAGCTGGTGGTATAAGGAACCAAGGACAAGAAGTACAGATATGATACGTGGGGTGTGGCATCTGCCTGACGCTGCTTCCATCACATTAGAGTTTTGTAATAAATTGTTCAGAGTGTTGAGAGCTCAAGAAGATCAAAGGAAGGCTATTCTCTTGAATATCACTAAAGGCTCATGGGATAGCTGACCGCTGACTTAGAGAACTGTTAATTAGTGGACACTTAGTCTTAGGTCAAAGAAACAAACCATAGGTCTTTTCTCCTAGGCTTCCTAGAGAACCTCGTTTTTATTCTGGGATTAAAAAAACTAATCATAAACTACAATCAGCCAATAGTTATTAGAATTTCACCATGGAAATTTCCTATGTTTAATGATAAGGTATAGTAATAAGAAATAACGTGCAGCAATGGGAAGAGCTGAAATATCACTGTTGTGTTGAGAGCCTAACGATGTTTCAATGTGTAGGAAAAAGAAGTATGCATATTATAAATTATTTCTGAGAATTTATTTTATGCTTATAGATCAGCAATATGACAAATTAAATTGTCAATAAAATGATCTTGTAATTTGATTAAAATAATGTGAAATGTCACAAAATAAATGCTATTGTATTTATAGTATTCAAAAAGGTAATTTAATTTAATTTAATGAATATCATAATTAAAAGGTATGTTGTCCCTAAAAGAGGTAAGTGGCATGTCATTTTCAAATGTCTCATGATAAACAATTCAAAATTATAGAAAATATAGTTTTATTCAATAAGCATAATAATTATAATAAATGTAATCAATTTTGGATAGTTGATTTTATTTTGGAAAATTATTTTAAAGTGAAGCTTTATTTTAAAAAACTAAAAGATTTTGAAGTACAAATAATGGAAAATAATGACGTTAGTTTTTTTCTTAGCTATATTTTAATTATTTCTTTTACTTTTTGATATAACATAGTTACTTCATTTCCCCCTTTCCTTTTTTCAAAGCTTCCTGTATACCTCTCCTAGTTTTCTCTCATTTTCTCTCTCTCTCTCTCTCTCTTTCTGTCTCTCTCTCTCTCTCTTTCATTAATTATATGGGAAAATAAGTAGTGTTGAGAATGGAAGCAATGATCTTCCCTTGGGATGAGAATACCAAAATTGGTTATGAAACATCAAATGGACAGCCCTGAAAAGATACAGAAAGTAAAATTATGCAGAGTGAGCAAGCTATACTAAATTTACAATGTAAAACTTTAATATCTGTTAGCTTGCTGTGGTTTATGATCATTTTATTCTTTTGTAATCCCAGAATCAAAATGAGGTCCTGTAAGTAGGCAGAGATAAGAGCTATGCTATATTACTTTGACTTGTGACTAAGTGTCCTCCACTTAACAGTATACATATTAAGAAATATACATACATATTTACATGGAATAGCTTCAGATCTTAAAAAATACAAGCAAACAAAACTAGAAAACTCTCTATGTGGATTTCTTTAGTTTATATGAGTATTGGCAAATAATGATTTATTCTATTCTTATGTATATTTGATCATGTTTTGTATAGGCTTGATGTGTTAAACTTTATTCTTTTGAAGTTAACGTGCTGCCCAGAAAAAATTGTGGACCATAGACAAAATATATTATTGATGATCAAGAAAGCTGAGATTTGAATGTGTGTTTTTAATAATTTATGGTAAGACTAAAATATTATTTTTATAAAGCCTTCCTTGACTCTTGCCTTTATAATTTTTATCCAAGCTTTCAAAATAACAAGTAAAAAAAAAAAAAAAACTATGTTAACCTCATACTACAGCATTTAATTATTATTTAAATTTATTATGTGAGGGAAAAAGTTTAAATTTATAACCCTTCTTAATCTATTCGTTTTGTTATAACAAAACATGTGAGTCTGGAAAGGCTATAAAGGAATAGGTTTATGATTATGGTATCTATATGGTCCAAACATCACAAGCCACCTTTGACTATGCCCCAACCTTTAACTATCTGCCACATTCAGTACCACCACAATGGAGGACAGTCTAAGCCCTAATTGAAACCCAATCAAAGGATGCATTTGGCAGATAACTTTCACAATGCCCTATGCCAGCCGGGCTTCAATACAGTGAATGAAAGAAACATGTTACTGAGAAAGGTGTGCACCTGCACAGCACAATGAGTATGCATGGGTAAGCACAACCTGATAAAAAGGCTTAGCAGCAGCAACAGCCCAATGATAGCAGTGACTCTGGGGAAGACCAGCATGCTTGGACCATACATTGGGAGCTCAAATGAAAGGAAGAAGGAGTCCGATGGGTCAGAATGCCATTTTCATACTAAATCATTTATGGACATGTGGAACCATGCCAGAAACAGTTCAGAAAAAAAAAGAAAAAGAGGCACATTGGTAAAACTGCTGCCATGATCTGCCTTGCATTCTCTAGGATTCACAGAGAATGGCCCGATATCAAGGAATTGGAGTGTTACTAAGCTTATCTGCCAAAAACATATGTAAGAATCAGTCACTTGTTCATAATCGCAGATATGCACAGGCAGGGTTAAATATGTAATTACATAATTTGCAATTCCTTCACATTGTTCTCTTATGTAATTGCTGTTGGTTTCAAAGAGTCAGAGGCTTATGGGGAAATCTGATGATGGCGAGGTTGATGCTGAGGCAGAACTGTCCCAAGATAAAGTGCTTACAACTAGAAAACAGCTTCAAATATGTCACAGGAATGCTAGGTGTGGCAGTGGCTGAGCTTTACACAGTACCAGGCAAGCTTGTCTTAGAACAATTTTGAATGCTGCAGAGACTATCAGGAGATGCCTGGAGGCTGCATGGTGCTAAACATTTGCATAATGCAAAAAATATTTTACGTTGATAGATATGACCCCACCAAAGAGTCTGCTGCTTTTCTCTGCTTCTTATGTACATGAGAGTGTCTGGAATCTATTTATAGCCAGGCTGAAAAGTTCACCCTAGCCAGACTCACTTGCATAGTACTTGTCATCTAGAGCTTTGCAAATTAAAAAAAGAAAGAAAGAAAAGTCTATGTGCTGCCATTTAGAAAACCCACCATGTCCTTTTCTCTTCTTTTAACCTCGTCTCAAACTTTCACAAACCATATATCACAATCTAGACTTTGAAGTAGTCCCCAACGCTGATCCTTTTATCTCTCTTTCCTGCCTTATCATTTCTCATTTTTCTATGGCTCATCTCTTTTGTCCTACAATCCTGTAAAAAATGCCCATTGTCCTCTAGCAGTCTCATGGTAAAAGCTTATAGAAAAACTATAATGTACATCCTTAAATTTTTTCATCTTATTTATACATTAATCAATATTGCTCCCACTTATACGCCTTCATGACCCCTTTCTCCCTGCCATACATGAAGCAACAACATGCTCTAAATTTTCTGGGTTTCCATGGCAGTAAGACTCCTGTAATATACTTACTTTGTGTCTCATCCTTTCCTGGTCATTCAAGCTGTGCATGTTGTGTTTATAACCATATTGGACTACAGGCACAGACAATGATTTTAATTGCTTTCTCCTGTTGGACTCTGATTACATTCATCTGGATTATTATCTCTCCTGCCTTTCCCAAAGCAGTAATGTAAAAGTCCAGGCACTGCCTGCCTATTTATTTTCCAATTCTGTGTGAAACTTCAGAATGCTAATCCATAGTAGTGAGCATTCTGGAATTTCATTCAAACACATTCCTGTTGTTATCAGAACCCTGGGTGTAATGTGAAAATTAGTGTCGTGGAGGCTGAGCACTGCTAAGAAGTCTTCTCTTAGTTTGCCAGAGGCCAAAACTCTAGTCACACATCAGATCCATTACTTTAGTATGGGTCAGATAAAGCAGCTGTCAGATCTACCGTTCACCTTCACTTCCTCTAGTAGAAAGTGGATTACTCAGTTTTTCATTATTATAGTCAAATACCTGAGGCAGACTACTTTGTAAAGAACAGAGGTTTATTTAGCTCACTGATTTCGAGCTGAAAGTTCAAACAATATTGTATACCTTCCAGTGAAATTCCTCATTCCCCCTAGTTGTATCCTATTAAGAGTTAGGACAGCTGTATGTATCTTAGTGATCTCTCGCCTCTATATAAAGCCACTTTGTCGAATAATGTGAGCTAAAGCACTAATGTAACTGATCCACTATCAAATGACTCTATCTCTATATAACAAAGGCAAAGGAAGTTTATCCCTCTAAGATTGAGAGTGTAGCTTAGAGGTAGAGTGCACGCTTTGCCTGGGCAGTTCACAGCACCACCAAAATTAAAACAATTTTTAAAAGAGTGTGCACCCTCCCAATGGCATTAACACATGATTCTTAGAATTACATAGCTGTATGAGTTTGACAGGGAACACATATCAAGTCACAGCAAAGTGTCAGCAGAAAAGAGCCCTGCAGCATTACTTTTAATGCCTGCTAAAGACAAATCAGTAATGAAGGGGTTTGGGGAAACGTCTTATTATTTTCCTCATAGATATATAAATAGGTGAATCTAAGACTTCAAGGAGCTCTACGAGGAAAAAAAAAACTCATTCTGGTTTTTGTTTTGTTGTTGTTGTTGGTGGTGGTGTGTGTGTGTGTGTGTGTGTGTGTGTGTGTGTGTGTGCAGGTAGGTATAAATCTAAATCAGTGAAGCAAACTTGAAGTCATAAGTAAGTTGTGTCTTCAACAACAACGCATTACCATCAAGTTCTGCAGAGTAACTAATAGACTTGGAAATAGCCTTGGTATTTGGGGGTATCCATGGGGGATCTTTGACTCACTAAGTTGTAACCCATTCTTGGCACTAGTGGTATTACTTGGTAGCATTAGATTTCTAGATAGTGCATTGTTGTCTCCCACAATATATGATGATTCTATTTAATTCCTTTCAAGTGTGTGTGTGTGTGTGTGTGTGTGTGTGTGTGTGTGTGTGTATGTGAAAGGAAGCCTCTGAGGTTTCCATGTGGCTTTTGCAAAGGCTATATATTAGTGTTATTTGTCCCTTCCTGTATTCCCTCCATTGTCCTGCCCTTCAATCACCCCCCCCCATTTCATCCTCCTCTCATATTTTACCTATTATCTCATTATGACATTATATTCTATTTCTCTTTCCCAGAAAGATACCCTCCTCTTCCTTGGTACCCTACTGCTGCCAAACATATGGGTTTTTCAAATAGAAACACACATAACTAAGGCTTACACTCACATATAAGAGAAAGCATGCAGTATTAGTGTTTGGAGCTTTGGAATAGTTTACTCAAGATGAATGTTTCCACTCCACTTACCTACGAATTCCATCATTTTATTTTTCCTAATTGCTGAATAATATTCCACTCTGTAAATGTACCATCTTTTTTATTGTCCATTCAGCAGTTGATAGTCTCTGTTATTTATGAACAGAGAGCAATGATCATACTTCACCACTACTGACCCCATATGGTACTGGAAGGTACTTTGCTAGAGGAGAAAGAAATTATCAATTTCATTCAGCAACAAACACTAAAACCTAAACAGAGACCTGCCTACAAGATATATTGCTGTGATAGTGGCATGGATGTTATGGAGTAACCAACTATTTCATTTATTATTATTATTATTATTATTATTATTATTATTATTATTATCACTCATTCTATGAGACAGAATTCTCACTGTTAAAGTGGCCAAAAACTTCAGATTGGTTAAACCTTGGAGGAAACATACTATTATTCTGCTAAAGAAGCATAGCAATAAATGACTCCTAATTACACATTGACTGCCATACCCAATGGAGAAGAACATTAATTAGCTCTCATCAGAGAAATTTCTTCTTGCACTAGATGGTAATTAACAAAGAGATTCATAACTGGACACCATGCAGCGTGAGAGTCTTTAGAGCACTCAACCCTAAATGGGATTCCTTTATCAAGCCCATTCTCTCAACACTCACAGATCTGTGAGGAAAAGGGGCAGAAAGACTGTAATAGACAGAGGTGGCAGATGACTCCAAGAAAATAGTGTCTTCCAGATATACCAGGGCTGGTACACATATGAACTCATGGAGGTTGCAATAGAATATACAACCCCAGCACAAGTTTATACCAAAAAAAGAAAAAATCCCAGCACAGAAGAGGAGAAGATGGTACGAAGACCCACTCCTAATCAAGAAGTTATTTCCAATTGATATCTATTGGGACAGGTAAAAATCATTTCTCCACAATGGAATGTCACTAAGTATATTATCCATATTACAAGCCCATGTCCAGGAATAGTGGACCAACATAAAACAGACTCTATGTCTTGTACTCCCCCATGTTATCTCTCCCATCCCCTCAAAATCTGTATCTACTTCCTTTATGTCTCTCATTAGAAAAGAACAGGCTTTTTAGAGATACCAACCAAACACAGAAAATAAAATACAATTAAATAAAACAGGAACTATCACATCAGAGTTGTGAAAAGCAAACCCAGAAAATGAAAAAAGCCCCAGGAAGAGGCACAAGAATCAGAGGCCCATTCATTCACACATTCAAGAGTCCCATGAAAATAGCATTGGATTATTTGGTTTCTTTATATATTTTTATGAATTTTAGTCTTCTATTGGATGTGAAGTTGGTAAGAATCTTTTCTCATTTTTTAGGCTGCCACTTTGTCTCAATTATGCTATCTTTTACCTTATAGAAGCTTTTCGGTCTCATGAGCTCCCATTTATTAATTAAGGATCTTAATGTCTGCACTTCGTATTGTTTAGAAAGTCATCTCTAGTGCCAATGTGCTAACAGCTATTCTCTACTTTCTCTTCCATCCAGTTCAATGTATCTGGTTTTATGTTGCAGTCTTTAATCCATTTAGACATGAGTTTGTTCAGCAGGATAAATATGGATCTATTTGCCTTTGTCTACATGCTGATATCAAGTTTGATCAGCACTATAAGTTGATGATGTTGTCTTTTTTTTTCCATTATGTATTTGTGGCCTCTTGATTTTTAAAAAATGTGTAGATTCAGTAGCTCCTGTGGTCACATAGGACTCAAACAATGGACTCAACTCAAACTCTCTAGTATTTCACTCCTAAAAGTCACATAAAGGACATTCCTTGGGAGAGGTGTCCTTGGATCACTCATGCTATATGATTCTACTTAGCTCACAGGTTCACCAAGCTGGACTTGGATATATCTTATTCTTTCATCAGTCAATGCTATCTGGATTGAACAGACATTTCTTCATATCTTCCCAGGAAATAAAATTATGAATTCTAGTTGTAATACTGATAATAAAGTTGCTTTCTGGGGAACAAGCATTCAAATCTAGATAGTGACTTTAAATACAGCCTGTTTGTTCCATCTATAAGAGGAGACATACCTCTGTTGTTAGAGTTGGGGAGATTGGGGGGAGGATTCATCTGGTGCACCTTGAACTTGTTTCAGTCCCAAGATATCCCAATAATCAGAATATTTCTAATTTGGCTTTGACTTGCTGGGATTGCAGGCATGCACTAGCATTCCAAGCTTAAAAACTGTATTTTGCATACTTCAGGATTTTAGGTTGCTCTAAGAACAGTAACAACAACAACAAAAAGACCAAAGGTAACCTGAATGAGAACAAAAATTTTTAGGTCATACATATGAGATATTTCATTATATCTTTATATAAATAATAACTCCACATGATATATCAATATTAATTACTATTTACCTAATATAGTGCTTCTTAATAGGAAATGTGCCTGCTGACTAGCCCTTGTTTATTAAAAGCATTGTTCCCTCTAAACTCTTCGTGCTCAGAAATGTCCTTCCATCTAAAGACCTGTCATGGAGACTTCTTCTTTGATTTTCCTGCACACTGCCTTGGTCCCTGGTGTATTCAGTTATACATGTGATTATAAACTGTTTGAAGGTAACAAACTGAAATCAAGTGTCATTGTATGCTTCCAGGTTACCTTGCACAGTGTCAGTTAATGCTAACATCTCCAGTCTGTCACAGCAGAGTTATCTGTTACCCAGAAAGTCTCAAAGGAAAATACCCAATCTAAGCTTCAGCCTAATTCGTCAGGTAAAGCTAGAGAGTTGGGCAAGCCACTGCTTTGTTCAGTGTACTGCTCTCTAAATACCAAGCTAGCAACTTAATAATGTGAGCTCTCACCTAATTGAGTTTATTGTGTGTGTGTTCCATAATTAATAATTAACTGAAGCCATCTGAGAGATGCACCATACTAATATGGGAGAGCAATGCGTGAGCAGCCACTGTCCTTTACCCTGTGTGTGTGAGAATGTCACATCTTGAGCCTTTGAAGTAGAGAAATCATAGTAGTTGCTCTAGAAGCAGAGAACATCTAGAAGAATAACAACTTAAAAATAATTAACAAGAATAATTAGCAAAGGGCCAAGGGAGGAGAGCTTGGATTCTATCACCTCATTTTATGTGATTAAGAACAGAGATAGAAAAGTTACCCTGATGTAGCAATGTGGAAGAAACTGAGTTTTTATCCTTACTTTATTGTTCTGCTTCTCCCTCCACCAACAGGAAGCCAAGCATGGTCCATCTGACCACTGCTTCCTTGTGAAAGAATGCCACTCAGCATCTCTCCCAGTACATCTCCATCTGACTGAAGATGGAGCAAACTTAAAATAACACAGAAATGGCACATCAGTCTCTGGCAGAACAACACTCCTGAGAGACTGAGTATTCGGCGATTACCTTGGCACCACTTAGGAACAAAAGGAAGGAAAAAGACAAGACAGCCCACAGCTCAGGATTTTTCAGCTCACTGCTGCTTATCACTCTAGTTGCCTGGGAGCAAGAAGAAAATATGCTAGTAATAGAACTGAAGCATTAAATCTCACTCCCAGCCTGTAAGGTGTTCCAGCACTGATTGCTTTATAATTGGACAAGACAGGATACAATTTTATCCAGTAATTTCCCTGTTACTGGGAAGCTGTACACACTCAAGAATTGTCCCCTGTTGAGAGAAAAGCCCTTAGTTAAACAAGTCAGCCAGACAGGGGCTGCACATGCTTTGCAGTTAGACAGGCTGAAATCCTTGTTTCTGTCTCATACAAATATTAGGAGACTTGTTCTGGGGATGATAAGTTCTCATTCTGAACTAAACTCAGCTTATCCTCAAAATGTGGGCAATCCCTACTGGGCCTGGTAGTTGCATTACCAGGTCTTGGAATAAAGTGGTTCTCTTTGACAACAATACCAATGACCTACTGTCAACCTATGTTTTCTATCTATCTAAACCTGTCCCTTGACCTGCAAAATGTAGGTCAGACTTCTCTACTGGGTTTATTGTGAGATTTAAATGAGGTTCTCAAGAAAAGACAATAGTTCACACTGTATCTTTTCTCCATGTTCATTACATAAAAATTCTTGGAAAGCTGAAAGGCAGGGGAATCTTGAAGTCCATTTATTAAGATTTAAACAGAAATTAATCTGAAGATACAAAACAGTTATGGACATAGGTTTTGCATAGTCTAAGAATCTGCATATAGTATGGAAGATTCATTTGCTTAATGTTTGCTTTGTTTGTTGGCTCTTTTAACATCTTTAGATTTTTTATTGTATTTTATGTGCATGTGTATTTTGCCTGAATATATGTCTGCACAGCATGTGACCATGCCTGCACGTGCCTGGTGACCATGGCTTGGAACAAAGCATAGGATTCTCTCTGGAAATGGAGTTATGCTTGGTTATGAGGTACCATGGGGGTGTCAAGAGCTCAATCCAGGTGCTCTGATAGAGTAACAAGTTCTTTCACCCACTAAGCCATTGTTCTAGCCATTGGCCTATTTTTAACACAGCAGCAAAAAAGTATCCATTAGACACTGGACATTTGTTAATTCATAAAGCCATAGTTAAGACAACATCACATAGTGCTGCTTCTCCCAGAACCCAAGTATATGAAAACATGACTGAAGTCTTGACTGTGAACACTTGACTGTGATTGGAAACAGGAAATAATGTGCGACAATTTGGAATCTTTTCATGAGTTTTTCAGGTGCTCTTGGTCTAGAGGACATTTGAGATGGAATTTACAGAAGAAGGCAACCAATCACACAAGAAGAAGGTATGAACATAGTCAACCCACTTAATGCCAACATGACAGAAAGTCTCCCTGGTAATTTGTAATCCATCAGGAAGACCCCTTTTCTGTAATCATTTTGCTCTTCCAATCTGATATCTGAATATCTTACAACGCACTATATCTTGAATAATGTTTCTTGAAAGTATGCCCAATACTTAAAACCTGGCTTTGGTTTTAAGAAAATCTTACAAGGCACATGATATCTAAGCACTGTTAGTTCATTTGTTTAGCAAACACTTCTATACTACTATCCTGTGTCAGTCCTGAGCCTCATTTTAGGCTTGTAATCTAATGGGATAAAAGGCAGGAATATCTGGCTCATGTCAATCTTAAAGAAAACTTAAGGAGGATGTATATGAAGTATTGTTCAGTTACTATATTCACTACCTCATATAAGTTGTACAGATACTCTCAGAGAAACTGAAACTATAAAGTCTTTTGCTTCCAAATCAGGGGTTCTCAAATAGTGGGTCACGACCCCTTTGAGAGCTGCATATCAAATATCCTGCATATCAGATATTTACATCATGATTCTTCACAGTGGAAACACTTCATTTATGAATTAGCAATGAAATAACTTTATGGTGGAGGTGTCACCAAAATGTGAGGAATTCTATGAAAGCGTTGCAGTGTTAGGAAGATCTAGAATCACAGCCCAAGCTCAAAGTAGTAGAGGCTTTGTGTGGTGTTATGTTTCCTTTTCTGTGGATTTTAGCATGTTGTTACACAACATGATTCATTAATACTGAGAAATTCCAGAAAATTCTGATTTGTCCAGTATACTAAAAATAAGAATAATTCTCAAAAGTCTTCCCTGTCCCTAATCTTAAAAATAAATATCCCAGAACAGATGAGCTAACTGTACCTTTACTACAATGCTTAAAACATAACACACAAGGATTATTGGTTTAATAAATGAACAACAAGAGGGTTCATGACATAAGAGAACATGGAAAGATTGATGAGGACCAAATATTCAGAGGAAAAACAGGAGCAACGCAAGTCAGGCAGACAGGTTGCTTCTATAAACTAAGTATTTTCAGAATTGGCTCCAACTGCACATGAGATCAACCCTTTCAAAACCTCCACAACTATTAAAGAAATCTCTCAGCTGGAAGATACTAAAGCTCATTACCAATCGATTACCCTAACGTCCAAAGCCAGGAGGAAGGACTGAAATGTAATAAGAGAGTAGACTAAATGTACTCCTCATGATTCTGAATGTGTAAATGCCAATAACTTCTGCAACCAGGCTTCACTCTTGTGGTGCAAAACATCAAAAATTTTATTTGTCAGTACCATTTATATAGTGATCTCTTCTTGTGACAAAACCTCAGGCCTACTTACACCCGTCCCATCAAATGCCTACTTTCCTAGCCTACTATAAGTAGCTGACTGCTCTAGAAGAACTATTTTGTTATGTTATATTTGTTATGTTTTATATCCTATTATAAGTCAATGATTTCTTCTCCTTCTATAAACTAAGTATTTCCAGACTTGGCCAATAATATTGCAAATTTATCCTTCTGTTATATTATACTGGATGACCTGTAGCTCTCATTTCTTCAATTATTAGCTCCAAGTCTCATTTATCTACTATTTCCTAAAGCTTCCTTCCTTATTCTTTTTTTCAATCTTTTTATTTTTATGTATTTATTTATTTTTGATACTTTTTTGATTTTTTTAATTTCTTTTTTTTTATACTTTATTTACATTTCAAATGTTTCCCCCTTTCCAGATCTCCCCTTTGGAATCTCCCTATTCCCTTCCCCCATCCCCTTGGCACTATGGGGGTATTCCCCCACCCACCCACCCACCCACTCCGGTCTTCCCTCCCTAGCACTCCCCTATACTGGGGTATCTAACACCCTAAGGCCCAAAGGCCTCTCCTCCCACTGATGGTCAACAAGGCCCTCCTCTGCCACATACATGGTCAGCCCCATGTGTATTCTTTGGTTGGTGATCCAGTCTCTGGGAGCATTAAGGGGTCAGGCCAGTTGCCACTGTTGCTCCTTCCATGGGGCTGCAAAGTCCCTCAGCCCTTCAGTCCCTTCTCCAACTCCTCCATCTGGGACCCCACACTCAGTCCAACAGTTGCTGTGAATTGAATCATGGGTATTCGGCACTTTTGGGCTAATATCCACTTATCAGTGAGTACATACCGTGTTCATTCTTTTGTGACTGAGTTACCTCACTCAGGATGATATTTTCAAGTTCCATCCATTTGCCTGCGGATTTCATGAAGTCATTGCTTTTAATAGTTGAGTAGTATTCCATTGTGTAAATGTTCCACATTTTCTGTATCCATTCCTCTAATGACGAAACTCACAAGTTAAGTTAGACCTATGAATAGTCTGTTCAGTTGTTCATCCTGATACCATAGATATTCCCTATGTTGTGCTTTTCCCCTACTAATAGCTGAAACATGCCTTGTTCTGTCTATGATAACCTTTCAATGGTACCCCCCACTGCCTGGTTATTCACTTCACAAATTGTCCATCTATACAGACCAGCCTTCCATCACTATAATTCAATATCTGAAATAAACAACTTAGAACAGGAAAGGATCTCTTGAGCTCATTGTCCCAATCCACAGAAGGCTGACCCCATGAGTGACTGGTCTCATTGATTGGTTCTGTGGTGAGGCTAGAGCATGGCAGGGACACATAGAGCTTGAAATCACATATATAGGAATAAGAACTGGCTGCAGTCCTACAATCTCCTTCACAAGCTTATCCCACTAACCTAAAGACCTCTCAATAGACCCTCCTACTGGACCATACATCCCAAAAGTTTTGATGTCAATATTCTATACAGTAGACCAAGACCTTGGCACAACGATCCTTGAGATTCACTTACCACTCAGACTATAGCGCCATTCTGTATTGCATACTTTTCCTGTGTAGTCATTACACAGAAGTATGATCAAGGCTCATTTACTGAAAAAACAGAATGACCCTATATTTCTTTAGTTATCCTTAGCACTCTGCGAAGTACTCAATCACTTACCCACTATACCCTATTGCTCTTCTCTATCTTGTGTTTTACTCTTCCCAGGACATGATGCTGGTCAAGAAATGGTCAAACCGGCTACTTTAGTTGGGTGTCTATTGCTGTGAAGAGATACCATGACCACTGCAACTCTTATAAAGGAAAACATTTAATTGCAGCTAGCTTACAGTTCAGAGATGTAGTCCATTTTTATCTTGGTAAGAAACATGGTCATGCAGGCAGACATAGTACTAGAGACAGAGCTGACAGTTCTATACCTTGGTCAGCAGGCAGCAGGAAGAGAACTAGCTGAGAACTCAAAGCTCACTTTCACATAGACACACTTCCTCCAGGAAGTCCATAACTATTCCAATAAGGTCATACCTACTAACAGTGCCATTTCCTATAGGCCAAGCATTCAATCCTATGAGAATATGGGCCATTCCTGTTCAAACCACCACACTAGCTAATTCTGTTTAGAAGGAAAGAGTGAGAAAGGCATCACTATGAGACTTGAGTTGTTAAGTTCCTGACAGTTACCACCAGGTCAATGGTAATTACAAAGTGTTGCAAGCAGGGGGATTATGTAAGTTTCCATTGTGAATGAAAACAAAAAAAGCCTGTAATGAAGAAATGTGAGGCCTGTATATTTACTGAAAAAGGACAAGTGAGAGTCAAGATGAACCAGAGATAAAGTAGCATCTAATTAGAGGTGGTCTCAAAGATCCCTACCCAGAAGTCAGGGAAAATGTAGATGGTTCCACTAGCTTCTCCTCACCCAAAGTTTAGTCAATCTCCTGTAAGTTCTCTTGTGAATGAGCTGTTAGTGATTCTGCTGTGTCAGTTTATCAAAAATCTCTCACCCTTGGCATCAGATGACTTCATCCCTATCAGATTTCTCATCTCACCCCACAATCCATGGTCTCCTTTTACCTGCCCAGTAAAAGTCCTCTCAAACAGATGTAGTCCAAATCCTTAAACCTCCTGAGCATTCGCATTATAAGCATGTGCCACTAAGTCCATTTCTCTGTAATATCCTATCTAATGACATCTAACCTTGTGGCTACAATTCCAACTTTTCCACATTTCATTTATAATACAGGCCTATCTTTGCCCCATACTTCAAATTCCCATTATAGCATGCCACCTGAGTAAAGTTTTGCTTGGTATCTTAAAAAGTAGCAAGGTTTCTTTTATCTTTAGCGATAATGTCAACTGAAACCAGTGTTATCAAGGTATACTGCATGGGGACTTAGGGTCTTGGGATGGAGGAAGACCCAATGCGGCCATTATTACTGATAGTTATTGAACTGTTTTTTCATCCAAACAGAAGTTATCATAGACTAGGAACAGAAAATGAAAAAAAAAGGAAGAAAAGAATTTGGAGTCATTGGGAGAATTTAAGAGATAGGTAGACAATGGGTTGGCTGTCAGTGGGTTTCAAGAAATTTGAATAGACTGAACCCCTTGAAGTCTAGGAATCCCTTGAAGCCAAAAGATTTGTAGGGGTTAAATAGTGTGTGTGTGTGTGTGTGTGTGTATGTTTCTAAACTGAACAGGAACCTAGAAAACTCTTTTTATTTATTTTTTTTTTAGATAACATCACTGCAGAGTCCATATTGCCCAATAGAATGGAAAACCAATTCTGGGAATCAGGTTCCAACAGGTCTCTGGTTTTAAGTCTATGGTGATGGTACAGGGGGAAGAGGACAGAACAATGAATTTAGAGTTTTCCCAGACCACAAGGACGTCTCTCCAGGATGCCAACAGGAGCCTTTCAAAATTATCAAGGAAAGAGATTTCCTGTCCTCAACCCAGCTTGGAAGATATTTTGTTAGTGACACATGATCCTTAACCCCCCCCCCCCACACACACACACACAATGAAGTGTTCTGTGTGCTAACAATATAACTTTAAAAAAAGTAAAACAAAATGCATTTCTGCATTTTCATAAAACTTGATAAAAAGTAGCATTACAAACTGTACAGTCACCAGAAGTACAAAAATCAAAAATGCACACCCCTCTCTTGGCATCTCCAGCACCTTCAGCTTTCTGTGCCTAGTCTGTTTTAGCATCTCCATTTTCTGCAGGATTATTTGCATTCGTACTGGTGTCAGCTTTTTCCTTCTTCCCTTTGGGTACCTTCTCTCCCTTCTTTGTAGGGGCCTTTTCAGGCTTGGGCACTGACTTTGGAGGAGCAGGTCTAGCAGACAACCTTGTAGATCTTCTCTGTGGCTCGTCCTTCCTTCATCTTGGCTTTGTCTACTTTAGCATCCCCTTCAGCCTTTCTTTTGGGCATGGCGGCAGCAGGGGATGTCTGCTCTGAACCTGGGTCTACAGAGGCGCCGTGCAGGATTGGTCGGTCCATCCAGGGGTTGTCCTCGCTGCCTCTTCATGCTGGGAAGAAGGGAGTGGGTGGGTGGGTCAGGGAATATCCCCATAGAGGCAGGGGGAGGGAGGAGGGAATAGGGAGGTTTCAAAGGGGAGATCTGGAAAGGGGGAGACATTTGAAATGTAAATAAAGTATCAAAAAAAAGAAGGAAGTCAACCCAAAATATAAAAATCAAATTCAATACAGAGATGGAATTGCTGAAGAAAGAAAAAACCAAACTGAAATTATGTCGGAAATGAAAACTCAATAAGCCAAATTAAAAGCTCAGGAGAAAGCCTCAGCAGCAGAATGGATGGTGGGAAACCGGGTACCAAGGCTGCAAGAGAAGAGGAAGGACTGAACCATCCAGTAAAGGTCCATGATTAATAAATAAATAAATAAATAAATAAATAAATAAATAAATAAATAAAAAACTTTTTTTTAAAGGGTAGAGAAGTGGATATCTTAAACTGGAAGTCACAGACTCTATAGACTGTCAAATCTGCTTAAATCTGCTATTGTGGAACATAGCAGCTCAAACCACTATGTAATGGTTAGTGTCACTGTATTCTTAAAAACCTTTTCTCACAGAACAGTGTAGTAGCTGGGCCTCTGATCATACTGTCATGTCCTCTAACTGATCCAGGGCAGACAGGGTTACAGATTTCATGATCTGAGGCTTTAAGGAAGAGCAGAAGGGAATAAATTCTCCAATGCAGAAAGAATTCAGTCATATCAACTAAATTTTCAAGTACCAGGTTGGAATTTCAGTTCAATCTTGTAAAAAATTTCGAGCTCTTACTTATGCTAAAAGGGAACCCTGGTATTTGTAAAATGGTTTGTTATAAGACGTGGAGGAAAGAAATGTTTACTTAGTTTCACAGAAATGATTTTGGACACTTTAAATTCTCAATCACAATTCCTAGAAATTCTGAGGTGGCAGTGAGAATGGCAGCAATAGCCACGCCCCTTCTATCCTGCCTAAACACTCTAAACCACTGACTCATCACTGCCTGATTCTATGATGGTCTGATTTCAAAAAGAAGAGACACATTATCCCCATTCAACCCTAGATTTGCAGATATCTCAGGAAAAAGCTGATTGTGGAATCCTGGTTGATTTCCATAACTAAAGCAATGTGATTAAGTTCCTATAGGCTTTAGATAATCACCCAAGCTTTTAGGTTCTCATAATCAGGTTGGTGTTTCAATCAATGAAGCTCTTTTTACACTATTGACTGCATAAAGAATTGGAGCACCAAAAAGACAGACACCACAGTGAAACTTAGCCACAGCTTTTGAGACTCTACGCTTCCAACTAGAACAATATGACAGTAGAATCTAACAGAACAAGGGCATTTCCGTGCTAATGCGTGAAGGGCAGGGGTAGAGTTAGGGGGGACAAACCCGAATGAGTGTGCATGTTTTTATTCTCTACTAATTGTAATGTTCTTTCTTTGAGACAGATTCTCCCTCATCCTAATTAAGCTGTCCGAGTTTTAACAGCTTCTAGTCTAGCCAAAATTTGCTAGGTGAGTTATTTTGCCAATTTAAATCATGTTAAAAGTACCATTAATTACCTGTAAAGTCAAATCCGTCAAGGTGTCTTTCTGCTATAAAAAGCAAAAGGAAAGAAATCGAAGTGAAAGCAGCTTGAGTAACTTACCTTTGATCTACCCATTCACTAGCAATAAGAATCTTGCATTTGGGGCAGAGAAAAGAGGAAGATAATTGGAATCAAAGATCAGCAATGTGAGAGTTAAAAAATGTTCTAGTGCCTGTCAGGGGAGACGTTGAAGACATTAACGGCTCTTTAAGAATATTGTGCTGGATGGTTCTGGGGAAAAGCTGTTGGCAGCCTTTCTCTGCTGCACAGGGAAGAAAAATGGAAACAGAAGAAAAATATGCTGGGAATCAAAGAGGTGAGAGAGACGGGAGGAACCGGCAAACAACAAATAAATCTCCTAGTAGTGTTTTAGATTGATAGATAGTACTTCGTTTTAAAGCATTTCTCAAAATCCCACACATGTAGTTTTGCCAAAGAAATGTAAACCCTTCAGGAATAGAAGAAAATTCAGAAAGGAAAAGAAACAGAAATCCTCTAATGAGCATGACAAAAGGGTAATTCAGACCAATTGCTGTTGGCCAAATCCTTATAGGAAACACCATGGACTCTTGAATTCCCCTAAAGTCCAAGAAAAGCCCCATTTTTTTATTGAATCATCCGGCTAACACATCATTTGTTTGCATGAAAAGTTGAGTCACAGTCCTGCTTGGAATAGACTCTGTCTCAGAAAACCATGCTGTAACAAATGTTATGGCCAGTTCCCTAAATCATAGGTTAGGAATACCTTGATTCTAAAGCTGTATTTCCTCCGTGCTCATGATCTGAACCTGGCTCCAAGCATCCATTTTATATTGCGTTATTTCCATGAAATCCTCCCCAGAAGCAGGAAGCCCTTGAAACATTTCAAAAGCCCATGTTCTGAAGGGATAAGACACTCTGATCACAATTCACAGCTGAAACCTTCACTGCAACCAGAATAACTTTGTCACTCCCACCTCTAGGACTTCATATGGTGTCTCTGTATGCCACTCCTTAATCTTTGTGTAGATAAAAGCTTGAGTGCTTAAGCTAAGAAACCCAAGAAACCATTTGTATTGTTCTGCAGTGTTTTTACATAGCCTTCCTTTTATATACGTTATCCCTTTTAAGAGCCGAGACACTGTTTTGCAGGCTACATAACCACAAAACAAATGTTTCTCTTCCTCTCCCACTCATTCTTTGAGAACGCAAGCATCCTCCAAGTTTCTTGGAAAATGTTCCAGGCAGAAGCACAGGATTTCTCACATGCCAACCACACCATAATCTGTTCTCCTAGTCACTACCCCATTTTTAAATCTTCGTTGCATTTGTGCTTTGGAACCATGATCAACAGTGGACACTATTACTTCAAGGCCACCATCAAAAATGATGTAAACCATGGGTATTTCTCATTGAGTTACTTTTGCTGACACTGAATACCAAGATCCCCATCATGTCTGATACATGAATTTCTATCTCCTCTAACTCCATGACTCCCATAACCCACTCTACTATCTCGAATATTTTCTGGCCGACTGTAACTAGTAGCCAAACATACCACCAACAACCCATGACACTTCTCTAAGAACTTTTAATTGCATAATGGCTCTACTGATAGCAATTGTAAATTTCTTTTTAACTTTAGCTAATCTTCTATTGTGATCCTCTTATGATAAAAGGAAGGTACGAGCATCTCCATCAGTCTCCATCAGAGTGACATATGGCTGCAACAACAACATAGTTGCTCTTGCTGTTCCAGTACATCCCTCACCATCACATTCAAGGCATTGTTACAATTCACAAGCATTTCTAGTTCAATCCGGACTCAAGCTTCCTCCTGCATTTCTATTGTTATGTCTTCCATCCAATTTTCAACCATCTGAACCCTGAACTTTACAGGAAACGCTTGGGTTGATGCTTCTTCTCCCTGTATTGCCTTCAGCAATCCCACTCTCTGTTACAGCAGAACAGTTTTATAAATATATCTCAGACTGTAACACTTCCTATCTAAAAAGCCTCCAGTATTTCCTGTCTTAAGCCAACCCACAGACTCTGTGTGATGTCTCCAGCTATGTCTCTGATTTCACAGCACACACTCTTGATGCCACACTCATGATGGTACCAATTTGTCTTTAGTCACTTTGACCTTTACTGTTTCCCAGCTAAACCTCAAGTGCTCAATTTCAGCCTACTGCAGGTTGGAATCGTATAGTGAGAAAGAGATACACAGAGGTATCTTTTCTTTCTTTGTTAGTTCTCCACATCCCTAAATATTTCTTATTTTGCTCTCCTTAATGTGTATTCTAGTTCATTCCATGCTAAATGAAAAAAGAAACAAAAATATACAGAAAATAATCTCCCAAGACAGACAGCAGTAGCAAGTGTCACCAGTGGAGTTCTCTGTCCCAAGAAGATATTGGAAGTGGGTTTTCTTTCCTGTGAACTTTAATGTATTCTTCAAAGGCTATGGCCATCCCATCCTGGAAATGGCACCCCTGCACTTTTCAGAAATAAGTACTCATCTTCCATCTGAGTGCTAAAGAAACCCTTTTGATCTCTTTTGTAGTGATAGAAATTCATATAGGTTCCTTCTTTTTTTATTGGACATTTTCTTTATTCACATTTCAAATGTTTTTCCCTTTCCAGTCTCCCCTTCAGAAACCCCCAATCCCACCCCTCCTCCACCTGCCTCTATGAAGATGCTCCCCAACCCACCCACCCACTCCTGTCTTCTCTCCCTAGCATTCCCCTATACTGGGGCATCTAACACCCTCAGACCCAAGGGCCTCTCCTCCCACTGATGGCCAACAAGACCCTCCTCTGCCACATATGTGGCCAGCACCATGGGTCCCTCCATAGGTTCTTTCTATTGGAATATCCTAGTTTCCTCAGACATTCCCAAACCCTTCCCTAGATAGGCCACAGAAGATTTGAAGTTCCCCCTTCTCCTCTTCCTCCTCCTCCCCCTCTTCCTCTTCTTCCTCCCCTTCTTCCTCCTCTTCCTCTTCCTTCTCTCTCTCTTTCTCATTCTCTCTCTTTCTGTAAAAGATGAAGGTCCCCATGGTTATTAACAGCTTTTCATTTTCTACTCAGGAAGTCTAGCCTCCCTCCCTTTATGGTGTTAGGGCTCTTGATACTCCTCACCTTTGCCTTAGCTAAAGCTATACTGTTTGCTTTTCCATTCTCATCAAAATACACACATTCTGTTAGTTTCAGTCCTTAAAATATTGCCCACATAGACCTAGTATATTATTCTTCATTAGTATCAATTTACTCAATGAAAAAAGCAGAGCATGCTCAAATGAAGTCCAAAGGAAGTAGTCCAGTGTATATATTTATTCACATGGCAAGTATGCACTAATAAAGTTATAGAAAAAGAATGTAGATTTGGTTCATTTGTCAATAGAATGCTAATTTGTGAGTCCACAAAGAAGAGCACAGATTTTTATAAACATTTCAGAGTTCTTGTTTTCAGGGTTTATTATAGATCCCAGTAGAGTATAGAGTTGACATCAACATCTAAATAAAAGTGAAAAATGAGCTGAAGAGATACTTAACCCACCATTTTCCTAGACCCTGATGTATCGGTTAGATTTCCATCCCTGACAAAGTATCCAAGATAATCAATTTATAAGGAGGAAGTGTTTGTTTTTGCCTCATAAATTCAGAAAATTCAGTTTGTGTCAGTTGGCACTGTTGCCCATGGGTAGAGACAGTACCCTGACAGTAACTGTGTGGTAGAACTGAGCTATTTTTCTTTCCCTGATCCAAATATCACCTTTAAAAGTATTTCTTCATTTACATAAACACTTCTCTGTATGTGCTACTTTTTAAGGTTCCTCTCAACAGTACCATGAGCCAGGTTCTAGATCTTTAATAGGATCTTAGACACTTAGCCATACCGTAGCAATCTGACTTCCTTGTTATGGTGACATTTGTAATAATTCACAGCCATCTCAAAATTCAACTGGAAAGAAAAGCTATATTCTCGGGTACTTGGTTCTGGAGGAATCAATCACCCAGTAAGTCTCACCCCTCAAATACCGGGTTGCTAGGGCCAGAATTAGTGTTAGATTAGAGTTATGTAGAGAGTATCCATGGTAATTTGCAATGCCATGTAGTAGAGCAAATCAAACTAGTCCTTCTCCTTGGGCCAGTCAGCTGAAAATCTTTCTTGCTTCTTAGGTTTCTGACATTAGACCATCAATAGAAGAACAATGAAGGAGGAGAAAGAGAAGGAGGAGAAAGAGAAGGAGGAGAAAGAGAAGGAGGAGGAAAGAATACAGAAAGAAAAATCATGACAGCATTCTCATGAGAAATCTCCAATATTATCTTTCTTTCCATAATCAATCTATATTGCAATTATATTGCAATTATGGAGAAACTTCAGAATTGCATATGCAATAAAACTTCTAACAAGTCCAGGCACAATGTTAGACACCAGACTGTTCTGTCAGCATTGGGGAGGTGAGACAGGAGAACTCCTAAGCTTTAAGCCATCCTGTGCTACATAAAGTAGTAAGTTTGAGGATAGATTGGCTTGTATAGACTTCATCTTTAAAAAAAGTATCTTAACAAAGAAAGACTATGTTATTTTCTCTCACAATTAATTTTTTACAGAGTTTTTCTTCTTGATGAAGAAAGAAATCTCTATCTCTATCGATAGATAGATAGATAGATAGATAGATAGATAGATAGATAGATATCCAGCACTTAAAACAATTGGTAGAATTAATTTAACTGTTTGACTGATATTTTACTTTAGGTACAGTGAGTTCCTTACCAGCTCTGAGAGTTATTCTTGATTGTCAACTCAATTGTATCTGGAATCTATTAAAACAAAAGCTACTTGGCACTCCTGGGAAAGATTTTCTTGATCAGATTATTTGAAGTAAGCAGGCCTATTATGATCATGGGTGGCTAGAGAAGAAGGAAAGAGCTTTTTGGCCTGTTTGCTCCCATTCTCAATGACAAGCTCATGTATCCTGTTGCTGATGCACTCCTTTCTTGGTATTAGAACCAATTCCTTAGGGTTCTACTTTAGACTAAAGACAGGCAACTCTTCAGGAATCCTCAGTCATTAAGACTGGAATTACTGAAATGGCCAGCCCCATATACTAAGCATCTATCAGATTCTTAGTCTTTCTGGTTTGAGACAACCACTGATTGTTGGACAGTAACCATGAGAGAGAGAGAGAGAGAGAGAGAGAGAGAGAGAGAGTAAGTATATTCTATTAGTTCTGTTTCTGTTTCTTTAGAGAATCATGGCTAACACACAAACCGCAGAGGTCATATAATCAGGTATCCTCTGAGGTATACTACTAAAATATTGAGTGAACTGGGATATGATGCTTCCAGTCTAGATTTTGGAAAACATATGTTTCATAGGATAGAGGGTCTTATACACCCTAAATTCAAGCCAGTGAGATTTAAGTCATTTGACTGATTCAGACCTGCTCATGAACATGTCTTTCTTTGAAGAATGGCTCAAGGCAGGAACTATGGCCTTACCTCTTAATTCCCATACTTGTTTCAGAGCTCAGCCATGACTTTTCTATGGGATCCTGAATATAGACCTCAGAAATGCAGATTCCATTTACTTGATAGGCTTGGGCTCATATCTTAACAAAATGAGCCTGTCAATGGTAGTTTTCTTAGTGTTTCTTGCTTCTGGTAACAGAAATGATAAATATATTTATATGGCTTGTTTCTTAAATTAAACATTAGTGCTTCCTTTGTGGGCAAAAGACGTTTGTTCTTTTACTCTGATACCTCTTTAGAATATGAGAAAGAACAAAGGAAAATCCATGCTTTAGACTAATTTAAATAATAACTTTTACCTATGTAGGTGCAGCAAGCCCTTAGGCTGCTTGCTGTTGTTTTTCCTAACACATTTCAAATTATGCCTATGAATGAGAAGCTGGCTCCTGAACATGGCCTGTCTAGGGTCTACAGCATTCTAAAGAGATGAGCCCCCAGTGCACTGGTAGGGAAGAAGTTCTAGAGGACAGCTAAGCCTTACCATACGGCCAACCAGTGTTGGCCACAGTGACTGGAGGTAGAGTCTAAAACAATGGCTGCAAATCCCAGTGAGCTATCAAAGAGTAAGCCCGCATGAGTGACTTCACCTGTTTGCCTAGCATGATCTAAAGCCTGCGGAGAGCCAGGCACCAACCATAAATTCAAATAAGCATCTAAAGCTTCCCAATTGATTACTACATAAAAAGACAGAGAGCAATTGTATAATCACCTCACACACAGGTAACTAAATATATTGCCCTTACCAGAGTAACTGATGTAAAACACACAGCCTTTTCTCCTCCAACAAGTGCTTCAAAGCAGTTTTTATATTACTTCCTTGCAAATGGAATGCCTAACAAATAAGCAGCAGTCCAAGAAGCCAGCTCTTTGGGTCAGATAATAAATTTATACACAGTGCAATGGGTTTGTGGTAGACTAACTGCTATAAATGAAGCAAAATTAAAGCCTGGGTTGCACTTCTGTCTTTTACATGTGGGTTAAAATTGTTTTTGAAGGTCAATAATTGTATAAAAATAACACTGCGAAAACAGGCCTTTCCCCAAAATTGCTTGGCTTCTTTTGTTTTATTAAAATATGTAATTAGATGCACAAGATGGCATAAGTTGGGACAGTGACATATGGAATATATTTGAATCCATGAGTTATTTAATTAACACCTGAATCCATATTACCATATAGTATGGCAATTAAAAACAAAAATAACTCATACAAAACCCAGAAAGTAAGAACATACTGTAAACCAGTAATAAATTTCTAAGCATTCTTTTGTGAAAACTTGGGCCAGTATACAATTGGAATCATGATTTAAACTCTGAATTTGTATACTTTACTACAGAGAACATAATTTGTAGAATCCAGAATAGTAACATAGAGTATCCTTTGCTTTTTATCAAGTAATTTAGAAAAATAAAAGGAAGATTCTAACCCCACATGCTCACAACCTTTCTCACAGGAAAACCAGCTTCCTCAGAACCTCATCAGATTTTAGGGGTCCCTTTCTTTTAGGCTCTCTCTATGTTTAGAAATCATGGCTTCTGAAACCACAGTTCTATCTTGACCATAGTATCCATGTCTAACAGAATGGTTAGACATGGACTTTGTCCTTCTATTTTAGCATATTTTTAAATTAATAGCACTTTATTTGATTTCTAAGATATATGGCCACTTGCTAAAGAACTCTGAGTGTATTTGCATAAAAGCCATAAAATCTGGGACTTTTAGTTTCCATGGTATTTCCATGGCACACTGAGACTTCAGAGACTGTCCTTTTTGTGCCTCCTTGAAAGTTATCTAAGGTGGATTCAACTTGATTTTTATATACATCAGGTGCACAGTCAACACACTTTCCCATAAATGGAGTGCATCATGTCACTAGGCAATGGGGTGGTAGTAAAACGGGAGCTCAGTATTAGATTGCAGAGATGGTGAGAAGAAGAAGCTGACAGGAGCCTTAATGATCCAAGTGTGATCTCAGAACAGTGGTATCAGCATGACCTGAAGATGGATTCTTATAGCAAATTCCTGTGTCTTGTCCCAGATCTACTGAGTTCATACTGCAACCTTAGCCCTTGGAAAAGGATTACCATGGGTTCAAAGCCATTCTGAGCCATATTGTGAAATTCTGGCTAGCCTGAGCAACAACAACAAAAAATACCTTTCAAAAAAGCAAGAAAAATTAGAGAATCTGCATTTTAATAAGATAGCAGAATGACTTGGGTGCCCAGGATTTGAAAAGCCTGGCTAGAGGTGGAAGACTCCACCCCTGTGAGAAAAGGAGAACAAAATGCTGGGCAAAAATAAACCAACTAAAAGCCATAGTCATAAATGAAGGCACTAAAACAAGCTTAAATGGGGCTGGGTGGTACTAGATGTCCTGTTTAGATAGATAATCTTTATCATGTTGGAAAGACTACACAGTTACAGCCCAAGGTTAAAAATTTAAATTCTATTTCAATTTTCATAGACCTGACATAAGGTTTTAACTTCTTAACTTCTGTGTCTCCATGATCATTCTTTGTGATGTTTCTGAACAGAATCCAGTTTGACTGCTTTTTAATGAACCTTCATAATGTCTGTCTGTTGAAACATCTCATAAAATTCTTAAAACTTATTATCCTTATCACCCTTTCTGCCTGGTACTTTCAGTGGAAGTAGACTGCTAGCTAGTCTGCTCCCTGAAAGACACTATATCCTGAGGCATCCTAGATTATCTGCTGTACTCAGAGCATTTTGGTAAGAACTCTCCCAAAGTCCCACAGCTTCCACTGGAAGCCCAGTGAACTCAGAGATCCATCACTCCCTAAAACTCCCACCTGCCACCTTGTCCTACCTGCTGGCACACTGCTAGATAGTCTGCTCTCCTGAAGATACCACATCCTGAGGCATCCCAGGAGATCCACTGCACGCAGGGCAAATGAGCAACTGATCGCCAGCTTGTCTGCTCCCCAGAAGACACCACAACTTGAAGGCATCCCAGGAACTCCTCTATACACTAGGCAACAGGGCAACTGAAATCACAGTCTGAAGACATCTGGAGGGCTCTGTGGCATGCAGGACAACTGACCAAACAGACTGAAAACCTCTCTGGAGTTCTGCTGCACACAGGGAAACAAAAACCACAGTCTATAGCCCACCCCTGGAAAACAGCTTCACACAGGAGAAAAGCTTGACTGCACCTCTGAAGACACAAAAGTCTGAAGGCCTGCCAGGAAATCTACTGTAGCCAGGGCAACACATGAGCAGCTTCTCTACCCCTCTGAAGACCTCCCAGTTGGAAGGCCCGGCAGGAGGTCTGCTACAGCCAGGGCCTCAGGCCTACGAGGAGACCCAAAGCAACCCAGGGACAAAGAAGGGAGACTCCAAACAGAGACACCCAGATCAGCAAACACCAGGGATAACAAGATGTCCATAAGCAACAGAAGCCAATATATGTGGGCATCATCAGAACCCAGTTCTCCCACCACAGCAAGCCCTGAATACACCAACACACCTGAAAATCAGGAAATTGACCTAAAATCCTATCTCATGAAGATAATAGAGTCCTTTAAGGAGAATATAGATAACTCACTGAAAGAAATACAGGAAAACACAGGTAAACAAGTAGAAGCCCTTAAAGAGTAAATAAAGAAATCCCTTAACGAAATCCAGGAAATCACAATCAAACAGGTGAGGGAATTGCATAAAGGGGTCTAAGACCTAAAAGTGGAAATAGGAACAATAAAGAAAACACAAATGGAGGCAACCCAGGAAATGGAAAACCTAGAAAAAGGGTCAGGAACTAAAGATGCATCAACAACAGAATACAAGATATAGAAGAGAGAATCTCAGGTGTAGAAGATACCATAAAAGAGATTGACACAACTGTTAAAGAAAATTTAAAACATAAAAACTCCTAACCCAAAACATCCAGGAAATTCAGGACACAGTGAAAAGAACAAATCTAAGAATAATCAGAATAGAGGAGAACAAAGATTTCAAGCTCAAAGGACCTAAAATGGTCTTCAACAAAATCGTAGAAGAAAACTGCCCCAACCTAAAGAAAGAAATGGCCATAAAGATACAAGAAGCCTATAGAACACCAAATAAATGTGACCAGAAAAGAAAATCCTCTCACCACATAATAATCAAAACACTAAGCACAGAGAAAAAAGAAAATATTAAAAGCTGTAAAGGAAAAGGGCGAAGTAATATACAAAGGTAGACCTATCAGAATTACACCAGACTTCTTAATAGAGACTATGAAAACCAGAGGAGCCTGATCAGAGGTCATGCAGACTCTAAGAGAACACAAATGCCAGACCAGGCTACTATACCCAGCAAAACTCTCAATCAACATACATGGAGAAACCAAAATAGTCCAAGTCAAAAACAAGTTCACACAGTATCTATTTACCAATCCAGCCCTACAGAGGATCCTAGAAGGAAAAGTCCAACACAAGGAAGGTACCTACACCAAAGAAAAGAGAAGATATTAAGCATCTCACAACAATGTCAAAAGGAGAGAACCACAAGCATATAAAGCTACATACAAAAACAAATATAACAGGAACCAACAGTCATCTGTCTTTAATATCTCTCAGTATTAGTGGACTAAACTTACCTGTAAAAAGACATAAGCTGACAGACTGGATACAGAAATAGAATCCAGCATTTTGCTACATATAAGAAACACATCTCAATAACAAAGACAGTCACTATCTTAGAGTAAAAGAATGAAAAAAGGTCTTGTAAGCAAATGGTCCCAAAAAACAAGCTGGAGTTGCCATCCTAATATCCAATAAACTAGACATTCAACCGAAAGTTACCAACTGTGATGAAGAAGGACACTTCATATTCATCAAAGGGAAAATCCACCAAGAGAAAGTCTCAATTCTGAACATCTATGCCCCAAATGCAAGGGCACTAACATTCACAAAAGAAACTTAACTAAAGCTCAAAACACACATTGAACCCCACACAATTATAGTGGGAGACTTCAACACCCCACTCTCACAAAGGGACAGGTCAGTGAAACTGAAACTGAACAGAGACACAGTGAAACCAATAGAGGTTATAAGGCAAATGGATTTAACAGATATCTATAGAACATTTCACCCAAAACCAAAAGAATACACCTTCTTAGCAGCTCATAGTACTGTCTCCAAAATCGACCATATAATTGGTCAAAAAACAACCCTCAACCAATACCAGAAGATTGAAATAATCCCATGCATCCTATCAGATCACCATGGCCTAAGGCTGGTCTTCAATAACAGCAAAACAACAGAAATCCCACATACACATGGGAAGCTGAAAAACTCTCTACTTAATGATAACTTTGTCAGGAAAGCAATAAAGACTTCCTGGAATTTAATTAAAATATTCATACATCATATCCAAACTTATGGGACACAACGAAAGCAGTGCTAAGAGGAAAATTCATAGCACTAAGTGGCTTGGTAAAGAATCTGGAGAGATCTTACACTAGCAACTTAACAGCACACCTGAGAGCTCTAGAACAATAAGAAGCAAACACACCCAAGAAGAAGAGAAGGCAGGAAATAGTCATACTCAGAGCCAGAATCAGCCAAATAGAAACAAAGAGAACAATACAAAGAATCAACAAAATTAAAAGCTGGCTTTCTGAGAGGATCAACAAGATAGATAAACCTCTATCTAAACTAACTAAAGGGACTAGAGGCAGTATCCAAATTAACAAAATCAGAAATGAAAAGGGAGACATAACAACAGAAATGGAGGAAATTCAATAAAATAATCAGATCCTACTACAAAAGCCTATATTCAACCAAACTTGATAAAATGAATGGATTTCTAGACAGATACCACATACCAAAGTTAAATCAAGAACAAGGAAACAGGCCCATATCCCATAAGAAAATAGAAGAAGTCATTAAAAACCTTTCAACCAAAAAAGGTCCAAGGCCAGATGGATTTAGTGCAGAATTCTACCAGACCTTCAAAGAAGACCTGATACCAATATTCTTCAAACTATTCCATAAAATAGAATCAGAAGTAACACTACCTAATTCATTCTATGAAGCCACAATCACTCTGATACCTAAACCACACAAGGACCCAACCAAAAAAGAGAACGTGAGACCAATCTTGCTTATGAATATAGAGTGAAAATTACTCAATAAAATTCTTGCAAACCGAATCCATGAACACATCAAAACCATCATTCACCACAATCAAGTAGGCTTCATCCCAGGGATACAAGGTTGATTCAATATACAAAAATCCATTAACACCATCCACTATATAAATAAATTCAAAGGAAAAAAATCACATGATCATCCCCTTAGATGCAGAAAAAGCATTTGACAAAATACAACACCCCTTAATATTAAAAGTATTGGAGAGATCAGGAATTCAACTCCCATACCTAAACATAATAAAAACAATTTATTGCAAACCAACATCCAATAGAAAATTAAATGGAGAGATACATGAAGCAATCCCACTAAAATTGGGGACAAGATAAGGATGCCCACTCTCCCCATGTCTATTCAGTATAGTACTTGAAGTTCTAGCTAGAACAATAAGACAACAGAAAGATATCAAGGGGTACAAATTGGCACAGAAGAAGTAAAGGTATCACTATTTGCAGATGCTATGATAGTTTACATCCTGAGTTTGGCAGGCAAATGGATAGAGCTAGAAAATATCATCCTGAGTGAGGTAACTCAGATTCAAAAGGATATGCATGGTATGTACTTACTAATAAGTCAATATTAGCCAAAAAAAAAAAAAAAAAAAAAAAGGACAGAATATCCAAGATACAGTCCACAGAACTCCAAAAGGTCAACAAGCTGAAGGGCCCAAGCGAGGACACCTCAGTCCCACTTGGGAGGGAGAAGAAAACAACCACAAGTGGGGAGGGAGGGACCTGAGAGGGAAAGCAGATTAGGTGGTGGAGGTGGGGAGAGGGGAACATGATCTGGTATTGGGTGGGGGAAAAGTACTGAAGCCCTGAGGGCCAGCAGAAAGAACGGAAACAGGCAACCTCAGGAGGTAGGAGGTTGGGGGGACCCTCCAGAAAGTACCAGAGACCTGGGAGGTGAAAGACTCTCAGGTCTCAAAGGGAGGGACCCTAAATGAAATGCCCTATGGGGGGGAGAGGGAACTTGTAGAGCCCACCTTCAGCAGAAAGACAGGGCATCTAGTGAGAGATGGGGTTGCCATCCCATAGTCAAACCTCTGACCCATAGTTGTTCCTGTCTGAAAGAACTGCAGGGATGGAAATGGAGAGGAGCCTGAGGAAAAGGAGGTCCAGTGACAGGCTCAAAGTGGGATCTAGTTGAAGGGGAGGCCCCAAGGCCTAACACTATTACTGAGGTTATGGAGGGCTCACAAAAAGGGACCTCTCATGACTGCCCTCTGAAAGACCCAACAAGCAGCTGAAGGAGTCAGATGGAGATATTTGGGCCCAGCCATTGGATAGAAGCTGCTGACCACTGTAGTTGAATTAGGAAAAAGCTGGAAGAAGCTGAGGAGGAGGGCAGCACTGTAGGAGGACCAGCAGTCTCAATTAACCTGGACCCCTGAGGTCTCTGACACTCGACCACCAACCAGGCAGCATACACAGCTTATATGAGGCCCCCAACACATATATAGCAAAGGACTGCCAAGTCTGTGTTCAGTCGGAGAAGATATACCTAACTCTCAAGAGACTGGAGGCCCCAGAGAGTTTAGAGGTCTGCTGCAGTGTGGGGGATGTGGGGACATTCTCGTGAGACAGGAGCTGGGGAGGAGGTATGGGATATGGAATAGTAGGAGGGTAAACCAGGCAGGAATAAAATCTGGAGTGTAAAAAAAAAAGAAAAGAAAAGAAAAAGTAAATAAATAAAATTAATAAAAAAACCTTATAAATATCATGTTTAAATCTTTCTTGTTAGTTTGTATAGGAAAAAGGTTTGTTGTGCTTTGTTTGTTTTTGATGAAAAGTTCCTGAGTCAGTCAGCTGATGAGCAATTTGATCTAGTAAACCATGTAAGGAATAATCGAGTACTAGACCCACAACATCAGCACTGACAATCAGTGAACACATGTGATGCTGAAGAAGGATTGAAATCACTAAACACATCTTAAGAGTCTGATTAAACTAAGACAGCATCCAAAAATGGGTGCTTAGCCAATATTCTGTACTAAAACACTGAATAAGAGTGAGCCCCACTGTCTCCTTATGTATCTTGTGTGTCATTTCCTATAAGAAAAATGGCCAGTTTTCAAGTGACCAGTGGACACTGTGGTATAATGAAAAATCTTTGAAAGTTTAAGTTTTTTTAATTTGCAACCTCCTAGCTCCTGAGGATCTAATCAATTTCTAAGTAGAGTTTTAAAAGATATAAATTGCATATGTATCATTTTTAATAAAAAACAAACTCAGGAGGGTAAGAGTTACCATGCTCCACACTCTGGTCATAGGTCTCTTTATCATACCACCTGACACATAACAGAAAAGCCAGCCACTGGGAACTCTTTATTCATAATTATGGTTATTACTGTGACCGTTAGCACAGAAAGCTGATGTCACAGACTTCGACCAGAGCAATTTGTCTTATATTTGTCATAACTTTTTCTTAAACACAGACATTAATTTCTGGATGTGAAAATATCAAAGAAATTATTTATTTTTCATATCAAAAATAATGTTTAAAAAATGTACAAAAACTGCAAGCTCACCAAAAGGATAAATTCCAAATCCAAAGAAAGAGCTTGGAGCTGAATTTGGCCATATTTGGGGAGTAATACACAATTAAAATTCTCCCCCAAGGAGAAATTAGATCCAGCTTTGAAGCTATTACAGGAAATTGCAGAGTATCAATCATTTAGCAAGCCAAAGACATTGCCAGATTTACACTAATGTATCTTATGACATAAATACTGTTTTAGGTAAGCTTAGACATGTCTTTGCTTAAGAATCTTATCCCTGTCCATAAAGTGAGTATTTTATTCACCAAAATTATAATAATAGTTCTATTCCAAACACTGAGAAGTACTATCTTCATTAACCTTTGGTTGGGAGTGATTGCATTATCTATTCTGCAACCCTAAGGGACAAAACCAGATGATAAGAAAACATGCTGATGCCATGATTAGAGAGAACCATTTATATTGACTTTGCTTTCCTAAACAATGCAAGATACTATGAAGTTACATATTGTCACTATGAATTATATTGTGTTATAATCAAAAAGGGAGATTCAATTATACCTATTGTAAATTAGCAAGTTGGCTCCAAATGTTTTCTTTCTATATGCTTCAAAAGATTGTGTGAGCATGAATGAATCAGAAAACTCCATGAACTCAGTGCTTTTATTTCCGAATCCATTTGTTAAGTTTTAATAAAAAGAAAGATATGAAGCAAAGAATAAAATGAAATAAAGTTTTTCAATATTTTTGCCAAATTTTTATATTACTCTAATAACTATTCACTAAGTTATATAAATATGTATTAATTTAGCTTTAAGCACAAGAATAGAATGTTTTCTGATCTTCTTAATGTCTTTCTGCATATCTAGAAGGACATGGAACCACTTATCTTGATATACTAGAAAATGGCATGGTAGTGTGGCATCATGTATCTTCCCATATGGTCTCATGTGATTGGTTGGCAAAGCTGATTAGCATAGGGATCTTCATAAAAATTTCAGCTCACAAGCTCTTTTCCTCAAGATGTTTTATCTCCTCAGTGCTCCAGTTCTTAGTTTGCAAATGCTGTGGTAAGATTTTAAAACTGAGGAAAACACATTCTTTACACTAATTAGAATGGAACATACTAGGCCCTTGACAATCATTTCAGGCAGCTCCTGCAACTTTTCACAACCCTCAGATTTTTAAATATTGCCATAGAGACTCCCAGACCTGTACAGAAAACAGCCTATATGTGTAGGGAGTGGGATGCTGGGGAACTAGTTATGTCTGCCACTGTGCTGTTTGGTTAATCACTGCCACATCAGGTTTTAAGATCTCATAAGGCAAATCCACGCCTCAGAAAAATTGCACACTATTCCCTGGTATGTATATTCAGGTTCCTTATAAAGAAGGAAAAACAAAACGTTAGCGTGTATATGTCAAAAATAACTGATTGCATAGGATGTGGTCAAGAACAAAAACAGGAAGTTCAATGAACTACGACTTTCTTGAAGCCATGTCGGGGTCATGAAAAGAGATAACAGGGAAATCCACAGGCAGCTTTCAGTACAGCTCTGTTCTGCACCAAGATGACAAAACCACACGTACAGAGGTTTAAAGGTTGAATTAGAAGACCAAATCACTCTCTTCATTTCAGTTTAACGGAGAAATGTAATGGCCACACCAAAAAATATTTCTGTAGAATAAAAATTGAAGTATTTTTTAGTTCAGATGAAATTAATCTGATATTCAACAATGTATGTCAACATAATCCCACTATTCATATAAAAGTTTTTGTCATAAGAATGTATTTGTAAATTCATCGCAATAAACTAATGGTTTTGCCTATATATAATGAACTAAGTTTCCAATCGAAAGTAAGAAAATAAGTTGAGCGCAATATGTTATTTTTAACTGTTTGAAGAACTATAAAACAATAGAAGACTTCTGGCATAAAAACCAGGGAAATATTGAGAACCTAAATAGTAATTCCACATGTGTCTCTCTAGGGCCATTGGTTGTCAAAGAAGTGGCTGAACTACTTAGAGGTTGAATAAAACATGAGATGGCCTCCTGAGTGTAGAGAAACAATGAATAAAGTCCAGGATTCACCAAAAGGGAGTTTTCAGTGAGCCAGCCATCCTGGGGACTACAAGTCTAAAGGGCTAGACCTAGGCAGGAGAAGGCAAAATGGAGACAAACATATGTTCTTGAGATACTAAAACTTGTGTCTGTTCCAGGCTCTTGTGCATGATGCAAAATTTGCATATGACTTTTATTCATCCGTCATGAACTGTAATCATTATTAGATGACTTCCAACAACTAATCCATTATAATCTCTATGTAAACACTGACCATACTGTATTTTATGTACTAATGAAAAGAAAAAAAGTATAAACGTATTCACTTCAAAAATATTCTTCTAATATTGATAGACTGTGAATCCTCAGATATAGAAATGGATATGGAGACCCCAGGGCATCTTCAGAGCTACATAAATACCTAAATTCATCCAATAAATAAATGTTTTAATGTAAACACATATGAATATATATATATAATGAAAGGAGAGAGAAAAATCATATACAGGCCATAGCATGTGTGTGGAGGTCAGAATTTGGTGTCAGTCCTTGATTTCCACCTTGTTTTTGAGGTAGGGTCTCAGGAAAAGCTATCTGGACCAGTTTCACGTGGTTCTCCTGTCTCCACCTCCAATCTCACTGTAAACATGCAAATCAAGTGCAAATGTGAACTAAATCATATAGCTTTGCATGGGTTCTGAGGATTCAAACTCTGGTCCTCGTGTTTACACAGAAAACATTTTATCCACTGAGCTGTTTCCCCAGCCCAAATGTGAAGTATTTCGTATTCCAATGTCAGTGTACTCCATCACATTAGCAAAGACTATGATAGTTACTATGTCTCTTTTAAGTAATACTAAAATGACTTTTAATAAAATTCAATACCAATTTATGAGAATTATAATCATTAATATATTAGATATTCTTTTGTTATATAGTAAAGTCATATTAATATGAAATATTTTACATTACTTTATGATCAATTAAATTGTTGTATGATATCATTTAATTTTGCATTGTATTAGAATTACTAACCAATAGACTATAGCAAGAAAAAGAAATACTATAATTATAAAACAATCATTATTTATGGAGCATTTGGATGTATACAGATAAATTCTAAAATTGATCAATCTAGGAAATCAATTATTTTCAAGTTCAAATTCATAACTCAGACTATTTATTTTCTATTTAATGGTCTTAACATTTTTAATTTAAATGTTAAATAGAAGTGTCAGGAAAGTCAAGACACCCTTGCAGTAAAAAGAACAATATGAAGAACTTGATATATTGAGCATCAAAATTTAACATGTCATTAATTATAACAACATCAGTTTTATCAACAATTAATATTTGCACCAGTGGTGTAGAACAGGAAGCCAAAGGGCACAGTTAACTGCTTATAGTTGTTAGGTTTCAAAGGATCTCTTCAAAAAGTTAACCAGATATGAATAGAACTAGGTATGCCTCAAAAAGCAGTAACTCTCTACCACGCACTCATAAAAACCAATTAGAGTTAAACTGTAAATATAAACTTGAAGGCTAAAATAAGAACATTATAAAGAATATAGTATATTGTGATCTCAGATAGGAAAAGCCACAAAAACTATAAGTCATGAAACGTTATAAAGAAAATTGAACTTCTTTTCATCAAAAGACATATTAAGCAAAAAGAAAAGGCAGGTCATTTGTTAGCTGCACCAAATTAAGCGACATAGGCTTCCAGTCTAGAAAAGATACAGGACTCATAGATCAACAGAAAGAAGGTACTTGAGAACAAGTGGGTGAGATATTTTAATAGGTATTTTAGGAAGCAGTGGCTAAGAAGCTCAGAACACGCTGCTCAGCTTAAATAAAGATAGGGAAGTACAGATAAAAGTTCATCAGGGCAGCTCTGTATTTAGTGCACTAAAATCAAAACCCCAGCTTTACTACATGTATCCAAAGTATGAACCAAAGCGCGTCAGATGTTTTCAGACATTGTCCACAGAAACGTAAATAGCTTAACTTCTTACTTCTTTGCAAAGTGCCTGAAAATAATAATATTTTAATATTAATAAACACATCTTAATAAACACAATGCCATCATCTCCAGTTTTCTAAAGGCCAAGTCACATAGTTCATAGTTTCTGTAGTTCTGACCAAATGTTGTTATGTCATCTGCTCCATCTCAGGGGTAGTGATGAGCCTGGTTTCTGTGAGCCTGTCTAGATTCTCCAAATCACACAGTGAAGAATAGGCTTGCAAACATACTTACTTGAGACACTAGAAAAACAAATTTCCTTACAGGTTGATGTCCCTGGTATGCCTATCAGTCAGTGGAGTACTAAAGAAGCTCATACAGACATTCCAAAATATCCTGCCTTCTAGCTATGTCTACTGGTTCTCTTCAAACATAGTAGCATGCTTCTTCAAAGCCAGCAAAGAGGATTACTAGTGGAGTCACTTAGGACAGAGTTATGTATAAGATAGTGTATTATGAAAAGTGTTGCCTGCTACCTCTGCTGTATCACATAAACTAGTTCAGTCCCTTGTCCACCATACTTGTCACATGCCTTTAATTAGATGTAGGCCACAGTATCTGTTTACACACAAGGGAAGAAGGTGATACAAAACATGGCTACCAGAAAGTAGAATTTATTGGAGGTTACTAAACAATCTGTCCACCAAACTATTTTGGGAAGCACATTCATAATGTTCACTAAAGCTGAGTCCCGTGGCCTATGAACCAGCAATTCTTTTCACAAGTGTGTAGCAGACAGAAATGCTACAAAAACAGAGGAAACAACACATACCAGAATATTTATATCTCAAGATAGCAAACAATCTGTAGGTCTATCTATAGAACACACAGAAAAATAAATGAGTGCATTTACATAAATCTAGTACGGCAACAAAAAATAAAAAGTTAAATCTCACAAATATTTCAGATTGAGGTAAGACAGACACAGAAGAATACATGTCATAAGGTTTTATTATTTTTGAAGTTTTAAAAATAAAAGTAATAATATTCATGGAAGAACAGTTCTACAATGAATACAAAAACACAAAATGGAGGAACTAGAAAAGTCAGGAAACATCACTATAGGGAGAAGATGATGATTAAGAGCAAGTCTGATGTCCCAGAAGCATTACCTAAATATTTTATTTTGCTAAGTGTGGTATTTTGCAATTATTTTTCTTTGTTATAAACTATTATGCTCTTTTGGCATCTATCCTTTTGTCACTGTTTAGACATATAGATGAGATAGATAGATAGATAGATAGATAGATAGATAGATAGGAGATAGATGATGGATAATAGAAATATATTATCAGTGATGATGATGCTAGATAGATAGATTGATGATAGGTAGATTGATAAATGGATGATAGATCATGAGATAGATAGATAGATAGATAGATAGATAGATAGGTATATAGATAGATACATGCATGCATACATACATAGATGATAGACGGGTAGACAGATGATAGACAAATGATAGGCAGATACATAATAAATGCTTACAGATACAGGCTTAAAAGCTTACAAAGACCATATTGTAATGAAAGAATTCAATTTTTATTTCCTAATTCTTGAATTTAACATCATCTGAGGGAACAGAGCATTCATAGACAGGTATGTTAATGTACACAGGAAGCATTATACTGTGTCTCCAAACCCCAAAGAAAAATACAGTAGCTCCTGCTGACCTCCCAAAATCTGAAGGACCTATCTGTCCTTAAACTCAATCTCTGTTCCTGAATTCCTAAATTCTTTGCCAGCTCAATCCTCACATAAATAAATAACCCATACATATAATTCTTCCAGAATTTATAAAGAAAAGGAAGAAGAAGAAAAAGAAGAAGAAGAAGAAGAAGAAGAAGAAGAAGAAGAAGAAGAAGAA
>JADRCH010000288.1:2461202-2504047 GCA_019843965.1 Rhynchomys soricoides | reverse complement strand
AAGAAGAAGAAGAAGAAGAAGAAGAAGAAGAAGAAGAAGAAGAAGAAGAAGAAGAAGAAGAAGAAGAAGAAGAAGAGGTAGTTCTTCCCTACCCCAGTTCCCAGCTGGGGTACTACAGCTAGCTACAGAGGAAAGAATCTCTTAAGTGCTAACAGACAGAAACGATCTCCTATTTCCCACACGTGGACTCAATTTTAAAGCAGTGCCTTTTGACTTTGTGGTAACACATGCCTGTAATCCCAGTCTGGGAGGCTGGAGACTAGAATTTCAGAGTTGAAGGTTACCCTCAGCAACATAGCAAATTCAAAGTATACCCAGGAGATAGGAAACTCTATCTCAAAAAATATTAGTAAAGAATTACATTTTAAATATTTTCACTGTCATATCAATCACTGAACCTAGGACAATATGTTTTTATAGTAAATGCCACCATATAAGTGAACAACTGAGCTAATATCTGTGCTCTAGCTAGATCTACAACTTCTTGGGTTTGCTCCTTTGAGCAAGTTTCAACTTCTTTGCATTTCATTCCCACTTTTAAAATGAGGCCAGTATATAAATTTTAACAAGCTGTTGAAGGGTTTATTCAAGTTTTGTGTGATAGATAGATAGATGATAGATAGATAGATAGATAGATAGATAGGGTGATGCCATATGATAGAAGGATTAACAAAACAATGCCCCATTAACAAAAATAATTTAAGAATGAATGAGATCTTCTTCATCTAAATCTGTACTTTCCCACTGACCACTGAGCACAGTTCTGAAATGGTTTAGACATTCCCTAGCCTCCTATATAAAGGACATGCAAAATGAAAATATTTTCTAATTCTAAAAAAGAGAAAAACACCGTAGTTGCCATGTTAACTTTCTATCACTTCAAGAAAAACTCTATGTACCTTCAGAGCAACAGTATTACCTCTGTGTACACCCACAGAAGTATATCCTGGAATGACTGAGTTCTCTACTTGTAAGTCACAGTTTGAAATCAGGGTGCCAGATATAAGTGAGTTCTTTCATGGAAACTTGAAAAACTATACTATTAAATCTGTTGTTATTGTTGATGGAATTGAATAACTTATTTTTTAAAGACAGGGTCCCGGTTCCATTTCTATCTTTAGGCCAGCCACTCTTAGCTCCTTAGAAAAGGTCCATACTCATTGCTGGTGGACCAATTCATGCTAAAGTAAAAATTAGGACATCCATTTCTCATGACTTGAGATTTTGACTTCCATTCAGCAACTTCCAAAGAGAACTTTACTCATTTATATGACTCATGTGGTTATGTCAGACCACTATATGAAATTCTGAAAAATCAAGTAATCCATATGACATAATTTAATCTGAAAGTAAATAAGGCCCATGCTGCTTGCCATCTGGAAATACATATGAGGCAATAACATGGAATGGGGAGGACCCTGCGTACCATCTTAGAAAATTGCCTGGCCAGAGCCTTGTCATTGGTGATAAGGTCATACTCCCCAGGGAAGCCATTCTAGAATAAGCATTTTCCAAGATACTTATGAATCCTGATTTAAACAAAAATCAAACTTTAAATATGAATTTAATGTCGTATACTTTTGGTTGCTCTACTGCAGAAATTTTCACTGTTGGGTTACTATCTATTAATGAGTCATTAAATTAATTTAATGGTTTACAACCAATTTCTTTTTAGCTAAAATAATAAAAAGAGAAATAAAAGAAATATCATGAAGCAACTGAGTGTGTATGATGAAGTTCATTTGAAATCTTAAAATCAATAAATTCTCAAGTGAGGAGAGAGCTTCACACTGGAGCTGTTTATAGTCTTGTGTGCATGCCGTACCCAAGGGGAATATATGCAATAGCTAAAAACTAGAGAAGCCACTACTCTGTATGATAGGAAGTATGTCATGGTCAAAGTACTTAGTCGAATCAATAAGTATGATCCTTACTATCAAGTTTAACATTACTTTATACTGTTAAAAAATCACTCCAGATTTTAAATAGTCTGTCCTTGCAACATTAAATTATCTGATATAGTAACCTAAATTACTCTATTGTAAACTTTTGTACCTTTCAACTTATTTTCTTCATATATCAACTAAGGCAGCCTTCAAGGCTTGCCCTTATTGAGTCTCCTTAAATAACTGAAATAGTCATAAATTAAAAAGGATTTTTATTATTTCAATCATTAACCAAGTTTCATTACTATTTCTATGCCATCTGAGGGAAACCAAGTTTTACTCGGAGATCTTGGGGACATGTTTTCCCACTGGGCTTCTCTGCCCATAGAAATCTAAACAGTTGCTTAGCTTCTAACACACTGCATTTATGTTGACTTACCTATCAGATAGATTGCTTGTCCACATGGGTGTCTCAACTGAAGATTCAAAGAGGAACAAAGCATAATTGTTATATATTCTGACCTCAGAAGCATCTGCCATGCTTTTTCTTGAAATGTCTCTTCTTTAATGTTCAACTTGTTAACTCGCCTCTCAAATCGTGTCTTATCAAATATGCTGCTGTTTGCTTTATTCCCTTACAGGGTAGACAAATCAAGCCAATCAGCAAGAAATTTGGATTTACCAAGTTTGACCCATTTCTATCACCTGCAGTCCTGTAGCACAGTGTGGACTCTCTTAAATTCATGGTAGTTTTTATACAGTATTGGGTATAAGCCCTCTTTGAAAGAGAGATCTTAAGAAAATGGGGATAAATTTACACTTGTATGTTTATTTGTTTGTGCTTGTAAAACAAAACAAAACACTTCAAATCCTGTGTGACTGTTCATTGATTCAACATTCAATCTAAGATTAAAATTTAAGAATAGCATAAAGATAGTAAATGAAACTCACTGGACAGTGGGTACCTATCACAACTGCTATTATAATCCAGATATATATAATTCTAATCTATATTAATATAGAAACATGATGATATATATAAATATATATATTATATATAATCATGAATAAAGCAGAACATCAAGCTAATATTTTGATAGTTCATAAGCAAAGGAAGGATATAAGTTGCTGGGAGCAAACCTGAGTAGCAGCTTGACTATAGTAGTTTTATACATAGTCCCTGGATTTAATCATTGACTGTAACATACCACAAAAAAAAAGAAGAAAGTCGCACAGCACCATAGGTTGGTTAGATCACAAAGGAAATCTAATAGATCATAGTATTCTTACACCAGGTATCCAATGGACAACATGGATACCATTTTATAAAATAAATACATGTGCAAAACGTTGACTCACTTAGCAGAGCTGATGCCATACAAAGAATGGCAACCAATCCAACACTTCATCTCACATTCTTCACCCCCTCCCACCACACCGATATGAAGCAGAGTGTAATTGTTTGCAGCTAATGGTGATTTAAATTGCTAGAACTGATAGGATTGCTAGTATGGATAAGAATGAACTTTTCAAGGCTATTCTAGCTTTTCGTTTTTGTTTTCTGGATGTTCATGAGAATAATGCCAATGGAAATAATAAATATTTTAGGGAGCTTTGGGAAGAAAATCTGGAGGTGGAACAAAAAGCAGTGGCTATACTACATTATCAGAAGTAGGACCACAAATTCAAAAAGCAACAGGGACCCTGAAGTTCAAGAAATTGTGAAAACATGAGACTCTGGGGGCTTGTACCACACTGGAAAGCAGCTATTGAACTTGAATGTTCAATGTGACTTCACCATATCATTTTAATGCGGAAATCAGGAGGACTGCCACGGGATCATTTACCCTTTCAAAGGATCCTGAAGATCAGAGAATTTTGTAATTGCTCTCAATATTTATAAAATGTAAAGGGACAAAACCACCTAGTACTTACAAAGTATAATCCATTTTGATGGATTATACTTTGGTGTATGTGACTCCTGTTCTAGAAGAAAACAATGTCATGGCACAAGGAAAAATTGATGGTGGTAAAAATTGATGGTGGTAACAGACTTTCAGGAAACGCTATCAATTTTTAATTATAAGCTCTGGGGAACAACTTAATTTCAGTTTATAATTCAGTTAGTGTTGACCAAAATCTTCCTGATTCTATCAATACACAGAACCCAAATCATCAGAACCTGGGGTCAAATGGATGTTGATCTCAATGCTCAACAAGCCCTTAGTGCAGAAGTAGGCATTAGAAATCTCAAATTCTCCACAAAAGGTCGCATTCAAATAATTACCTTTGATATATACCCTCAAGAGATGGGTTTGTATTAATAATGTCTCTCTCCCTGTAAATGTCACTCAATTGCATCTGCTCACTTGAAGGCAGTATTTTTGTTACTTCTAGTTCATTCATGGCCTGAATCATCAGCACAGAGTCAATAGCTTATTTCTTGTTGTTTTAGCTCAGTGAGTCTCAACCTCCTGAATGCTATGATCCTTTAATATAGTTCCTCATGTTGTGATGATTCCCCAACCATAAAATTATTTTTGCTGCCACCTCGTATCTGTAATATTGCTGCCATGATGAATCCTAATGTAAATATCTGTGTTGAAATGTGCATATGTGTCTTAAGCAGCCCTTTAAAAGCGTCTTTTGACTCCCAACGGGGTTATAACCCACAAAGGAGAACCACTGTTTTAAAGCTAATCTTTAAGGGAAATAAAGAATTCATTTTGGAACTCTCTCCCCATTGGGCAGGGACTGCTCTGCCTCTACATTTGTCTCTCAGTCCATTGGCTCTCTTTTCTAATCAGCCACTTCACATTATCATCATCTGAGAGGGCTTACGTTACCCTGAACGTAATCATCTTTCCTCAGTCCATCAACAGCAACTTGTTCAAACTCCTCTCAATACAGCAGCTGTGCAGTCATTTTGCCTTTGTCTTAAACTGAGGTTGACCATGATTTTATCTTCATTTATACTTGCTAAGTACAATCATCCATGGTGCAACAACATATTAGTTAGTCAAAGATTCTGTGTATAACGATGATCTCAAGAGTACTGCAAAGCTGAAAATCCTTATCACAACATTGAAACAATGTATTATGCAGATGTGCATCATGATACTGCTGTAAAAAAATGTACTGCACACTAGATATATAAAAGTATATTATAGAAAAACTACATAGAGTACACAATAGTTGATAATGATGTCAAACTGTTACTTATTTTGCATTAACTATGCAATAATTTTATCATTATTTTAGAGAATACTTCTCTTTTTAATGCAGTTTACTATGAAACACTATGACATATTGTAGGAACATCAGTGCCCTACCTCTTATGTCCATCACACATATGTCTTGATTGTATCAAGAGTATAGGTCAAGTATCTGACGTACACCATCCAGGCTTGTGTGAATATACTCAGCAATGCTTGTGCAATGATGAAGTAGCTCCATAACATATTTTTAGACTATGTGTTATATGCTGCTTTACAAAGTGAGGTGCTATGTATATAACATGAAAGCAGAGGTAAAACTGTAGGGTGAACAAAACTAATGGGAGCAGGAGGGGCAAGAATAATGAAGAAGAAGGTATGGAGTGAATTTGAATTTGTACAAAACACAATGTGTATAAGTAATTCAAAATTGAAGTAAACTGAAACAATCTTGCAAATGTATCTCAACCCCAAGTGCTACATCTAGAACAGCAAGTTACAGTTGTACTGCTGACCTTATTCTTCAAGGACTGTGAGTGGGAAAGGGTAAAGGTTTTCAGTCATCCACCTTCAACAGCCATCTTTGGTGAGACTGAAGAGTTATAGTGTATGTTAATTCTCTGTCTGTCTCTGTCTCTGTCTCTGTTTCTCTCTCTCTCTCTCTCTCTCTCTCTCTCTCTCTCTCTCTCTTCCCCCCCCTCTCTCTCTCTCTCTGTGTGTGTGTGTGTGTGTGTGTGTGTGTGTGTGTGTGTATTCATGTCTGTGAACATCCCTGTGGGGACCAGAAGTTACTGTTGACTGCTGGGTGTCATCTTCAAGATGGCCCTACATATATTTTTGAGAAAGGATCTCTCTCCCTCCATCCCTCCATGTCTTCCCCCCTCCCCTTCTCCCTCTTCCCCATATCTCATTTTAATTAAAATATAATTATATAATTTCTCTGCTTTCCTTACCTCTCTTCAATCCTTCTCACATGCACCTCCACCCACCGATCCCACCCCTCTCAAATTGATGACCTCTTTTTCTTTATTTTTATCATGACATATATGTATGATATATACAAGTACAATTTTTTGAGTCTGTTTAGCATTGCTTGTGTGTATACAATTTCAGGCTGACTATTTAGTGTTGCATAACCAACCAGAAGTCTCATCCCTGTGAGAGACTCATTCTCTTCAGTAGTCATTATTTGCTTGCAGTTCTTTATCTAGGGGTGAGGCACAGTAAGATTTCCACTATGCACATTAATATGTTTATTGGTGTTGTCATTGTCGGGTCTGGTTTAGGTAGTCATAATGTTAAGGTATCAAGGGTACAGCTTCCTGTCATTTCCTAGAGACAATCTCACGGTGGATTTTCTGACCCTTCGGCACTTATAATCTGTCTGCCACTTCTTTCCTGATGCTTCCTGAGCCTGGGTGCCAGAGTTATGTTGGAGATGTATCTGTTGGTGCTGCATGAACTTTGACCAGTTGATCTCTGCATTGTGTTCAGTTAGAGTTTGCTGTAATGGTCATTATCTGCTGCAAAATGAAGCTTAGGTCATGGACCATACAGGAGAACCTATCACCACCACATTACTAGACCAGCATCAAGCAGTTCTAACTGTATTCTAAAATGTATCTTTATACTTACAGATATGTAGAGCTTTTACCATTTATCAGAGACAGGGTAACTTGATGAGCCTAGAACTCACCTAACTGGAAAAGCTGGCTTATCAGCAGTAAGTGCCAAGGACCTTCCTATGTCTCTCTCCCAGTTCTAGATTTATTGGCTTAAGCATCATACCCAGCTTTTAACATGGGTGCTGGTCAACTTCAGGTACTAATGTTGGCACAGCAAGCACATTGCAGACAGAGCTTTCTCCCTAGCTCGAAAATTGTTTTTTACAGTTCAGGAAATAGATACACAACTCCCTGAGAGTGAGAGAGACAGAGAGAGAGACAGAGAGACACTAAATATAAAACAGTATGGAACCAGATAGAAATCACTAAAGTTAGTTAAGAAAATCAATGCTATCTTTGTATTATTAAATACTAGTTTCTTAATAGTTGAAGCTGGTGCTGGAGAGATGACTTACTGTTTAGGCATGCTTGATATTCTTTCAAAGGACCCAAGTTTGATTCCCAGCTCACAACTTCCTATATCTCTGGCTCCATGGAATCCTACTTTTCAACTCTGTTTTAACTTCCATGGGCATCCGCCTGTACTCTTGTCTCTCTGTCTCCCTGTCTCTCCCTCTCTTTTTTGTCTGTCTCTGTCTCTCTCTGCTATATATATATATATATATATATATATATATATATATATATATATCACAGAGAGACACATATCACAAGCACACACATGTACATGTGCATGTAGACATAAATAAACAAATAAACAAGTTTTTAAATTAACAAAATTTGGTCCAGGAAAATCAGTATTTTACTAGGTAATGATGCTAACCAATGGCCATCTGCTTTGCCATAAGCACGGTGATGGCAGCCTAAAATGTCCACTATCAAACACTAGAATTCTAAGGAGTAAAACACTGGCCTCACAAAGCATGGGGATCTGAATTTGATCCTCAAAACCCACATTAAAAAGCTGGGCATAATGTTGCATACCTGCAATCCCAATACTGAGGAGGTAGTAAAAGGAGCGTCCCAAGGGGTGCTTGCAGGGCCATCCTAGTCTAATCAACCACTCCCAAGTTTCAGTGAGAAAATCTTTCCCCAAAAAGCAACGTGGATGGCATCTGATGTTTGGCCTTCATATGTATACACACACATGCACTTGTACACATGAAATTTTGGTCATACACCCAGCTTACATGTACATATGTACATGTACAATTACATTACATGTACAATATATGACACAGATCATATATTGAAACATTTATATACAAAAAGATAGTCAGTCTACTAGGCTCTGATTTCTACAGACATAAAGGATATTGATTAGTCACAGAGCCCTTTCTTCAGTGCTTTAAGCTCTCACTCCTTATACTATGGCACTGCAGAAGCCTGGAGCAGCATCCTTACATATAAGTTTAGGAACTGAACTAAGTGATTCCTGAGAGTGATTTCAGAGCTTTAGTTTCTGTTACTTCACCACCTCTAATCTTATTAAATCGTCTAATTCTTTATGAGCAGAGTTAACAATGGATTGAAATACCTTCATATTTGATTACCTGTTTCTTAGTATATCCCCATTTTTATTATACTCTTCACTAGAATCCCAACAAAGGCTATCGGCTTTTTTCTGCTGCTTACATATGTGTTTCTGCAATATGCATGTGTTTGCAAGTATGTGCACTCATATGTGTCTGTGCGTGCGTGTTCACACATGTGTATACATGTGGAAGGCTAAATTGGATACTGAGAGTCTTCCCCCATCATGCCCCACCTCTTCTTTCAGGCAGTGTCTCTCATGTAAGCCTAGGGCTTACCGATTTGGGCATTCTGTCTAGCAAACTTGCTACAAGAATCCTGACTCCACTTTCCAACCCCTGAAATTACAGGTGGGCTGCCATGCCCATCTTTCATTTACACTGCTTCTAGGGATTCAAATTCTAATCATTATGCTTACACAGCAAGTAGATTAACCACTGAACAATCTCCCCCGGCCCCAGACTATCAGATTTTTGGTTAATCATCTCTTAATGGTTTTCCCCAACAGTAAATACTTAGGCTCTCTTCCCACATACTTATGAAAAATTATAATCTTCCTTAACAATGGTCTTATTTATATAGCAGGGATGTCAACATTAAAAATGAGCAGCAAGATAAATACAAGCTTCAGTCTTGCTTTTGTATAAGAAATTACTCAAGTAAGTGATCAATAGAAATCTTTGGCTAACACATAAGCTGATTGTTAAAACTGAATAAGCACTTACAGCACCCCAGGTATTGAATACATATGAAGAAGATTATTAAATCATCCTTGTTATCTTGCAGGAGGCCTTGACAATAGGATTTACCTCCTTCGCATATTTGAAGAGCATAAACTTATTAGAATAAAATAAAGCACAAAACTAGATTAATAGCAAAACAGAGGTACATTTGGATGGAGTCTGCAAATTTGCATAAGAATCATCAGAGCTTCTAATGGCAATAACCAGGTAAATAGTCTATGAAAGACTTTCAATAAAACACAACTGATGTTACAATAGCTTTATCCATCTGGTGTTGTAGAGTCACCTGTTTGCAGACGTTCTCATACTAGGATGTCTGCTTTCCAGAACACTGAGCTTTCTCATTTCCAAGATCTCCCTGATTTGGGATCATTAGTGACTCTATAATACTCAGCTACAGAAGAAGGAGAAACTGGAATTATTCTGCTTTAGCAGTAAATAATCCTTTTCTTTCTCATTTCATATGAATTTTCAATGCATATTTGTAGTATACAACCACAACGTTGAGTATTTCAATTGGCTGTGTTTTTAATTCACTTCATTTAAATTAACAGAGGAACTGTAACTTTGGGATTGCCGATATATTAAATAAAAAGTCATGGGCCTCCAAGCCACAAATAATGCTGGGCCTCAAGGTGTGTGGAAAGACATACAACCCAACCAACAACAGCACATCCTGTTGGTAAATCTGAATGGCTATGGTCTGTGGACTTCTAATGTGCCCATACAGTCAAGCAGGAGATTACATCGAGTATGTGTTGCCTAGGACACCAGTTGATTCGATCTGCAATGCTAAGACCATCACAGTTATTGCAGTCCTTCTGAGTTATTGAGGACAATGTCTGATAAAAGGACTTCAGTTGGTGCAACTTTGAAAAGTATATTAATGGTCATGGAATGAGTAGCTCATCCTGTCCATTATAACACTAAAGCATTTTAAAAATCTCTCTTTTCATGCTATCCAGAATGCAAACTCTAAAGTCTGTAATATATATTATATATATATATATATATATATATTATATATATATATATATATATATATATATATATTCATCACTTATTCGAATTAGCCAATTAACACATTGTGGCAATTAATATTATATGTAACGTCGCCCATATCCAAAATGTATTACTTTGTTCTGATTTAACATGCTCTTAATGAAGACCAGATAAGCTAGAGATCACAGGCTGGAGCATCAACTGAATTTAAATTAAGAAGAAGCAGAGTTAGCCTCTTAATAGCTTTGGCCAGTTCATAGAAAAGTGCTACTAAAGTCATCCTAAATGTATTATAATGAAACAGAGTTGCTGAGTCAGCATGTTTGTTCTCTGTGGGAGTAGATAGTGCTTTCTCCCCCACCAAACTACAGAAACTAGACAGATATATGGGACACTCGCCAAGAGTATTAATTATTTTCCCAAATCTTGACTCTTTCCTTTCAAACAGTATTCCAAATTTGTACCAAGCACCTTTTAATGGATCTTATGATACTATTAGCAAAGTTAAACTAAGTCCTTAAGTATCCCTTGGTTAGACTAGTCCTTAATATGAAAAAGAATTGCACTTTTCCATGTAATTCAATTGTAGCATTGTAAAGTATACAAAATAGTGTCTGCAACAATGTTTTAACTAGCTTACATAAATTAAATATAACTTGGTCCAGTTTGTTTTCCTGTTGTGATAAAACCCACCAAACAAAACCAATTTGATGGAGAGAAGGGTGCATTTGTCACACAATCTATCAACCAGTGGCCTCTCCTGGCCTCTCATGGTACCAAGCCTCACTGCTCTTTATGACAATTTTCTACCTTCAACACTGGCACCACATGGGATATTCTTATCGCCAAGCTTGATTTCCAACTTGGGATAGAGGTTTGGTCTTCTATGGACCACAACTCCTGGATCCTGACACTGAGGAAATGCTTCCCAGAAGATTTCCCCTCAATAATGCAGGACTCTTATTAATTTCAGCTGAATTTTCATCACCAGATAGCCAACATCCACTTTCCCAGGAAAGCAGTGATTTGACTTAAGTGATGCTGGTCTCTTGTTAATCACAGCTGATTCTTCAACCCTAACTGAACAGAAACCAAAATTTTTAATCCAAAACATTACATCAATAGCTCTAATAAGAGTCTTTGGGGAACAATCAAATTCCCCCATGAAATTTCAGAAGTGAGGCCTTGATCACATGCATTTCTCTCACAATGGTCTCCCGAGTTTCCAAAATATCTCATTATGTCATTGAGCACTCAATGACATTTCTAGCCCAAAGCTCACAAATCTTCTACCTTACCTTTGAAAGCAACATGAGGAAGTCCCTTGTGTAGTAAAATACAAGGCTCTGGTACCCACTCCTGCCCTAGTTTGATTTTCTGTTGGTGTGATAAACATCATGACCAAAAGCAACTTGGGAGGAAAAGCTTCATTTGACTTACAGGATAGAATCCATCACTCATGGAAGCAGGAGCTCAAACTGTGAGCATGAATCACAGGCTTTGGAGGAATGATACTTACTAATTTGCTTCGTAAGGCTTCTTTTGTTGCTTTTCTTATACAGCTCAGAAGCACCTGGCTAGGAATGGCACCACCCTCAGTGGACTGGGCTCTCCTGCATCAATTAGCAGTTATGAAAACGCCTCTACAGACCAATTTGATGGAAGCAGTTCCTCAACTGAGTTTCCTTTTTCTCAGCTGACTCTGATGTCGGCTAATGTCTAATCACCATACACGTGCCACCATATGTCTTATATACTAAATGTAACGTGAATTTCACATATACAGAGTGATCCGATCAGTTTGATTATGCTAGGTTAAAATGAGATAAATATTCTCAAAGCTCAGTGGCTCAGAATGTAAACGCTTTGTTTTGTTGAGCTTTCTCTCTCTTCCATACCACAGACAACTGAAGTATTGTCCAGTGTTATCTGCTTACCAGCATTCAAGCTGGCAAGGTCACTGTTGTGTTGAATGTGGTCCACCTCATGTGAAGCTGACTTTGGCTTAGCATTGACACATGAAAGTGACAAGCATCACTTTTGTTCACATGTTCATAGCCAAATAATGAGAGTCACTCTGCCAAGTGTGAGGTCAATGGGATTTAAATAAATAATCTCTCCACCAGAAGGAACACAGCAAGAAGGGACAAAGTAGGGAAAACAGAAATATAATTGAACCATGCTATCAATGTAGCATAGGCTGCTTCTTGAAAATATTTGACATGTGCTTTTTGTATATAAAATATACTGATGCTCAAAATAAGACACAGAGCTGAAATTTTTGTGTGAGCTTCAACATGAGATGTACATGTGCCTCATGTTGAGCCACAGATCCAGAAAAAAAAAAATTAAGGTTTCAGCTGTCCTTACCCACTCCCTAACAGAGTGAGTGCCCCATTCCAAAAGAAAAGAATGGAGAACAAGAGCAGCCATTGTTCCCATGGATTCTAAACACATTACAAATACCCTGCCTTGAAGGCAGTTATAGACAACTGAATGTGTGGTCATTTTATTAATTGCTCGCAAATTAATGAATTGAAAACCTAATCCTCAGTATGGCTGTATTTGGGGATAATGCTGTTAAGGGAGTAATTAAGGTTAGTGAGGATGTAAGGCAGAGGGTCCTGTCTGTTCTGACTATGGCCTTATGAAGGAGACAAGAAAACGTTGCGCCCAACTATGCCACCTTCTAATCTGACTGTGACACACACACACACACACACACACACACACACACACACACACACAGAGGATAGAGAAAGAGAGAGAGAGAGAGAGAGAGAGAGAGAGAGAGAGAGAGAAACAGAGTCAGAGAGAGGGAGAAACAGACAGACAGATGACAGAGACAGAGACAGAGAGCATGCAGGAAAGGCCACATGAGCACATCTAAGAAAACCAATGTCTTCAAGCTAGGATAAAGTCCATCACTGGAAACTCGCCTAAGTAAATTATGATCTCAGATACCTACCCTACAGAGCTGGTGAAAAGGATATATAGTTTTCTTTGTTTTGTGATTTTGTTGTTAATGGCAGCTTTAGCAGAAAGGTGAGAAACAGCTCGTACCCTGCTTCTGTCTGTGGCATTTTTCTCTGTAGCCCTTGGCTATGCCCCCTGGAATATCTTTCAGCATAATCTTCCTTTCCCTCTTTGGGAAGACATAGGAGCTTGTGCCCTTGGAAATAGAGCAAATCTCATATCCTGTTTCCTTCTCATAATATAGGTCCAGCAGGCATCGTATGTTCTGAAAATTAAGTCCTTTAAGATTTAATAGGCAAGTCTTGGTTCACAATAGTAGTCTACAAAGATTTCTTAACCACAGTAGTTCCTGCTTTAGCTGTAGAGTCCCAGAGGATGTCTAAAACTAACAATCAGACTGAAGCACAGTTTTAGGGAGCATACTAAGAAATTAACATTTAGACTACATCAGTCTGAGAGCATTAGTGATAAACTTAGAATATCCAAGGTGCATTTGGTGTCACATTATGGAAAATTAAAGCACTTTTCGGAGGAGTAGTTTAAGGAGGAGTGAGCCCAGGTTTGATTTCTCTATTTCTCTCTCCTTGTGTCTTCCACTGTCTCTCCTGTCTGTAATCTGCCTATTGTAAGAATCTGAATCTGTGTCTACCTGAATGCTGTCTTATACATCTGTCTTTCTATTTGTCTTTGTTCCTAACAAAGACCATTGTTCTGTATTTACTGAAGAGAAAAGAAAATATCACATGAAGAAGAAATAGGGGATATTTCCAGAAACCTTTAACAAGGTTTTACAGAGGTATTGAAAGTTTCCTGACTTTGACTGACCCGAAATGACCCAGATAACCAACAATACTACCAGTAAGCTTTATCCATGTTGCTTCCAAAGTTTATGATGGACACTTCTTTTGTAAGTTTGTTTTCAAATTATTTTGTGTTTTCAGAACATACATACACATAGGCATTACACTCTTGACCGGGCATGGAAGAGTACATTTAAGATTAAAGCTATACATTAACTTAGGTTGTAAAATCATAGTTAGTAACTGGGCAATCCAAAGAAAATTAAGTTGGTCATTACATTGTTCTCTAAAAGGCAGGTTAAACAAACAGGCTGAGTGTGAGGCAGGGGATCACTTTTAAGTCTTAACAGGACTATTAACTTAGGCTAGGAAGTTTAGTAAAAGTTCCAAAATGAAAGAGACAGGTTCCTATTCTCCAGAGTAGAACACTACTCATTGTAAAAAGATAACTATTCCATTTTGAAGTATTATTAAGCAAAAATGGGTTTTCTTAACAACCAGTGTGATAACATGACACTCAATCAGAGAAGTAACAGAGCTATTCAGTAGCTGGGTGGTCCATGCATGCTGAACAAATAAATATGCGATCTTTATCTCAAGCTCTCTGGAGAACTGATGGGCACAATGCCGCATCACTTAAAATATGATTTTTAAAGGATGAAAAAACACCAAGGAAAGGAAATCTATGGATGGGAGAGGATGATGGAATGTGACTGTGTTCAGAATTGTGTGCCAAGAACAGTAGCAACTGATCAAACATCTCTGTTCTTGAAACAACCATGATTTTAGTGCCTTCTCCCTGAGATATGTCATCTCACTGAGAGTCTAGTGGGTGTCATCGCTGACAATGGGCAGATCTTTTAACAGAGGGATTTAGGACTACACCCTTTATCTAAGTCATTTTTATGTTTTGAGGAGCTTCTGTTGCTGCAAGAACTTTGCAGTTTTCTGACTTAACAGAAGGAGCTTTGTTAATATGGCATGTGGGCTACTCTTGACTTTGTTTGGTACTAATTATGAAAAACAGACAAGCTCCAAAAAAGAACTGGCCAGTTTGCAAGCAAAAATTAGAAAGACCAATGACAGGGAAAAGCAGTTGAAAGAATCTGTTATGCACAGCATTTCAGCCTTGCTCACACCATCAACCAAAGGGAAACATACACCCAATCATATATTAGTAAAAAAGGGGGAAATAAAATAATAAATCCTTCAATAAACAAGGGAGCACATGATATAATTATAATCTCCAAAGCAAAAGAAATACTTTTAAAGAAACAGATTTTTTTTTAACCTTCAATGAAATCTGGTGAAATATTTTAATTTTTCCAACACAGACTCCTGGGGAGACAAACCACTTTTAATTCCAGGATCTACACCCAGCAGTAGATGGCTGATAAAAAAATGAACTCAATGGTATTTTTAGAGGTTTCAGTGTCTCATGATGGTTTATCTGGGCTTTTATTTGTCATACCATAGCCCTTCTGCTTATATGCTATGGTTTCCTGTTTGGTGGTTTTATGCTTTTTATGTGCTTGCCAATGTGTGCATCTCTTCCTCCATATTTGCTTCATGTACTTTTGCACTGGATAATTATTTTTCTGTCATTTTTTGTCTTATTCAGGTTAATCTTTACTTTTTAATTTAATTTTATTTTATTTTATATCTTTTTAGACACCTGGGTTTTTTTTTTTTTTAATAATGAGAGAGAAAAAGAAAGGATATGGATTATGGATTTAAGTGAGTAGGGAGGTGGGAAAGATACAGAAGGAATTGGGGAAAGGGAAACCATAATCATATATATTAGATGAGAAGAATGTATTTTCAGTTAAAAACAAGGAAAAATGACAAACATAACTATTATAATAAAAAAATTAAACACAAAATAATGATGAAATTTTCATATAATTATACAATCCATTAAAATCAAACCTTTATTTTATATATATATGTGTGTGTGTGTGTAATATATATATATATATATATATATATATATATATATATATATATATGCCTTACTCAAAAAAAAAAAATGAAGGGAACAGGGATATGGTAAGGGATTAATTTGAAGTGGTCACATGTTCCCTGGTCTTGGCTCTTACTTTCTATTCTTAATTCTTTTGTCCTGATATACAGTTAACTAGCTGCCTCAAGCTAGAGCCCATTGTGATGCTCCCATTGGAGCAGGACTCGTCAAACCCCTTTACAAAGCCTGCCTGGACCTGCACATAATATCTTCCCATGTCAAAAGTACTTCAAAAACCCAAGCTTGACCTCTGCTCTGCAGAAGCCCCCTAAACAACTGGCTTAGCCTGGAATCATGTAGAAATGGAAGATTGAGAGCAAGAAATGTAGCAAAACAAGAGAGACATTCACTTTTATTTTCCAGTCTTTTCCCATTCGTTTAAAGATCCATTCTTTCTCCTATGGTGTTCTGGGCACGACTCCCTTGCCTTCTCATGTTTATAGAAATTGATGTGCAGAAAAGTAACATGTTAAGCCAGGATTCATGGCACATACAGGTAATTTGAGCCCTTGTGTAGTAGAGTCAAGACATTCAAGCAGTTGACACCACCCTAAAAGCAAAACTGGATTTGTGAGATGACAACTCACAAGACAAGAACTAACAATAAAAAGAACAGGGAGGCAGGCTCTAAAGAAGACTACCCAAAGCAGCATGCTCAATTTTTGTCTTATATATTACATCCCAACCACAGTTTCCTCTCCCTGCTCTCTTTCCAGTTCTGAGTCCAATCTCCCCTCTCCCCAGATAAACTCTTCTTTGGTTTCTCTTCAGAAAAGGACAGGCTTACCAAGGATATCAACCAAAGATGGCATATCCATTTGCAAGAAGTCTAGTCACCTCCCCTTGTATTAAGGCTGAAGGAAGCAGCCCGTTAGAAGGAAAAGAACCCCAAAAGTAGCCAAAAGACTGAGAGACATGCAACATTTCCACTGATATGAGTTCCACAAGAACACCAAGCTATCTAACCATAACATATGCAGAGGGCCTAGGTCAGACCCACAGCATGATCATTTATCTTCCCTTGTCTCATGATAAAGCTTCATATTCTACAATGGCCATTTCACTCCCTTAACTCTTAAAGATGTAGACCTAAGACAGAAAGGTCTCTTTCATATTCCACATAACCAAAATTGACTAAGCGTACTTCCTTCCATGGACCACTGTCCTTCCAGCTCTCTGTAGAGAGGCAATCATTGCAGAGCAGACTAACCAGACTCAGAGTTTGAAATGATTCATACATCCGAGAGTATGAAATGAAAGATAAGGCAGAGAGAGAGAGAGAAAGAGAGAGAGAGAGAGAGAGAGAGAGAGAGAGAGAGAGATTAGTTCCTTAGATCCATTTGTGTAATGAACATAAATTATCAAGAGCAGCCATTCAAAATTCCTGATTTTTCACAATCCACAAGAATATAGGATTTATATAATAACAAGGATTTTAAAAGGAGCATTCACTTAATTTTCTCTGAAACATAGATTTGTTAAATTACAAAAGTACTGCTTTATATGTAGAATGGAAATAACATTATGGTCAACAATTATTAGATTAAATAACCCTTGTGCCAAGAGGCTAAATTACTAACATGAAATTGTTGGAGTCGTAAAAACCTTTATGTGATAAGAACTCAACAACCTCAGTCTAGGTAAGCATAGCCCTGTGGTCTCAGGCAGAACTGATAAACAATTTACTCACAGTTCTATTTCCTATCAATTCTTCCTGTGAACCTACAAACCATCAAATCACAATACTAATCTCATACAAAGCTAGAAAAAGTACATTGTTACTACAACAATAAGTGCCATTATAAAATAGAAATGTTAATGTGCGCAGCTTTAAATCTTAGACAAGTTTCTTTCACTATATTTGTAAGTTTGATGTGATTTCTGTACTATAAAATACGAATGAGAGAAGCTGCTGTTATTACTGTGAAGTCCTAGCTTGAACACACAGAGAAATAATACATCTGGTGGAAACTTAAGCTACCAATATCAAATGACAATTGAGTTTGAACATTTCTGCTGTATTCCAGTTGAAATTCACACAAACAGAAATCACAGTCATGTGCACAGCTGTATAAAAGGAACTGCTCAGGAGAAAAATATTCTAAATAATAGATACAGTTAAGTGGGATTTATTTATAAAGCTCTGAAAATCATCACCATTAAGACAGGAAGAAATAGGTTCTACTTGGTGAGTCACTGTGGGATTAGCACCATCTCATCAGAAGACAAAGAACTTTTCTTCCTAATTCCAGGAAGAAAGGGGCCACACAGTTCTAAGGAGAGCCTGTATGTAACTCAGGCCACTGCATCACTGCATTACAGGAAAGTCATTGTCAAAAATATAGGGTTCTCGACTCTGCACACACACAAAAATACTTCTATTCATGGAAATGGTCTTTCCCATTGTACACTCAACTTTGCAAAGGTAAAGTTTGAATCAATATTTTCTACTGGGTAAAATATAACAAGACAACCAAATATCACCATTCACCCATAATTCTTCCTCATTTGTATAGAGTGGTAGATATTGATGCTGGTTTATGTACAGATAACAGAATTATTTCAGAATATGAACCAAGATTAGCTTGCTAAATGTCTATGCTATGGTGCTTGCAACATCCTAAATGCACATCAACCCACAAAGTCCACATTTTGGGTTTTTCCTATAGAAATAAGTTAAAACTGCAAAAGTGCATGTCATTATGAAATCATAGGGTTATTATTTCATTAATAAATTTGGAATGAGCTAAAACTTCACCAGTAGAAAACGATTAATGTAAATTAAGCTCTACTCACTGTAGCCACTACAAAATATCGAACAATGAAGGATATGGTGATATCATCCAGTGGTAGAACAATTGCCTAGCATTCAGTAGGTCCTTAGGTCATTCCTCAGCACTGTGGGGGGAAATGGCAAAAATACCAGACCTTGCTCCATATTGGCTTATCATATGTTGCATGAATTAGAATAGATTTCAGTGTGTTTTATAATATATAACATACACAAATTTAAGTGTGGTTTAAAGTTGCTATTAATATAATTTCTTTCTGAAAAGTGACAGGACTGGATGCCTGAGAACTCTTATACATATGCAGATTAGAAGATTAAGTCAAATCAATTAAAAGGGCAGCAGAAAGTCAAAGTTCACATCCATCCCTCTCCTACTGTCCACTTCCTTGTGCATGTGCATAAGATTTAGGTTTAAATGTCAAAATATACTCTCATTATATAATACCCTAGATTGTCTTACATCTTCTTAATGAGTTAGCAATTGGGGTAAGTGAAGGGGAAACTGTACTATGTTTACAAATATATCACATGTTTCCAACTTCCTTAAGCTTTCCTTTCATTAATATGTAGAGAACACTCAGTTAAATATGAATATTTACTGTAATGGATAAGAAATAAGGTAAAGAACAAGAATAATACATGCAACATGCACAGGCTTAGCCTAATAAAAGCACTGTGTACATTTTAGGCCCCAACATGTATAGTGTGTGTGTGTGTGTGTGTGTGTGTGTGTGTGTGTATGTCTGTGTGCATGTGCATGTGTGTTTATGCTCATAAGCACACATGTAGATATGCATGTGTGTGTATATATATCTTTGTGTCTGATATAAGCAAGGGTTTTTTTTAGCATAATTCATGTTTTTGCTAAGCTTTATGTTATCTTTATTCTTAAAAGTTACAAGGGAAACACAATACATTAAAGCTTCCTTCACCAGGCTCTAAATAAAAGGGAAAGAACTGACCAAATCTCCAACCCGTGGATGATGATATCTGGAAAAGTGCAGCAGACAAATGCAGACTTGCAGGAGACGTTTGCATTTTTGCCTAGATGGGTTTGCAAAGTTGCCATATTTTTCACCTCTATTAACTTAATAAATGTCTCAACTATCTCATCCACATCACAGCACTGGGAGCAAAGCTCTGGCAGGTCCACTCTGAGATGGTAATAGAGTGCCTCAGAAATAAATATTATCTTTGCTTATCTCATTAATCTTGGCCATTTCTTCCTTTCACTCAGCCAGCCTGCTGCAGAGCAGATTTTATACATGTGGCAGAATTATAGGAAAATTGCCACTCAGACTTAGAAAATGAGCCTTTCCCACTTTGTGACAACCATTTATCTCTCTGCCATCAGGAAATATCTAAAATATTTATGTGGGCCTTATCTGAAAGATGAATTTCTGTTCTGCTAAGTCTCCGGGCTGTCAATATCTTTTTAACCTCTGAAGGAAATGCTATCTTTTCCAAACAGTCACGTCGAATTTGCCAAGGGTCATGCTGTGACCACTTAAAACAATTACCCAAAAACGTTGGCAAGCCACTGCAGTCCTCTTTTTTAAAAACATGACCTCATTCCTTAGTAATTCACAAAAATATGTTTCAAGTAGACTCAGCTTCACTGAAAATTAACACTCAATGAAGCGGGCATAAAAAATGAAGGAAAAATTACTCAATTTGGCTTTAAATTAGTTCAAATGACAAAAGTATAAGAGATTTTCAACAAAGCTTCCACTTTTGTACTCTTTCTCATAATAAAGAAATATACTGAAAGGGGTGTGCTGTGTGTAAATCTCTCCAGCATTATAGTTTTTCCAATTATCACCCTCTCCTTACTGCATCTGCTCTAATTTGTCTGACCTTTGTGACCTCCATACACATTTATGTGCAAGCTATTCTTTTTTTCTGTTATTCCAGGTTTTTTTTTTTTTTTTACTTTTTATTGGTAATTCTTTCTTGTTTGCTTCTGTTGAGACCTCATACATTGCCTATTTATCACAAACAAGCTATTTTGTTTTCCTGTGTGCTGTTGGCAATAACTCTCTAAAATCTATGTAAACCCTGGCTGACAACGTTTGTTGGATGGTCTTGAGTGAGTCTATCTCTAACTCAAGTACTAACTATAACCAAATGTTCATAAGGGAAGGGTACTTCAAGACACTCCGTGCTGATTGCTTCTTCCTTGAACTTCTTTGCTATCTTGCACATTAGGATCTGCCCTCTCCTCTCTCTGGGACTAGGAGGTGCTCTGCATCCTTAAATACCTGCCACTGGCTTGTAGTTGTAATGCCCATGGGAGAAAAACAGCAGGAACTTGGCCTGAGAGGCAGATAAAGCAGGACGTTATTTCTTGTTCTTTCTTTCTTCTGGTCCATGTGGCCATGCCAGGAGTTGGGCTCCACACAGCTGCCTTTATCTGGTTCTGCAAAGTTTTCATCCTGTTGCCACTTGGGATCTAGGAGTATAACAGACCCTCAAGTTGGTAGTCCTGGAGTTCTGAGCTAATTCTATTGAGTTGCAGTAAATACACTGTTCAGATTTAAATTCATGAAATTTTGTTTTGTACACATTGCTTTTATCATCTTTATCATCCTTTTTAACAGCAGAAATATATAGTAAATATTTTTGACTTTTATTTTTTCTGTGACATTTTATACAGGTATTTAGCCAATGGCTTGGGCCAAAATAATATCATAATATTTTAAGATCTAAAAATTCTTTTTGGTGCCTGGATGAAATTCTCTTCTATATTTTCTTTTTCAAGAATTTCTTACATGTACAAGGAAATGTGATCATATCTGCCTCCCACTTCTCCCATTCAAATCCCCCTAAAAGCCCTACAACATGCCCCCTCCAAACTTTATGTCTTCTTGTTCTGATAAGCCACAAGGTCTACTTAGTGCTGCCCATATGTGTGAGTATGGGGCCATTCACTGGAGCATGGCAAGTCTACCAGTGGACGCATGTTCAAAAAAGAATGAATCTCTCTTTTCCAGCAGCTGTCAACTGACAGTTGCTCCCAGTAAGGGGTGGGACATGAAGACTGCCTTTTTCATCTATTCTGACATTTTGGATGCCTCTAATCTTGTATACATAGTGTGCAAGTAATCACAGCTGCTACAAGTTGATGAATGCGATAGCCACTACATGTCCAAAGACAGCATCACAGCACCCTATCCTATCCTACAGATCTAACATCTCTCTATCTTGTCTTCCACAATGTCTCCTGAGCCTTAAAAAGGGAGTTCCAGGAGGAGAGATGAACACTCACAGTCACATGGTCTCAGCACCTTGAACATTTGTATGTCTCTGCACCAACTGCTGCCTACTACAGAAAGAAGTGTCTCTGACCAATTATGAGTATAAATATAGACATTTAGAATACACCTTGACAACATGACCACTTTGGAAAATAACAATTATAGGTTCTATCCTAGGGACCTATAACCTCCACAGCTATGAGCTTTGAGTCAGGATGACAATACCAGGCATGAAATTCCCTCCTGAGCAGCAGACTTCAAATCCAAATCCATGTAGACATATTATAATGTTCTCTCTCTCTCTCTCTCTCTCTCTCTCTCTCTCTCTCTCTCCTTTCTCCTCTCTTTCAGAAACAAACAACAAAAAACAAGAAATGCAATTGAACACAAAAATAAAAATCAAAACAAGCAAGGGCCAATTAAGATAAAAATTGCCAAAACAAAGCAACATGAACCAAAAAGTTCAGCGAAATGATAGCATTGAATTACTTTTTGGGTTTGCCAACTACAGCTTCACATGGGGCCTGGCACAGAGTGTGTTTGATGTACTCAGTGAGGCACCATTAGAGAAAACTGATTTTTCCTTGACAGTGGGTACCAGTTATAGATAGATAGCTTCTTGGTTAGGGGTAGAAGGACCTTATATCCATTTCCCTCTCTCAATTCAAGGACTCTGTCTAGCTTGAATTTTTGCAAGTTTTGTGCATGCTGACCCGGACTTCATGAATTCAAATATTTTATCAGTTCTATTATATCTGGAAGACACTAATTCCTTGGAGTCATCTATTACCTCTGGGTTTTGATATTTTTCTGCCTCTTCATACTATTCAGATCCCTGAACCATGAGAGAAAGGTTTAACGGACATGCACCATTCATGATGGAGTACTTCAAAGTTTCTCAGTCTCTGAACACTGTCTAGTTATGAATCTCTATGATAAATACTATCCACTGCAAGAAACAGCTTTTTCTTACCCTCATCTCTGATATGGGTAAATGAAAACACTTATTTATGCATGGGTAAATTAAGCATTATTTTATTGTTATTTTATTGGTATTCTCCTTCAGTAATATGATAGTATTAGGTCTCTTTCCCCCAAGCCCATGATCTACCTCCAGTTCTTGGCTATTTTATTTCTTCATGGAATGAGTGTTAAATAAAAAAATGGTTGCTTAGTTCAATAATATTGTGTCACAAATACACTGGGATATCTTTCAGAGTTTGTAGCTGGGTCATATCCATGAGTATCATTCTTCTCCAGTAGTTTGCACAATGTCTGCTAGTAAGTAGGGTGAAGCATCTTGACTTCTCCGAATTTGATGATAAAGTAAATCCTCTCTTTAGCAGTAGGATCTTACCATTATGTTGCAAAGAGTGTCCAATAATCTTAGAAATACCCTGTTATATTTGGGGGTGATTCTTGGGACAACTTTAGCCAATGATTCAACAAGATATAATCCATTGCCGGCACTGGCAGTTTTACTTGGTGGTATATTTAGATGAAGCATTGTCTCTCCCCTATTATTTGGTGGCTCCATTTAGATTCATTCTGTATAAGTGCATGCATATATTAATAAGCTTGTACAGTAATAGGTTTCCATACAATTTTTCAAGTGGCCTTTGGTATTGGTTGACCATATTTTTCTCCTTTACTGAGCTCTCATCCCATTCATTTTGAATACTGTCGTTCAAGTTTCTCTGTCTCTCCCTAATAGAATATTATATTTTCTGTTCCTTTGGTGATCCTTTCCTTTCCTGCAGTTGTTTATTAGGTACTGAAACTCTGTAGTTATTAGACAGTAGTACAATTTTTTAGAACTTCGAAGCTATTATCCACATATGAAAGAAAACATACAATGTTTGTCTCTTGAGTGTCTGAGTAACCATGATATTCTCTCTAGCTTCAGCCACTTGCTTATAATTTCACTATTTCATTTTTAACAACTAAGTAATATCTTAATGTATAAAGGTACCATGTCTTTATTATACATTCATGAGTTGGTAAACAATTCGATTGTTCCAATTTCTGGCTACTATGAACAGAGAATTTTGTGAACATGAATGAGCAAGTAACTCTGTAGGAAGATATAGGGTGAGTGTGTGTGTGTGTGTGTGTGTGTGTGTGTGTGTGTGTGTGTCCAAAAGTGGAATAACTGGATTTTGAGGTAGATCTATTTCCAGACTCCTGAAGAACCACTGATTTTCATAGCAGCTGAGTTTGTAGTCTGACTTTCCCTAAATTCTTGACAGTGTGTGATGTTATTTCTTTAATTGACTTTGGCCATTCTGACTGTGATAAGATGAAATCTCAAAGTAGCTTGGTTTGTATTTCCTTCATAAACAGGGATGCTGAAGATTTCTCTAGGTATTTTGTAGCCACTTTTGTTGCATCTTCAGAAAACTTTGCTTAGATCTGTACCCCATTTTAGTTGGGTATTTATCTTCTTGAGTTTACTTTTATTTAGTTTTTATATACCGACACTCTATCAGATATATAATTGGCAAAAATCATTTTCCATTTTGTAGGCTGCTGCTTTGCCCAAATGATAATATCCTTTGCCATAAGAGAAGACTTTCAGCTTCATAAGGTTCCACTTATCAATCGTTGTACTTCGTGTCAATGTCATCAATGTTTTGTTTTGTTTTGTTTTTGATTTTGTCTTTCTGTGCCAACATGTTCAAGCATTTATCCCATTTTCTTTTCTATTAGATTCAGGGTATCTGGTCTTATGTTAAGGTCTTGATCCATTTGGAGTTGAGTTTTATGCAGGGTGATAAATATAGATCCATACACATTCTTCTACATGCGGTCATCCAGTTTGAGAAGCACGATTTGTTGAAGGTTTTTTTCCTTCAGTTTCTGGTTTTGGCTGCTTTTAAAAAATTACATGTCCATAAAGATGTGGACTTATCTCTGGTTTTCAATCTGTCTGATTTTATGCCAACAGTTTATTGTTTTTATTTCTGTAGTTCCATAGGACAACTTGAAATTTGGATTGATAACATATCTAGCAGCTCTATTGTTATTCAATATAGTTTTAGCAGTCCTGGATACTTTGGTGTTTGTATATGAAGTTCAAGGCTATTTTTCCACTTTTCTGAAGAACTGTGTTAAAATTTTGATGGCAGCTGCATTGAATCTGTAGATTACTTTTGGTAGGATGGCCATTTTTACTATATTAATTCTACCAATCCATGACCATGAGAGATCTTTTCATGTTCTGGTGTCTGCTTCGATCTCTCTCACCAATGTTTTTAGTTTTTATTATACAAGTCTAATTTGCTTTGTTAGAGATACCCCAAGACATTTTGAAACTATTGTGGAAGATAGTGTTGCCCTGATTTCTTTCTGAGTATGTTTGTTCTTTGTAGATAGAAAGGCTACTAAATTTTTGCGTCCTGATACACTGCTAAAAGTGTTTATCATATATGGAAGTTTCCTGGTGGAGCTCTAGCTGATTTATTTATATAATTATATCATCTACAAATAATGATACTTTCCCTTTGTGCTGTCCTATTTAAGTCCACTTTATCTCTTTCAGTTGTCTTATTGTTCTAAGACCTCAAGTAATATATGGAATATATATGATGGCAAGAGGAGATACCATTGCCATGTTCCTGGTTCTAATGGAAATGCTTTGAGTTTTTCTCAATTTAGGTATATGTTGGTTGTGAACTCTCAATATTCAGGTATGTCTCTTTTATCTCTAGTCTTTCTAGAAATTTTATCAAGAAGGAATGTTGGATTTTTTTCAAAGGTATTTTCTGTATCTAATGAGATAATAATATGTTTTTTGTTTTCCAGACTGTTTATGTGGTAAACTGTGTTTATTTATTTATGCACGTTGAACTGTTCCTGCATATCTGAGGTGAAACAAATTGGGGTCATGATGGATAATGTTTATATTTTTGTTGTAGTTGGATTCACTTTGCAAACATTTTATTGAAAACTGTCTATGTTTATAAGCAATATTGGTCTATAGTTTTCTTTTTTGTTGAGTTTTTATGTGGATTTTGGTATCAGGCTTACAATGGCTTCAGAAAAAGAAATGGGCAATGTTCCTTCAGTTTCTAATTTTTTGGGGATAGTTTGAGAAATATTAGTATTAATTCATGATTAAAGGTCTGGTACAATTCTGCACTGAATTCATTGGGTCCTATAATTCTTTTTGTTAAGAGTCTTTTACTTACTGTTTCTGTTTCACAAAGGGTTGTGAGTCTATTTAAACTGTTTCTTTGATCTTGATTTAACATTGGCAAGTCATATATTTCATAGAATTCTTTTATTTCTTTTATGTTTTCCATATGGTAGAATACAAATTTTTACATGTTTACATCCTTATGGTTCTCTGAATTTCTTAGTATCTGTGGTAATGCTCTTCTTTTTGTCCCTTATTTTACTACTTTGGATATTTTCTCTCAAACATTTAACTAATTGGGCTAAAGTTTTGTTGATTTTTCTCAAAGAACTAATTCTTGGTTTCTTTGATTCTTCGTAGTATGTTTTCTGTTGATGTTTCTATTTCACTGATTTCAGCCCTGAATTGATTATTTCTTCCCATTTAGTATTTCTGTATATTATTTGCTCTTATTGTTCTAGAGCTCCCAGGTGTGTCCATAAGTTAATAATATGAGAACTATTCAGGGTTTTTTTTGTTTTTGTTTTTGTTTTTTATGTCGACACTTAGTACTATGAATTTGCTTAATAGAACCATTTTTATTTTGTTCCATTGGATTGGATATGTTATGCTTTCATTTTCACCAAGTTCTAAAAATGTTTTTAGTCTTCTTGATTTCTGTCTTGATCCATTTGTATTCAATAGTGAGTTGTTCATTTTTCATGAATTTGTATACTTTCTGTTGTTGTTGAGAGACATCTTTAATCCATGGTAGTCAGATAAGATTCAAGTGTTGTTTAACTTTTCTTATTCTTGTTGAGACTTACTTTGTTGTCAAAATGCATGATTAATTTTGGAAATGTTTCAGGAGTTGCTGCAAAGAAAGTACATATTCTGTATATATCTGCTAGGTCCACTTGATTTATCATATACCCTAACTCCAGCATTTTTCCATTTAGTTTTTATGTGGATGATTTCTCTATTGGCCAGAGTGCTCTCTGTAAGTCACTCACTATCACTGAATGAAGGTCAATATAGGATTTTAAGTATAGTAGCATTTCTTTCATGAACCTGGGTACCACTCTGTTGCATGAATATTTAGAATTGTATCTTCTTAGTGGGTTTTATATTGATAAGTATGCAATATGTTTCCTGACCTTTCTGATTAGTTTGGGCTTGAAGTCTATTTTTTCAAATATTAGAATACTATACATGTTTGTTTTTCATATCCTTTTACCTTAAGGTGTTGTCTATCCCTGATGATGAGATATGTTTCAGGGACACAGCAGAAGGATGGATTTTGTTTTAATTATCCTGTCATTTGAGGGGAATCAAGACCATTAATCTTGAGAGTTATTAATGAGAAGTGTTTAGTGATTCTGGTTATTTTGTTGTTATGCTGTGGGTTTTGGCCTTCTTTTGACTTACTCTTCTGGGATTATTTATTTCTTATGTCTGCTTCGGTGTAGTTAATCTTGTCCACCTGAAGCTTTAATTCTATTGCCTTTTGGAGAGCTGTATTAGTAGATAAAGAATTACTTAAATTTTTAATTGTAAAATATTTTTCTTTCATCACCATTTGTGACTGATAGCTTTGCTAGGTATAATAGTTGACTTGGCATTTGTATTCTTTCAGAATTTGTAGAACATTTGTCCAGATCCTTCTGATTTTCAAAGCATCCACTGAAAAGTCAGGTGTTGTTCTAATGCATGTAATTTCTATGTGATTTTTCTATTGGAGCTTTGAATATAATTAGATTGTTCTATACATTTGGTGGTTTGATTATTATTGGTCACAGGAAATCTCTTCTCTGGTCCAGTGTATTTTGTGTTATATACACTCCATGTACCTTGATATATACCTTTTCCTTTAATTACAAAATTTTCTTCTATTATTTTGTCTAAAATATTTGCTGTGCCTTTGACAAGGGTTTCTTCTCCTTATTATATCTCTATTATTCATAAGTTTAGTCTTCTTATAATATCTTAGATTTTCTGAATGTGATGTGCCCCAATATTTTACATTTATTTTCTTTCACCGAGCTATCTATTTCTCAAATCTTGTCTCCAGGACATGAAATCTTACATGTCTTGTAATTCATTTATGAGACGTCATAAGGTTTTCATTTTCAGTTTTATTTCAGTTGGTATTTCTTCAGTAACTCTATTTCTTTTGTGTCTTGAAATGTTTCATCATTTCATTAATCTGTGTTCTCATGATCTTCATCAAAGCATATTCATACCCTTTCTAAGGTCTGTGAACATATTATGCTATTTTAAAGTTCTTATCTTGTGCTTTAGCTAAAGTGTACTTCTTGTGGCCTATAGCAAAAATGCTTCTGGAGGAATCATATTGTATTGGCTATTCATGTTTGCGTGTTTGCTCTGGGATCTAGGTATTTTAAGTTATGAACACCAGGTTAGTATATATATATATATATATATATATATATATATATAGTCTTGTCTTGTCTTTTTGGGGTGGATGTCCTATTTTTAGGATGCTGTTGACTACTCTGTATCCTAGAGAACTATAGTGGCAATGAGATCCCTGATTGAGAGTACATTTTCTACATTTCAACCCAGTATTCCCACTGATGTTCCCTGGCAGAAAGAACAAAGGAGTGGAGATGATCTAGAAGAGAAAGCTGACAAGGGCAGTGAGAAAAAGCTTGCAGGACCCTCGGTCCTTATCAAGATGCAGTGTTGCCAGTGAATGGAGTTAAGTTGGGAAGAGGTATTCTTCAGGCAGGCTGCAATAGGGCTCCAAGGTGCCATCTTTAAGCCTTAAAAAAGAAGTACGATTTCAGGATGAAGAAATTGGCAGAGAGGTGTATGAACAGATGATTCATTTAGGAAACAGTAAATAATTCAGTATGACAAGCTTGCATGGTGCCTCAGGGAGGAAGCAGAAGAGGTTGAGTTTTAAGCAGGGACTAGCAAAGATCAAAATTGTGTCTCAGATTAATACTACATGAGGATTTTGTTGATGCTGTTGTTGATTGTTTGGTTTGGGGTTGTTTGTTTGTTTTTGTTTTGCTTTGTTTTGACTTCATAGATACCTGTGCTTCAATATGTTATCTACTGTATTTTTTAACAATAATCTTCAGGAGAAATGTCCTGTTTTAGTAATTTTTGGTCTTTATATTTTGTTACTACAGTCAATCAGAACCAATAGCTCCTACTAGCAATAACAATGATATCCTGCCTCAATATGGATATCCACAATGCAAAAGGGTTAGCGTTCCAAATTTTCATAGCCCTAAATTTTGCTTCAAATCAGCTGGCCAGTTGTCATTCATTAGTCTCCTCCTCTTCCTCCTTTTCTTTTCTCACTTCATCCTCCCTTTCCTCTTCTCCTTCTGAATATTCTGTATCCTTGAAATGAGTACAGTACTATCTGATTTCCTATTAACATGCTTTTCAACAGAAATTATCCTGAGATCCTGTGTGTGTACTCAATCATATCAGTTTACCAAATAAATAATCAGATCTCTTCTTATTGTAACAAATCACTGGCTATACTATAGAATAAAATGTTTATAACAGGATAGGCTAGGTCTTGATAAAAGAGCAAGTAACAACAAAAGATCATATACATTAATTCTCACCCAGCTATGGGTGGCATAGCATGCACTGGGCTACCTTTATTTGAGCACTTAACAACTCTCATTCAAAGTCACTGTAAAAGAAGAAAGCACTAGAGAATCCAGAGAAATATTTGAAGGGACATTTTGTATGTCTCCTCTCATTATGTCAAACTCACATGACTTCCTTCAACTTAGCATCAGGATGTGCCAAGCAACAGGAAACAACATGATTAAGCACAGCAGGTATGAGTCTCAGCTACTAAACCCCATCTCTGCCTTCATTTTAATGTAATTTCATCCTTATATTCTCTAGATGAAAACTACACTAGAATGTTCCTTTTTATAGGACATTTAATATAGAACAAAGATTCTAACATCCTGAAATGTATTTTCCTCTTATAGAAAAAAAGGAAAGAAAACTAGTCTATAGAGTTGTCCCTCTAAAGGATTTTCCCCTTTGCTTGTAGTACAGTCATTAAATTTATACCAATTTTCTGAAAGCCACCCTCCACGTCAAATCTGAATCACTGAAAGTGTGTTCCTGGACATCACTACAACTGCTTTCCAGTCAGTGTTCCAGTGCACACTTCTCTCTTACTGGAGCTACCTTTGTGCAGTCAAAAGAGTAACCTCTAGATAAGTATTTTTCTTCTATCAGATTTTAGTCCTCTCTACTCCCACAGGCTGCATGATTGTTTCTTTCTTTCCTCAGTCATTTCTCTGTAGAATACAACAGACAAAGTCATAGGCTGGCCTCGTTCCTTGCCCAGCTCCCTGTCTTTTACTTCATGCTCCTTCTCCACTTTCCTGACCTCCCTGTCCTCATACCACATGCAAAACAGAAGAGAGATCTTCTGGGGCTCTCACTACTGCTGTTCCTGTCAGTTCCTCTCAACATCAGCATCGACCTGTCCCAGACACATGTGTTTTTATTAGTATCAACTGCACTGAAATTATTCACTGTTACTGCTAAAACCCCCAAATGTTTCAGATAACTTGGACAGAAAGAAGCCTCATTGTGCAGATAAGAAAATTGAGACATGCAGAAAGTAAATAAATGCCTCAGACTAGATAGATCTCTTATATCCTCAGAGCAGAGCTAAGCCGACAAAGACCAGTAATCAGCCCAGAAATTTAACGTGAACCGAAAGAAGGAATCATATGTGGCCTAAAAGTTTTTTGATCTATATTATATTGTTTGATTTCATAGTCTTAGATAAAGATAAAATATTAGATCGGACAGATACCAAAAGGAAAAAAAATTAAAACAAGAAATGTACTAAGATGAACAGAGAAGAGAATTAGTCAGGTGAGGCCTTCAGAGCAGGTTGCAAGACATATCCACAACAGGACATGATGGAAAAATTATTCTTCTGTATAAGGCTCAAAGACAGTGCAGTTTGTGGGTGTGTTGGCTAGCCCATTGGAGCATTCCAATACAAAATTCATTTACAAACCAGGGTCTCATTGGAAAGGTATTTCCAGATGGGCTCATGTCTTCATGCTCAGGTTTTAGCAGCTCAACAGGAGTCTGGATTGACAGGAATGCAGATGTGGGTCCCAGAATATGGTAGATACCAATGGCCAGATTTCCTGCCTCCTGATAAATTCTTAACCTGTCTTAGATACCTATCTGCTGCTTCTTCTATCCATCCACTTTTGTTCTTCAGGGTTCAAATATTTCATCAATGTGGGTCCAATTTATGACATGGGAGAATGCTAGACACCAGTTTGATGAATAATAAAACAGAACAACAACAACGTTTGTTTAGATTTAGTATACATAAAGAGTACCATTTTCCTGTCAGTTGAAAAAGTCTTAAAAATAGATAATTTGTATTGCATTGCCTCATCTTTGTTCTTGATATTGGAGAAGAAGGCTATAAAGAAAATGATTTTCACCCAGTAGGCACTCATAGCACTGACACACAAACTGCTATCAAACAGAGCTATACAAACTAAGTTATCCTCTGGGGCTTATCTGTGCTTTCTAGGACACTCAATTGAATCCCTTGGCTGTTTTATGGTATCATCTATTCATGCAGTCACTTGCCCCACTTATGTCAATGGAATTACTCGTTGACTACTATGTCCACACATGTTCCCTCACCCTCGCACACGTGTCTCCCTATTCAGTGATCAAATCCTTAATGTATTCCCACCTGGCTATACCTGAAATCTTCCACTTGACTGCACTGGTTTTTTTTTTCCTTCCCCAAGAATTATGTTCATCTTGAAGGTAACAGGATCCAATTCAGGCCCTGCTTTCTCTGCGCTCCTTCACTATATTCTTTAGCTTCCTGATACCCCTTTGTCTCCCATTCCCTAAAGCTCCTTAACACATCACTCTCTTTATCTGTTTTTGCTTTGCCTTGTCAGGTAGCAACGTATTAGAAATCATTCCTGGAACCTCCTTTCTCCCATGCATAGCACCTGACTATTTCTAATACATAATTAACTCAACCAAATAACATAGATTCAACTCTTCTACTCTTTTCAAGGCTTAAGTTACACATTCTTTACAAGACTGCCATAATTCTGTGTGTATCTCTCTCACACTTTTACACAACACTTGTTCTTTTTGTTTTGTTATGTATTTGTGTGTCAGTGTTTGTGGGGGGGGGTGTCTGTGTGTGTGACAGCTGTGTATGTATGTTGGTACATGTTTTCCATGGCTCAGGTCAAAGGAACTCTTTCTTGGGTACCCATGGAGCCATATTTCCTACCTTTATTTATACTTTTATATGCATTCTGTTTTGAAACAGTAAATTAATTATATACTCTCTCACTTCCATGTTAGGCTCTAAAATCTTACAGAGCACATTTGTTTTGTATCCTTCCTTAGACTTGCAACTGAATGCAAGCAGAATAAACAGTGTGGTAATAAGTGAAACTGGGTGAAGAAGAAGCAGCTAAAATGAATGGAATTGTGATCATATTAGCTGCTTTTCTTGTTGCCATGATAAGATACCTGGCTAAGGAAACATAAGGGAAGAAGGAGTTATTCTAGTTTTTTGGTTCAGGAGCCACCACATATTACAGCTAAGCAGGAATTGCAACAGAGAGCTCTACCTATGGTGGATGCTTACATGATGTGACTTGCTGTATCTCAGGAAATCTTGGAATGGAGAGTTTTGGCTGAAAACAATGTAATGTAAATGACCTACCAGCCTCATCTCAATTCCTACTCAGTGGCCAAGTGCCTGCAATAAAGACTCTTTCCAAAACAGTATTACTGACTGGGAACCTAGTGCTCAAACACATGAGTGGGGTGGGGGTCATGTGACAGACAGATCAATCATAATTTTAAACCTTAGTGAGAAGTCTTGTTCAAAAGCATTGTCTGAGCACTCTTAAATATTATCAAACCAGTGTTAATGTTAACAAGACTTTATGGAAGCATTCCTTTTCTTTTCAGTTTTTTTTCATACTAAATAAGCTAGGATATTAGGTGCTAGATACAGTTTTGGCTCCCTGATTGATAGGTATTACAACCCTCCCTGTCTAGAGTAAAAGACAATCAGCCAAGCAGCCAGCTGGACTGGTCTCAAGGCAATGCAGGCTTCTTTTCACAGTCTGAATATGCAATGAGGAAGCCACACCCAACCATGCCTACTGGTCTCTGCAGCTCAACTCTGTCTCATGGAGCCATCATTCCTGCAACTGTTTTAGTCAGCATCTACTTTTGCTAACCTGAGACCATCGGTGACCTCAGGTGACAAGTGAATAATACACAATTATTTCCATCTATATCAATGTGGGAAGCATTCCCATAATGAGCCAGCAGACAACTTGATTGGTGCAAACATAGTCTTAGATTTGTCATGTGGGTGTGTCACCTGCCTGCAATTACAGTCTTAAAAGGGATTCCCCAGGACAAGACTAGCTATGTCAGAGGTCTGGATTTGACTGAGGGTGTCAGTTAAACCTTGGTTTTCAACCTGATTACATCTGGAATCCAACTAAAACCCAAGCATCTGAGAATGCCAATGAGTGGTTTTCTTGGTTGAATTTTTTCATTTATTTCCCATTAATTTATTCACTTATTTGCTTTACATTCTGATCACTGCTCCCATTCCAGTTCTCCCCATTATACTGTCCCTCCTCTCATCCCCCTTCCTTTCCCCTCTGAGAGGGTGGAGGCCTCCTGGGTATCCCTTCATCATGGCACATAAATTCTCTGCAGGGCTAGATGCATCCTCTCCCACTGAGACCAGCGAAGGTAGCCCAGTTAGGTAATGTATTTCACACAGGCAACAGCTTTTGGGACAGCCTCTGCTCCAGTTGTTGAAGTACCCACATGAAGATCAAGCTGTACATATACTACATATGTGGGGGAGGGACCTAGATCCAGCCTGTGTATGCTCTTTGGCTGGTGCTTCAGTCTCTGAGAGCCCCCAAAGATCCTAGTTATTTGACCTGTTGGTTTTCCTGTTGAGTTTCTATCCCCTTTGCAACCCTTCCTCCAACTCTTCCATAAGAGTCTCCAAGTTCTCCAATGTTTGGTTGTGGGTCTTTTCATTTGTTTCAGTCAGCTTCTGGGTAGAGCCTCTGAGAGAAGATATGCTAGGCTCCTGTCTGCAAGCATAACAGAGTATCATTAATAGTGTTAGGGGCTAGTGCTTGACCATGGGATGGATCTCAAGTTGGGCAGGTTATTGGTTGTCCATTGCTTCAGTCTTTGTTCAATCTATGTCCCTGAATTTCCTATAGACAGGATAAATCTGGAGTCAAAAGTTTTGTGAGTGGGTCAATGTTCTTATTCCCCCACTGGGGTTCTTATCTGCCTACAAGAGGTTGCATCTTCAAGTTCCACATTGCCACTGCTATGAGTCTCAGCTAAAGTCACTCCATTGACTCGTGAGAGCCTCCACCATCCCAGTTCTCTGGCACATTTTAAAGGTTCATACACACACCAATCTAGCCAGCTGCAGATTCACATTCATTTTTCTGGCCCTTTGGCCCTCTCTCATGTCCTTCCCTATACCTGATCTTGAAATCCCCCATTTCTCTCTCCACCCCCTCTCAACCCAGTCCCTCCATCTGTGTTCTATGATTATTTTATAACTCCTTCTAAGTGAGAGTCAGGCTTCCTTGCCTGGGACTTTCTTCTTGTTTAGCTTCTTTGTCTGTGGAGTACAGCATAGTACCTGTATTTTATGTCTAATAGTCACTTATAAGTGAGTACACTACCATGCATGTCCTTTTGGGACTCAGGATGATATTCCCAAGTTCCATATATTTGCTTACAAAATTCATGATGTCTTTGCTTTGAATAGCTGAATAGTGTTCTGTTATGTAGATATACCACATTTTCTTTATTCATTTTTCAGTTAAGGGACATCTAGGTTGTTTCTAATTTCTGGCTCTTACACAAATAAAGCTGATATGAGCATAGTTAAGAACATGTCCCTGTGGTATCTTGGGGCATCTTTCTGGTATATGCCCAGGAGTGGTATAGATGGATCCTGAAGTAGAACTATTCCCAGTTTTCTGAGAAACACCAAATTGATTTCCAAAGTAGTTGTAGAAGTTTCCACTCCCACCAGCAGTGGAGGAGGGTTCCCCTTGCTCCACATTCTCTCCAGCATGTGCTATCACTTGAATTTTTTTATCTTAGCCATTCCGATGGGTGTAAAATGTAATCTCAGGGTCATTTTGATTTACATTTCCCTGATGATTAAGGACATTGAACATTTCTTTAAGTGCTTCTCGGCCATCTGAGATTTCTCAGTTGAGAATTTTCTGTTTAGCTCTGCACCCCATTTTTTAATTGGGTTGTTCGGATTCTTGGTATCTAACGTCTTGAGTTCTTTATAAATTTTGGATATTAACCCTCTGTTAGATGTAGGGTTGGTGAAGATCCTTTTCCAATCTGAAGGCTGCCATTTTACCCATCTATTGGTTCATTCTTCAAAGTATATTATTATTTGGCTTGTCAAGAATATTGTCTTACTATTTTGTTATGAACAGACACCATGAACAAGGCAACTCTTATAAGGACAACATTTAATTGGGACTGGCTTACAGGTTCAGAAGTTCAGTCATTATCATCAAGGCAGAAGCATGGCAGCATAGAGGCAGACATGGTGCAAGAGGAACTGAGAGTTCTACATCTTTATCTGAAGGCTGCTAGAATACTGGCTCCCAGGTTGTTAAGAGGAGGGTCTCAAAGCCCACACCCAGAGTGCTACTCTTACTCCAATAGGGCCTCACCTACTCCAACAAGGCCACACCTCATAATAGTGCTACTCCCTGAACCAAGCATGCACAAACCATCACAGATATCCTTTGACATTATCTCTCAGGTTGAAAGAATAGAGAGGGCTGAGTTATTCTTCTTAGGATACATCTCATTCCCATTTAGAGTTCTCTGAAACCATGAAGGACGTGACTAAAAGACTCTTCTACAATTTCTGAAGAAAACTCATGGAACAACCCAGAAAAACTACCTGAGGAAGAGGTGCCTGGGTTGGCTAGCACCAATTGAATTTTTTTGATGTAGGAGAACTCACACTAAATCTCTGCCTTAACTTATGGTGGCACACAGAAAAGGACACAGAAAAGGGAAGCTTCTGCTTTCTAGATACTTGCCCTCACTCTCAATGGATATTCTATCTATCCTAATGCTTAGCAATTCTTTTGCTAGTGTTAAAATCTACTTCTTCAAGATTTCAATGAAGACTGAAGACTAGAAGCTCTCTAGGAATCCTGAGGGACTTGGAAGATATTAGCTTCATTGATTAAACAACTACCAGATTTTTATTGACTACCTGGGCCACATTCTATAAGCTAATCTACAACCAAAAGTCCCAGTTCCAGTTCCTCTACAGCATCCTGACTAATGCAATTGAGAACCTCTGCCTCTGAATAAAGTGGAATAACAATGGGAGCTGACTATAGCATCAGTCCCATTTCTCCATATGCATATACAAGTGCACATAGGCCCTCACATGCAACACACACACACGCGCACACACACACACGTGCACACACACACACACACACAGAGGGAGAAGAGGGGGAGGAACAGGAAGAGGAAAGGGAGAGGGAGAGGCAGAAAGAAATGAAAATCACAAAGTGTCAGAAACAACCCTGGTCTTTGAAACCATTCCATAAAACTACCACAGAGCCAAAGGGCTCAGAAACCCATGGCCTGAGAGCTAACACAAGAGTCACTGTCAACAGCTAAGAAGCCAACAAACCCTAGGCTTCGGAATTGTATCACTCCTTGCTTGAAGGAGAGTTACAACACTATAGACCTCAAAACTGTAATTCTCAGCACAGAGCTGAGAGTCCCAGTTCTGGGAAATCTGAAGTCTGTGCAAGAGTTGGAACTGGAGGAGCCAGCACCTGCTCCTGCATGCTGCTGTTGCTCACTATTCCCAGAACATGGGGATTACAAACACAACCAAGTACTGGGGCAACTGATGATTAAAGTCCAGAGTAGTAAACCTCCACACTGTGTGTATTGAGCTATAAGCTACTGAATTCTAAAGCCCCCAGCAATGGGCTCCTAGCTCAGGCATCAAAACTGTCTAAACTCTGGATCTGCCAGTCCAACCCCTAGGCCTTGGGCATTCAAAGGCTAGGAATTGCCAACACCAAAAGATCTGTCTCATAGCTACCACAGTTACTGAGTGAAGCAAAAGGACCCCAGGCACCTCTGTCATAATAGAACTAGTAACAAGTTTGCTGAGCATTAATTTTATCATTTGTAAGTCTATGTATGTATAAAAAGCTTTAATAAATGACATAGAGTCCAATAGAGTATCTCCGCCAAATTCTAATCTTCTCTCTTTTAATTGGCACTTAGGAAAGTCGCCAAACTGGAACATCTCCATTTTCTCACTTGTGAAAGGACCATAGTATGAGATGATAGTTTACTTCATGGTATCTTCCTGAGAATTAAATAATATAAATAATATACATAACAATCTTAGAAAAAAGCACAGGATATAAAGCATTTGAAATGTCTCATAGATAGCAATGCTTATTACTATTATGTAGGATCCCTTCAGGCTTAAAAGTTAGTGCTTTTGTGAGAATGTATTAAGTAGATTCATAAGTCTCTGAAAACATATATGAACTGTTATTTGAAGTGTCAAGTCAGTGTTGAACTAATAATTTGTCTGCCTGTTTTGGTTTTTGTAGTTGTTGCTGGTTTGGGTTTTTTTTTGTTGTTTTTTTTTTGTTTTGTTTTGTTTTGTTTTGTTTTGTTTTTTTTGCATGAATAGGTTTCTGATAGTAATTTCTAGTTTTAAACTATTGGTGCACTACACTGAGGAATCTATAGGAACACCAGTATCTAGTGTTGACTGCTTATTAAGGATTTATAAAAGCTCTTGATCAAGCTGGCCACTGTAATAATGCTCTTAGAAACAGTGTGGAATGAGGCATAGCAGAGGGTATGCAATGAAAGTGACTGATTTTAAAATCTCAGTGCTGTGTTTATTTCTGCAAGACTTGACCTTTTGGAAATTGCTAAGCCTTTTGTGTTTGTTTCATTTCCTACAGAATATAAAAATAATTATTGTCAATTCAAAAAGTTCTAAGTGTTAAATAAATATATATAATGAATATCTGTCATATAACAAGTACTCAGTACGTATTGACCATGATTTTTCCCCATTGATTTTCCTAAGATATATATATGCAAGCATGCTGCCTGAAAAGTCACAGAAATGAAAGGTACTATTATTGTTGTTGTTGTTGCCAACACTGTAATTCATGCAAGACTTATACATAAATACTAATCAGCAAGGAAAATATAGCTGGAAAGACAAAACATAAAGTCAGATTACAGGAATCAAACTTCAATTCATGGGGAACGTTTTCCAAATGATGCCAATCTTGAGGCACAGTGTAGAAAGAAAGAGAAGAGTTCACGATTGACATTGAGGAAGGAACAGTTCAAACAAAGAGATGACAGAGTGAGAAGAGTCAAATGGTGTTCACTTTCTGGATCACAATTGATGGGGAGGAAAGGAATCTTGAGAGGATAGTCGCCAAGAGGTCAGGTTCAGGCAAAACCATGCTGTGTGTGCCTTTGCTGTTTCCTGTCCTTAGGACCCATTCCTATGGTACTTAGATAGCAATAATAAAATAAAACCATGTAAGTTTGAATTATAAGTTTAAAAACTCTTCAAAAAGTTTGTTTCTGAGAAAGAACAATTTCAATATATATATATTCCATTGCAAAAGGTTGATGTGGTTTGGTTTCAGGGAGGATGGCCTGAGACTGACAATCTGAGGTGCCTTCCCATGAGTTGGATGACCTCCATATTAAGTAGCAAATCCCCAAGTGATAGTCCCATGCTGTGAAAACTCACCTACTTGCCAACATTGACTTACCCAAAGAAAAATATGCTAGACTCTTAGAACCCACTCTCTGTAGTTTGTTGCTCTCCCAGAGTTTACTACTGCTTCTATACCAGGGTCATCACTACTAGCACCATCACCATCACCACTGCTGTCACTCCATTCTCGTTACCTCCACCCTCACCACCACCACTATCACCACCATTTCTACCCCGCAGTACTAACAGCCATCACTTCTAGCATCTGTCCAAAATTGAGCATACCAAGAGAAAGTAGGATTCTATCAACAGGAACTCTACCCAATTCTCCTGAAGTATAGGAGGAATTAACAAGAATATCAAGACACGTTTCCCAAACGAGGACACACAAACAAGTCATAATTCACATGATTAACTTAAGAAATCTGCTTTGTGAATAATTGAAGTTATTATCAAACTCAACTCAATGTTAGCACCATTTCAGAAAAGCTTAACGCTAAGCAGTCAAGAAATGTTCTGCTTGCACAGAACCATGCTAGACTATAGCCCTTGCTGAGAGAACTCCTCACCTCTCTTCTGTCTTCATCAGCAATCCTGGGAAACTATGTGACTTCATTTCATATGTGGGAACTTTAGTAGAAAATCTCAAGAATCACAGAAGTTTGCTTCTTTCATTTCACAAACATAAATATCCTTAGATGAATGTGTTGGTGCAGAGCAAAGAGCTTCTCACTTCCCACACAGGATTTAATAAGCAACGGTTCTGCATCTGTCACTACCTTTGTGTTACTACATTTGTAAACTTTTTTTTTCTCTTTTGAAAGTCACAATCTGTCTCTCACCAGCCACACTATCCAGCAGCTTCCCTGATGAGCACATATATAAGTTTTCCTATTTTGGTTTCCTGATTAGACCCAGGCGAATATAATGCCACTTGCCTCTCCTCCCCCCCCCCCAATAGATGGGAAATTGCTACATTCATCTGTCTATCAGAAGCCATTAATGCGGAGCTGGCTGCCCCACTGCTCAGTGACATCTTTATGGAGAACTTCTCTCTATTCTTCAGTGATTTTCCAGGAACTTGACTCTCAGATATCATTCCAATCAGGATGTAGTCTATACGTACGTAATTATTTTGAAATTACCACAAATATGGACTGCAGGGTAGTCTTCTCCCTTTTACCAAATATTTCTATTATATTAGTTTAGTTGTGTTTGTTGTTAAAGAGCTTGAACTAAGTTATTTATTTACAAACAGTACAGGTACACATTCAAAATTCCATTTCTACAAATATTGACATAATTCTTCATGTGTCTGTGCTCCTCCATATGTGCATTGGGTCACATAAAGTTGTGTTTCTTTCTCATTTAAGACAGAATAGATGAGGCACAGCAAGATAAAGTGATTTGGACAGTGGCAAGTCCTCACACCACTGAGAAGGCTTCTTAAATGCAGTTTGACATTCCTTGAACTGAACCAATAAGGAAAACTAAATTGTGTCTGATTGGCTCTCTGAAGACAATAAGGTGGCAGCAAGTGAAATGAAGCTACTTCTGGAAATAGGCCCAATGACGAAGGTCCAAGTTAGGTAACAAGCACCGACAAGTTCTCAACACCTACTGTGTGAAATCAAGACGGAATAAACATACCACATGAAGCCTTTATCGCAGAGAACTGTGATCAGCATTGAGAAGCTGAGAGGAGACTTTTGAAGGACAAACGGTCAAGCAGAGGTCCTGAACCAGATCAGGCATAGACAGGGAACCAGCCACTTCATCCTTTGAATTTTGTAGTGGGTAAAATGCTCTGGACTCCAGGGTACAAACGAGTTAGTTTTGAAGTGTGTACTACTGTACAAAGCATCTCTATGACCCTGAAATCCTCCGGAGGCCCTCCCTAACAGCCACTCATGTCTATAACCAACAACTGCTCTGACCTGCCTTAGTTCTGCTACTTCTTGAGATTCTGTGTATGGAATTACAGAATGACTGGCATAAAGTTCAAAAGAGACCAACTCGGCAGTTTTCCAAAGTATTTACAGTGTGTTGCACTTCTTCAACTATATAGCAATACACAAGTTGTTCCCTATCCTTTTGGTTAGGAACTTGGCTGAGCTGAAGCAAGAAACCATATAGAATCTATTACTTTCAATCCATGAAGATGGTAAGTCCCTCCTCCCTGATTTATTTGAAGTGTCCCAAATTTCACTCAGTGACATTTAGAAGTATAGAAGAATTTTGCATATCTTTTGTTACACTAACATTGTAATAAAATCATTTTCATTGATTTTATAGTAATTAAAATTTAATTCCATTTTCAAAATGTATTTGTGTAATAGATGATAGCACAATTGATTGCTTATATCACCTTATATCTTAAAAACTTGCTAAATTCATTCACAAACTATAGGATTTTATTGTTTATTTAATTATTTGGTTTGAAAATCAATTTTCGGGCTTCTGGGTGGTAGTAGTCATTGTTGTTTTGCTTTGGGTTTTTTTCTGTTTTGTTTTTCAGCTTTCCATATACTGCTGTGGGTCTTTTATTTGCCCTGTTGGCTATCCCTTAAAACACAAATTTAGACAGGCGCATCGCACCTGTTCTTGACTTGTTAAGATTGACTATCTCAGGTTTTTACTTTAACTTTAAATGTGTTTGAGCACTTAAATTGTGTCTTTTATACAAAGTGCACCTCTAGGTTTTACCCATATCAATTCTGACTACATGACTTTTAGTACAAACATTTAATTTATATACACTATATATATAACCATATGGTTAGATATTTGTAATGTTTAATTAAAACATTTTATACAATATTTTTATTGCACTCTTCTTTCCCCCTAACTCACACCCACTCTCCCTCTTACCCTCCCAGCATGTTCTCTCTTTTTCTCTCAAACAAAAACTCAAACAAAAATAAAACAAACAGCAGTAACAAAAACAGGAAAAAGTACCAACAGAAAGAAAAATAAACAACTGAAAAAAGAAGAAAATCAGTAAGACAGAAAATACCAAAACCAAATACAACATACACACACACACACACACACACACACACGCACACACAAAACAAACAAACAACAACAACAAACATGCAGTCCATTTTGTGTTGGCCAACTACTACTGGGCATGGGGCCTGCCCTGGGGTGTGGCTGATATACTTAGTAATATTCCTCTGGAGAAAATTGATTTTCCCATCAGGTATCAATCGCAAATTACTGAGATTTTGGCTGGCTTGAACCTGGCAGGAATCTGTGCAGTTCTTACGCACTCTGTCACCGTGTCTGTGAGTTCATCTGTGTATCCCTCCTGTTGTGTCTGGAAGATGTTCTTTCCTTGGAGTCATCCACCTCCTTTGGCTCTTATACTCTTTCTATCTTCTCCTCTTTATAGATTCCTGAGACTAGAGGGATAGTGGTGGTTTGAATAAAGATAGCTCTCACAGGCTTATTTTGCATGCTTTGGCATTAGGAAGTAGAACTCTTTGAAAAGGATTAGGGAGTGAGGCCTTGTTGGAGGTAGTGTTCTCTGGAGATGAGCTTTGATGTTTCCAAGGCCCATGTCTTGCCCAGTTTATGGATCAGGATGAGCACTCAGCTACCTCTCTAGTCCTGCCTGTATTCCCCATGCTCCCCACCATGATGATAATTGGCCAAATGTCTGAAACTGTAAGCAAGCCCCCAATTAAATGTTTTCTTTCATAAGAAACCAGGCCTTGGTCATGGTGCCCCTTCTGAGCAATAGGACATAGAGTAAAACAGGTAGGGTCTGTTAGGGATGAAGGCCTCAAAGCTTCTTGCTCTCAGTATATTGTGCAGTTGTGAATCTCTTTAATTGCCAGCTACTGTAAAAAGAATGATGATGGGGATTCAATGATGTTTTCATCTGAGTTCCAGCCTAGTATCCCATCTGGTCAATTTAAGAGTGCCTTTTTGTATGTGTGTGTGTGTGTGTGTGTGTGTGTGTGTGTGTGTGTGTGTGTGT
>JADRCH010000288.1:2250545-2461192 GCA_019843965.1 Rhynchomys soricoides | reverse complement strand
TGTGTGTGTGTGTGTGTGTGTGTGTGTGTGTGTGTGTGTGTGTGTGTTTCATGAACCATTTATTTCATTTTCTTTTTTCACATCTCCTCTGAATTAATATGTTTGTTAAAATGATCTTCTTCATCCTTTTGTTAGTTTATTAGCTCCATCCTTTTTGTGTCATTTTCAGTGTCTGTTCTTCAGCATGTACAGTCTGACACCCAATTCACAGTACTTTACATGAAGTTGTCATACTGTGGGTATGAAAAGTGAAAGAATGTGATGCATCCTGCATCTCCTTCTTGCCCCAGATGTTACTGTATGATACATAGTTGTACCCAGGTCCACAGGAGAACATAAAGGTTTTGTTTATCTAGTCAGTTATCCCTCAAAAAAAGAATATATCTCCAAGCATTTACAAATATTTATTTTCTGGTTGTGATCTTATTCTTACTCTAGATCGATTATAGCTTGTGTCCACAAATTTCAGACACTTTTGACTGTGTTTTCTGAGATTTCATGTGTCTAAAGTATATTAATTTCAGCTTTTCTGGTACAATTTACTGAATAAAGAGCATAGAATAGACATATTTTAAGCACATCAAAAACTTCACCTCATTTACTTCTAATCTCCATCACTTAGGTTGAGAATCCAACCATGCTCATATTGTTTACCAATGCATAATCATAATACATTTGTTCTGCTTATGCATTTTTATTATTATATATGGCTTCTTTTGTATTTATTCTCTGGGGAATTTTTCTGGGATTCTTGATAAAATTAAATTTCAAACTTTGGCCATAGTTTAGGTCCTGTTCTATGGGGCCAGCAAACCATGTGTCCTGGAAAAGCCTCTCCTAGAAGGAGTGTCTCAGGAAAATAGTCTTTGCCTTCCTTTTGGGTCTTTAATGACCATTCTGTGAGACTGGTTAATATCGCATCCAATAATTCAGAGCAGACTTGGCTCCTTCAGTGCTCCAAAATAGTGATGGTTTTCCACAATTGATCTGTGTGTCTGTCTGCAAGTGTCCATACTTCCTTCATGCCTCTCTGCTCTACAGTTGGTAACAAGTAGTTGAGCTCACCTAGCAAGCTTTACATTTCAGATATCATAGCCTTTTATCTTAAGACTTTAAGGCTTTCATTTGATTAGTTTTATTGCTTATACTTCTCTAGTTGGTTTATCTAGCTGTTTAATTATTCCAATCTTGCTTTTCCTTATGCCTTCAAGATAGTTCAGCTTTAAACTATATGCCTCCTAAAATCAAATTCTTGAACATCTTAGAATTTGACTTTGTAGATTGCTTTTTTTTCCCCTCTTGAAAATGTATTATATATGTCTCTGTGTTTTATGATGCATGGTATTGTTTTAATTTAGTGGTACATGCATATGTGCACACAAATGCACACATAAGCTCCAGCATGAGAGTGGAGACCAGAAGATAACTTGCAGGAGCTATCTCCTTTCTTCCACTGTAAGGATCCCAGGGAACCAACACAACACATCAGTAGTGAGCACAATCTTACCAACCAGATTGATATTGTTTATAGACATTTTTGGACAATGATTGAAATTCTGTATGTTTTCTTCTTTCAAGAGTATTGACTATTATTCTAAGAAACAGTGGAATTAATTGCCTATCACTGTGAACATGTGGATACTTGCCTGTTCAGCTCTATCAAGGTCTTCTCCCTGCGTGGGGCTCAGATATCAACAAGTTTTTCATTTGCGTTACTTATTGGCTAAAATTATTCAAAAGCTTTTGTGGTTTCCATTCCTGGTGGCTGCTTGGCTCTTTGGCCTCCCCTTAAATGATTCTATTTGTATTTTCTTGTATAAACCAAGAATTTGAAAATACTTATATTTAGATCTGGAGGTTCCATTTGAGGTTTTTTTTTTTTTTTTTTCCTTTTCAATTTCTCATCTTGTATTCACACTGAGCCCAATGATACTTCAAGCTAAGGAAAATGCAGTTTTCTATTTCCTTGTTAGCCTTGGTTCAGTCACATTGGGTAGGATGCCACAAATGCTAAAAGAGAGAAGTAAGATCCTCACAACCATGGACTTCCTTAAAGGGTCTCCCTTCTAAATACCCTAAATACTGCTGTGGCTTTAGGTTATGGATATTCTCCTTGTGTTTAGACTGGGGTGTGTGTGTGTGTGTGTGTGTGTGTGTGTGTGTGTACATTGCTATCATACTTCAGACCTTCTAATTGCTTTCTACAAAACAGTTCTGACAATTTATCCCCATTGTTGGTCAGCAAGTTCCTTTGAATACTATTCATTTTGTGACAAAAAAAATTAGTAAAGTCATGTTGATCCTCTTATAACTATCAGAAAGTAACCTTTATATTCTCTTGAAAACTTAGTGTGGGTGAAATCAGTGGGCACTGGTGGAGAACATAATGTGAGTTTCATAATAAGGGGATTTGCAAATGTAGCACCACAAGAGGGGTATAGTTTGTTCTGCTAGCTTGTTTTTCAAACAAGAGTATTTGAACATTAATGCATTCAAATGTCTTTTCCTGCCAAGTCAACACAATCAAACAAATAGATTAAGAAGGCAAGAGAGCCCTCAGGGGTATTCTAAGGAAAACTGAACAATACTCCGATACATGAAGACTATTAAACAAATGAAAATCTTCAATAGCAATTTATTCCCCTCTACCTAATAATAAGGTTATTTCCTCCCCCTTGAGGTATTCAAATTCTGTTTCCATTGTAACCTTCTGTAATAATCTTCTTATCAAAGGTAGAGGAAAGTAGTCCTCTACCTTCCTAACAAGAGACAAGGAAAGCCAGAGAGTTCTCTTATGAACAAGGGGAGGACTCGAATTAGTCCTGAAAGGATTTATGAGAATCTAAGTTCTGGTGTTTCACCACAACCAGTGGGCATATGGTCTCATGGTACATGGAGGGCAGAAACCAGAAATATTGCAACACATTGCTCAAATTTAAAGGACAATTACAGACATGAATCGCTGATGAAATTTTACACTGGCACGAAGGGGAATGAATGAGGTATGATCCTGTGTCTAAAATTGAGATGGCGTTGTGAATACAAGTCAAAAAGGCTTCGGCACTAATGAAAGAACAGTGCTTCAGACTTTCTGTTTTTCAGATCAAGACCTGCTGCCCTCTGCTTGGGACTTTGTAGGAACTACCTAATCATCTCCATTTCACTGGACATCTGAGAGGGGAGTCATAACTGAGAACCAGTTCTCAATACCCTCACAGATGTCTGAGTCTCCCTCAAACCTTGTGTTTTCTGTTCCACTTTGGCCATTTCAGACTTTATTTTTCTACTACTAGTTATTTTAATTCGACCCCCCACCCCAAATTCAATTTGTATTCTCTGGTTAATTAAACAAATATTTCCAGTTCATACTAGAATCTACCTTATGTCAGCTTTCCAACCAACCCAACCTTCTCTCCAATGCCCATCCTCTGAAAATTCTGGATCCAAGTTGAACCCTACTGATTCCAACAGATGTTGTAGATCTGATACAGAGTTAGTTTGCTATAAGCACTTTAACGGCACAGTATCTAAGCATTCCATTGTCCTCACTTTGCTAAAGGCAATATCAAAAAATGGCACTGGAAACACAAAGAAGGAGGAGGGGGGAAAGCCACAAAAATGTCTTTTGAAAGCCTACAAAACATTTGCAGGAAAGCGGGCACTTTAAATTGAAATAGAAATGCTAGACCACAAGGGCAGCAAAATGTGATTCCCCAGAAACAGTAGAATGTGCTAATTCACAGGCAGGTGGAAGCAGACCTGGGATCTGTCTGTCTGCTGCCCCAGGGCTGGAAAAACCCTTATATCCAAGCTTAACTGGAGGTTAAAAAAAAAATCCCATAACTTACTTGTGCAATTTTCAGTTTGTAGAAAATTACATTGTGGTCCTTGTCCCCAAATGCTCACCATGTCTTTCTAAAGTCACAGGGATTTCTCCAGGCTGAGACTTTGCTCAAAATCTTCCTGGTCTGAAACAAATAATCTAATGTGGGCAAAATCCCATCTTGAAACATATATGATAGTGTGTGTGTTTTCCATGGGAGAAAATGAAGGAAGACTAGCTACTACCTGTGGGGCAGTGATCTGTGACAGGCAGTCTGGGACCTGGTCGAGCACAGGCGTAAACTCTGGGCAACCCAGCTGAATCTGCAAGTGACCGGAAATGTTACACCAATGCTCCTGGGAGGCTTTTGGCTCCAGTCACAGTCATGTACCAACCCTCCTCAGGTAGAAGCATGGCCACAACCCAGGTAAAGGCATGGCCACACAGCCCCAAGCCATCCCCATGTTAATGAGACACCTAGAGGCTTAGCCACACCCCTTCCCAGTTACTGTATCTGTCTCCCCTCTAAGAGAGGGGCAGCAGTACAATTCCATCCACACCACTCTCCACACGATGAAAATAAACGTCATAGAATTATGGACTGTCTCTTCATCTGGACCCACAGTGGGAAGTGAAGGATCTGGCCCTAGATTAAGGAGCAGTGTCTAACCTCTTGCTGAAGGCTTCCCAGTGCTCCCAGATAGAACCCATTCACCCAAGCCTAAGCAGCTAGCCCAGCACCCAAAGCCGCTGAGATCTGGTCCCTGCAGGAACCCCAGCTGCACTCCATCTAGCCCATCTGCAGCACCCTGAGGCGACTGTTGTGCCTAGGCTAGAGAACCCACAGAGAAGGCTGCGGAACGTTCCCCGAGAATGGGCCCCTGCCCCACTCAAGAGCAGGGCCCGCAGAGGCTTCCCACAGCCCCCACTTGCCCGTTGGACTGTTGTCCACTTCCCGAGTGTCTGCTGTCCCACCCAGAGCCGCAGCGCCCAGGTCAGATACGTGGGACTTCATTCCATCACGCCAGGCTTGTTCCAACAACTATCAACTATAACCAGAGCGAGTGCTTCATCCCCCGAGTCTATAGTTTCTTTGTTCCAGTGTCCTATGGTTCACATGAGATTGTTTCTCAGAATTGTGTTTGAGCAGAGAAATAAACCAATGCCTATGAAGATCAGGATAAAAACCCCAAAGTACAACTTTTGCAAGATAGGTGATGTTCGTTTTCCCCCTTGAGACTTTGCAGAGGCCATGGGTCTCCAGGCACAAGTGGGCATCTTCCATTTTAATTTTACATTGCTAAATCTTCATTGGAGGAAGTCCATAAACAGTTCGCAGAGCTACCCTGCAGCTGTGACTTAGAATACCATAAGATGTATTATTTTCATGATTTTAGTAAGATGGCAGACCAACTCCTTTGAGGCAAGGATTTGTTCCTGTTGCTAAAACATGCCTGTATGAATTCCAACTGTCAGACATAAGATACCTCAGTTTCAGTGGTTGCTAGCAGTATTTTGAGAATATTCTTGGAGACAAAGCAGTGACAGTCTTAGCTTAAATCAATCCCCTTTGCCCAACCATGCAAATCTACTCAAAGTAAGAATTTCTCTCAAAGTGCTCATTCGAATGTTAATACCATAAAATAAATAATAAACACAAATTTCTCAGAGCTGTTTCTTGGCTGTCTGGGGGCGGGGGGGTAGATAGCATGGGATAGCACCACAGGATTGAGGATGATGAAAGCACAAAGACTTTTCTCTTTGAAGTTAGATGATAACTTACCTATTCTATAATAGAATCCATCTTTAAAGGGTTAGAATTGTCATCATCAAGGCTGATTTTTTAGTATGTCACTAGCTTTGGCTATGATTCTCTAGAACTATGTCAATCAACAGTGAAACAGGTATTCATAATTCCTCGGAAACAATGGCATCCATTCAGATGCTTAAACCACCTAAATACATATTGAAAACTAAAACTCATAATCTATCATGCTATATTTTTTCTTTGATCCATGCTGAAAGGTTTTCTTTTCCTATCTGTAATTCCCAGCTTTTAGACAAAATTTACAAAATTTTAATACATATTTCTGACCTTTCTTCATATTGCAGTTATAGCTTCCTACTTCAAAATCCTCAATTCAACAGAGCCCTGCAGATATGTCTGTTGAAGCTCTGGAGGTTAAAAAGTCCTCAAACCTATGCTATGATTGGCTGGCAATATGGCCTTGGGTTGGTTACCTAGCTGACCATGCTAGGCTATCTTTATTTTTGTAATTGTGGCAATATATGCAATTTTATCTAGAGCAAAATATATTATAATAATTGTTAGGGGAAATCACACCTGGGAAGGTCATTTTGAAGAACAGTGATAACCAGACACTAACTGTCCTTAAAAGAAACTGTTCCTATATCCTCTTACCATAGACCATGCTGAGATTCATGGGAAGGATGTGACCCAAAGAGCAAGCACATTGAGAATCTGTGCAAAGTAGATTGGCTTTACTTTTGCAATTTATTTCCAGTGCTTGGGAGTGAACCCAGGGCCTCAGGCATCCTAGCTCTCTAGCACTGGGAGAGGGTTACAGTTGTCTCTGATGCTCAGGAATTGGAAGTTCCCTTCTTCACACTATGTCTTTCTTAAGAAATAGTGGGCAGAGCTATGAAATTAGGAAGAAAAATAAAAACCAATCACTAACCAAAATATTAATAAAATGGATTTTTAAATCTTCTGCACTAATTTTGTCATTTCTCAGCTATGTCTCTAAAGGAAAAACAACTCAAAATGTGGCTAATTCAAAGATCTAGTTAACTGGATCTGGTTAATCTAGATTTTATTATTTCTAAACCATTTCATTACAAATTCTTATTGGTGTAATTGCTCCAACTCCTGTTCCATATGGTGCCTTCTGTCCTCTAAGCTCAGCTTATCCCAGGAAGAGCCCTCCCCCAAAGGCAGCCTGAGAGCTTAGACTTAGTGCTTCAGTGAAGATGGCATTTCAGTCTCCTGTTTGTGAGCTAGTACCCTTTCCTATATTTTTATTTTTAAAAATCCAATTTGAGGCTTTTTACCTTTCATGTCCTCATCTCAGACACCATTTTAAAATGTGACTGAAAGTGAATCTTTTCCCATAGAAATTCTCACACGTACTGAATCCAGCCGGCCTTTCATTTTCCTGGTTGCCTGCCTGTCTGGTATATTGGAAATAAGAGAAAGTGGAAAGTAGCAAGCAACTAGTTTCTGCTGAAGGGAACAAATTCTACAGTTATGAAGCTGTAAGGAAAAGCACAGTGAAAAACAATCTTCATATCAGGGAAGAAAGCAATTCTCAGCAGGAAAGGTGAACAGGAAGTCTTAGAAAACACTCAAAATTGGCAGCAATGACACAAAGGCACAAAAGGGCTTCCTACTGTAAGGTGAACCAGACGTCCTCCGGGAGAAGGACTTGAGAACTCTTGAGATTAGTTATTGGAAAAAGTGTGCTAGTGCTCCACCTCCCTCTTCTGAGCTATTATAGCTTCTACTTAGGCCTTCTACCTTTCTGTCAGAACAGGAAGGAAAGGTACCTGCGATGTCATTAATTAAGATGCCATTTGTAGCACTACTGTGAAGGATAATCACTTGTTAGCTTAAGATGGGAACTCAGGACTTAAAATATTTACATGGCAAGCTCTCTGCTGTGATGTTAAAGGCTCTAATTCAAATTGATGACAGAAAGAACTAGACCTTTGAAAAGAAGCAAATACCTTTCAAATTTCAGCAAGATTTGAAATTAATTAATGGGCTGCACCAACTAATAATTCTTCTTGACTTCATATCTTCTACATCAGTTGTTCTTTACAAAACAGATGGAGCCTTATTAATTATGTGGCATTGGGAATAGTAAGGAGAACAGCATAGACTCACCAAGAATCTCTTCTTTACACTCAGGAACATCAATAGCCACGAATTAAAGCAAAAGAGGCTTGGACTTAACATCAGTTTTTAAAGGTGCTGAAAATCCTGCTCCTTGATATCACGTTAACAACGAGATACTAATAGCAAGGGTCTCAGGAGTTGAGAATGTGTCAAGGATCATCTTTCTTTAACTGATGAGAAAATGGAGCAGAGATGTTTCTGTGATTTAGTTAAGATCAGATGTCAGTGAGTAAACAATCTCAAAATCAGAGCCTTTCACTTCTCAGTTGACAGTCCCAGCCAGAGGGTCAATTCTCTGGATATCGTGTGAGAAAGAAACATGACAGCATTGAGGTCTGTGAGACCTCATTCTAGTATTCCACAGTACACACACATATACCACACACACACACACACACACGCACACACACATATACACACGTGTGCATGTGCGTGTATGTGTGCATGAGACAGAGAGAGACAGACAGAGAGAGAGAGGTGGGAAGGGGAGGGAGAGAGAACCTTTGTCCTCAAGTAAGGTATTTTTCATAGTGCCATTTGAAAGACCAAATTAAACATGGTTAGGTTATTTGGGGAAAAAGGTGAAAAGAAAACAACCAGGTTTGATGCAGCTATACCTCATACTATCCATACGGATATTGTTCTGTGCACTTGGCCAGCACCTACAGACATCTCCCTTACTCATGATCCTGCCTTCCTGATTGTGTTACCCATTCTTATTCTAAATCTTAAAGTCACTAAGTAAATAACTAGCAAATTAGCTTGTCATTCTGAAGAGAGTGATGAATCCACATGCTTCCCTCACCTAACCTGGCCAAGATGCGAGTCACCATTTTGTTCTCTATATAATATTGTCTATGTCACCCATCTGTTAATGTATTAGATGCTTCTCTCATTGTTAATACAAAATGCTTAACAAACACAACTTAAAGAAGTAAGCTTGTATTTTAGCTCACATTTTAAGGGTGTAGTCCACCAAAGAGAGGCTGTATAGCATTGAGGTACTATGTAGCTCATACTATACAGAAGAGGTGTATGAAAAGTGGACCAAGCTGTGACAGCAGGACCTTGGGACAGCTGATCACATTGTGGCTGTAGTTAGGAAACAGATGGAGATAACTTCTGGTATTCCATTTACTTACTCCTTTTTATTCAGCTCAGGGCCACAACCTATGTGGTAGTGATACTGTACTAGATAGTTCTATGTTAACATGACACAAGCTAAAGTCTTCTGAGATGAGGCAAACTCAATTAAGAAAAGACCTCCATAAGAGGGAGCTGTAGGAAAGACTGTGGGGCATTTTCCTTAATTAGTGATAGATGGAGGAGGGCCCAGCCCATTGGGGATGGTACCATCCCTGAGTTGGTGGTGCTAGGTTCTATAAGAAAGCAAGCTGATCAAGCCATGGGAGCCAGTAAGAAGCATCCTTTCATGGCCTCTGCATTAGTTCCTGCCTCCAGTTTCTGCCATGTTTGAGTTCCTGTCCCAGTATCCTTCAATAATGGACAACTATGTGGAAGTATAAGCTGCACAAACTCCTTCTCCCCCAATTTGCATCTGGTCATGGCATTCCATTGCAGCAATAGAAACCCTAACTAAAGAAAGATACCCACTCTCAAGGTGGGCTTCCTTGTATATGGGAACTTCTTATAAACGTCTCTGAAAATATCTTCATGGAAATAGTTTATATATTGAAGACTGACCAAAGTCTTAACAGGTCTAGTGTATTCCCAAAGCCTAAAGTTCAAAGTGTCTTCTGTGACTGAAGGCAATGCTGTAACTGTGAGCTTCTGTAGAATTTTTTTTTAAATTAAGAATAAACTTCTAATATGCAAAATGGAGGTATGAAAGGAAAGTGAGAAAACATCAAACTAAAGCATGACTAAAGCTCAACAGAGAAAACACCAAACTGAAGCTCCATGTCCAGTCTCTGGAGCTTGTAGAGGTATCATTGGGCTCCATTGGACACACACAGCCTCACCTCCCTAGTCTACCCCCTGCAGCATATATGTATTTCTCTTGAATTATCTCCACTTTATAGCTATATCTTTCCTTGGCAGACATCCCAAGATACTGGTATGTCCAACTCCCTCGCATTGCTAATGTACTTTAGACTCTACCCACATAGCTTTGTAGACTGGTACAACCAACCTGACTCCCTCAGGAAATCTGACCCTACATCCATTGCTTGATCTCAGCAACTTTCTGAAACTTGGTTCAAGACCCCCAAGCCCCATAAGTCTTGCATTTTATTTGTTTTCAGAAGCAGGACCATGTGTACATGACACCTCCAAATTCTGCTGCTAGCTCAAAATACAGTCTGTACTCTTCGATCAAAGCTGTAGTGGTTTCTGTTTACCTTAACTGCCAAAACTGGAAAAACCTTTGCCTGCATAGTTGTTGTTAAGCAGCAGATCCCTCAGATGCATCCTCAAACCATTTTTCATCTTTTCAAATGAACTTGCACTTTTACAAATAGGAGCTATGGATGGCTGGGGTCTTGCTGTCAGTGAAGAGTGTGAGGGTTTTCTTTAACTGTAGTAGTCTCTTTAAGAATAATATGTTTTATCTACCAGTGGTTCTCAAACTTCCTTAATGGTGCAACTCTTTAATACAGTTCCTGATGCTGTGGTGACCCCAGCCATAAAATTAATTTCACTGCTACTTCACAACTGTAATTTTTCTAGTATTATGAATGGTGAAGGATGTGGAAGTCAACCTTATAAAGGAAAAAGGAGGATGGTGAGCGAGGCATCACAGGCTACTGTGACTCCTCAAAGAGTCCTGATCTGCCATACACTGAATTAGATCTAAGATGGCTCCCAGCACATAAGTGAGGCAGCAAAAAGGAACCAAGGCCAGGGAGGCGGCTGCTTCCCATCTTCACAGAAGTCCTAACAGGTGATAATGTCCCCTCTCCTCCGCTTCTTCCTGAGCAACCTCATCAGGAGAGCTTTCGTTAGAGACTGTGATGTTGTGACAAAATACAATTGTCCAAGATTTTATGGGCTTGGATTGATTCAAAGACTGTATACAAGCTTATTCATGTACAGTAAGAACAGATCTGCAACCTGATATTATTCTCCAGAGTCTGATTCCCTCCCAGGATTCGTAATGTGACTCCATCACCTCTTATCCCCCCTCCTCAATCCTATTCCCACAGTGAATCATAATGTAAATATCTGATATACGGGATATCTAATATGTGACCCCTGTGAAAGCACCATTCAGTTTCAAAGGGGTCATGATCCAAGTTGAGAACCACCAGTCTGAACCATCATGGTCAAAACTCTATACTTTTATCCCTTCTTTATTGTATTGCATATCATATTAAGGCTGGTGTGTTATGCTGTCTTGAATCATCTTCCACTAAACCCATTAGGCAATTAGTTTTTAAATTCAGTCTCATTGAAGTTTTCAGGACATGAGCAGAATGCAGTCAGCATCTTTGCCAGAACATAAATCCAATGGCATCTAGTCTGGCTCTAGGTAGAGTTTCACATATGAAATGTCATGGTCCCGCTAGCTGCTGTGAGTTTCTTTTGGGCATTCTGGTCCTCTGAACTCCCATCAGAAAGACCCAATAAGTTTGGTTTAAACCATTGTTGGATTTCTCTAGCTTGCAACACAAACCTGTTCCAAAGGTTTATGAACCACAAGGCCAGCTTTCTCTCAGCAACACCCCACACAGTCCTAATGTTCTGTATTAGTTACTTTTATTGTGACAAAATGCTTGACAACGTAAGAAAAGAAGGGTTTATTTTAATTCATAATTGAAGGGTATAACCCATCCATTATAGAAAAAAAGAGAGAGAGGCTATTGCACAAGAAATATGAGGCAGTAGATCACACAGTGTCTGGGGTCAGGAAGCAGACAGGTGACTTCTGGTACTACACTCAATTTAAGAATCATTTAATTCACTCTAGGCCACAATCCTATGGGAGTGTACCACCTGACATTTAAGGAATATCTTCCCACTTTTGCTGAACCTCTATTGAAATGCCCACAGAGACATTTCCAGAGGTTTGTCTTGTTGGTGGTTTCAAATCCCATCAAGTACATAATCAAGTTTAACCATGCAGCTAGTCCCTTACCAGTGGTAATCTAGGCCATCAGATTGACAGTCACTTTATCACAATGTTCATATTCAGCTGACCTTGATTTTACTTCCTAGTAGCTCCAAAATGTAAGAGCAGTAATGCTGGCAATCTCTGTATGCCTAAGGGAGACCTTACATAGTTTCCTTTAAACGAAAGGACAAAAGTTCAGTAACATATTGTTAAGAAAGCACATTCATATAACTTTTGCTATAGTATATTACTATAACTTTTCTGCTTTATTATTGTTGTTTGTTAATCTCCTCCTGTCCCTAATATATAAATTAAACTTAATAGTAGTTTGTATGTACAGGAAAAGGACACAGCATCAAAAGCACTCCAGCACTTAAACATCCCCTGCAGATCTCAGAGCTATCCCCCGCAGATGAGGTCTACCACTGTATTCATGTTCTAAGTAGATGAAGGGAAGTGCTTGAAAGTAAGCAGGTGAAAGGAATTGCATACCTCCTGGAAAGCAACCCACAGGCATCAACTCTTTCCTCTGCTGGCTATATGCTCTAAAATCCCTTTCAAAGGAACCATTTGTGCTTCTGACATTAATGGTAAGACAGGCTCAAGCCTTCATAAATGAACAAAATAACTATAAGGATTTTTGTCAGTATAGTATTGTAGCTCTTACAGATTTTCAATTAACCTTTGTTCCTGCTTGGCAAATACCATAATGGTCAGACTACAGCACTGTATGCTATGTCATAATGTGGCAGATACAGCCAAAGATTTAACTAATACTGGAAAACTTTTTTTTAGATAATAAAATTACCTTAATTTTTCACTTGTATAGAAATGATGATGAAAAGAGGAAAAATTTCTCTGTCTGACATGTAAATACCTATTATCACTCAATGCAGAATTAAGTATTATTAATGCATTCAAGCATAATGTCATCCCCAAGCTGTACTTATTCCAGTGCAAGCAGAATGCTTCTCTCAGTTGTTATATAAATCACACAGCGGAAACAATGTTTTCCTTTTATAACCCACAACACTTTTGTACACAGTAGCGGCTCAAACTCATACCATATACAAATCAACAGTAGAAAAGACAGAAAACTATTATTTCCAGGATCAGCTTTCTGAATTCTGAATATATGACTCACTAGCATTCTACCTAAGAGGAGCTGAATATACCATATTCTATAAGATGACGTCAGCTATCACCTTTACTACACCCTGGTGTCAGAGAGGTCAAGAAGGATCATGGAGAAACCCATAGGACCACAAGCTCATGGAATGCTTCAATAGTTATTGCTTTTACCTTATGACCAGCTAGTGAACAGTGTTCTGCTCTCTGGAAGCCAAGGTTTCATTAATCTCAGGAAGGTGTTGATTACTCTGAAAGCTCATGAATCAGTCACATGAGCAGATGTTCTTTCATTCAGATACAAATCTTTAATGAAAGATAAAATATTCTTCCTTAATATGATTCCCGTCTTCATTTGTTTCCTCAACAAACTATCTTATTTCTTTGAAATGTTGAATTCTGATACTGAATTGAGAGGTTTAATGACAATCCAACAGGGACTGCTTATATAGAGAATTCAAATGTTGCGAAACAAAAAGTTCTTACGAAGGGAAAACAATGAGAAACAGTATCTGTCTAACTTAACTTTGGTTAGTCCCAAGAAAACCCATCAAGAATGGCTTTGTGGATGGGATGTAAAAGGCCCCTACAAATAAACACATATAATGATATCTTAAAACCCTAGTCCCTAGTAGGTAGCATTATTAAGAGGGGATTGAATCTTGAGATTACTAACTCTGTTGATAGGTTAAGCTACAGAAGCATTCGTACTGCCTGGGCTATTAGGAAACTGATAGCCTGCCTTCAAATGCTCTGTCTCATTCCTAGCCTCGTCTTCTGCTTCTGCTTCCTCCTCCCTTTCTCCTTCCCTCTCTTTGTTCTCTGTTAGCTGCCTGCTAAGGGATAGCATCTTTGCATACCATGCACTCCTGCTGCCATGATGCTGCAGTTCAGAAAGGCCCTAAGCAATGGACAGAGGCAATTGTGGACTGAAATTTTTATCACATGAGCCAAAATAACTCTTCCTTCATTTAAAGTGATTTTTTTTTCAGGTATTTCTGTCACTATGGCAGAAAGCCAATTAACACAAACAGCAATTGCATATCCTCTGGAAAGACATACGCAAAGTTTCATGAAAAGAAGCCATTCAAGTAGGGTTGCAAATTTTTCTGTAAATGAGGGAAGATACCAATTCCAAAGGATGAAGGTTGAAATATTCATCCTTTGGAATTGAAGTATGGGTAACTCTCTGCCATTCTACAAAAAATTACTCCAGTGATTTGTGAAGAAATCAGAGGGGAGCAACAACAAGATCTGCCAAGAGCAGATGCTAAGTGAGGCCTAGGGTTCTATACAGACACAGTGAGCCTCCAATGCCTTAGACAGTTACAGAAAATTGACAGTGTAGACTCAGGGTTGGGAAAGGGTAGCAACATGTTCCACTTTTACTCCCCTTTTCCTGTAGGAAATGCTGTCCCCTCAGTCATCCAGACAGACCTCACCAGACACAGTCATGTTAGAGCAGAGGACGTTGGCTGTGTGCATTTCCTCTTACCTCACAGTGGATCCATCTTCATTGTTTTTACTGGATCTTTCCTCTTCCTCCACACTTTAAGAGCTTGGAATGTCTCACCCTTTGATCCTTCCTTCCCTCCTTCCCTGTCTACCCTCACTTCTTTTTGGAAGGCTTATTTGGGCTCTGGACTTTCCCTACTGTGACGGTTAATCCAAATTTTCAACTTGATAGGATTTAGTGTCATCGTGGAAACAAATATCCAAGCATATCTATTAAGGATTTTCTAGATTGGATTAACAGAGGTGGAAAGCCCCACCTTAAGAGTGGTTGGCACAGCTCTGTGGCTTGGCTCCCAGATCTAATATAAAGGAGAGACAGCATTCAATACCTTCTGCTTCTTGACTGTGGATGCAGTGTGCCAGCTCCTGCCATGATAGACAGGATTCTCGAGTTGTGAGCCAACATTAACCTTTCCTTCTGTAAGTTACATTTGTTGGAATATTTTTATCACAGCAACAAGAGACTTAACTAGTATACTTACTGTTGATAAGCTAGTGAGTGTCTGTATGGAATTACAGCCCCACTGCCAACCTCTTCCACAAATCATTTTGATAGCCAAAAGCCCTTTTATAATGATCTTACCATGAACTAAGTCACTGAGCCGCATTGCCTCTTGAAAAGCGTCCTTTTGCCTCAGCTGTCCTTGTTGCAGATGGTAGCCAAATAAGGTCAGCACAAAACTCTTGACCTCCTTATTTTTTTTTCTTAGTAGACCTCCTCAGTTGTTATCCAGATTCCACTGTCTCATCCTTCAAATTCTCTTTGGACATTATACCCCATATTCACACTTTCAAATTGTTCAACCCACTGTCGTCCTAACATGCAATCTCCAAGTTTCTGTTCAAGATGGGTAGAAGTGTTGCTTCTTTAAAAGGACCTATATTATTATATGGTCATTCAGATTTAATTTTTAAATCCTCACTTATTATTTGAAAAAAGAATCAGAACATTCGGGCTTTACTAGTAAAATGTGTGTTCTTTCAAAATACAGTGTATAACCAACTCTTGAACTGTCTTGGCTTTAGAAAAATAAACAGCTGAGTTTTCTCAGCCTCTGTCCCCCCCCAAAAAAATTGTTTTCTCTGTTTTGATGCTCACCCTGATGCTATGCATACTTTACAAATTCTAGTTTAGATATAGGAGGAACAAGATGAAAAATAATTTTTAGAAATGAAAAAAAATCATGCTGTAACTGACTTGTGTGTTCAGGTTGATGTTCTCACTGCAGTTTGTTATATTGATTGCACTGGGGCTGCCAAAAAGATGTGTTTCTCACCAGGTACACTTGTGATGTGTACAATTCAGAGTCAAATGAGAACCTTTCAAAGCATCCTTTAATAGTCTGTCCATCTGCAAGTTCCCTTGTAGCTAGGATTTCCATTAAATGAGCAATTTGGACACTCTGAGTTCTCTTTCACAGCAAACTTTTCACTGAAATCTGTACCTCCTCCTCAGTGTCCCCTTCAGAACCATGTACAAGCCAGAATTGATGTCTCTCCTGTGTGCATAAAGTATATCAAATAGCACCTCACAAGATAAGTCTCATGTTGACTGTCGATTGAGATTTATAATTCATGTACAATTCAGAACTGGGGGTCAGGAAAGATCTTGGAAACTATGAAAAGTATCTGTGGGAACAGGACCAAGGGGGTGAGAAACAATGGCATCATATGAAGAATCTTGGGAAATCCAAACCCAGCAACCAGAGAGAGTTTATTGCCCAGCCCATAAGCTTATATGCAGTGTTTGAGCCAATCCCAATCCCCTAAATCTTAGGCCAATCATTTCTTATTACCATTTCACCATGCTCCAATGAAAACCCTGGCTAGGGAGGTAATTCAGAAGGAGTTGGGGGGAGGGAGATATTGTCACCTGTGAGGACTTCCATGAAGACTAGGAATGAGGCCACCACCCTTGTCTCTGTTCCTTTTTGCTGTCTCACCAGTGTGTGTGCCAAGAGCCATCTTAGATCCAATGTCATGGATGAGGACTCTTCAAGGAGTCCTTGGAGCCTGTGGCCCTCGGATCTCCATCCCACTTTTTCCCTTTTGTGGGCTTGCTTAAATGACAAAGGACCCTGTTTAGACCCATCTCTTAAAGTTTTACACACACTTCAATAAGGAACAAGATTTTAACACATGGAACTGGGGTAGGGGAATTCCAGGGAATGCCATCAGTTGGGTTTACTTGCCTTTTGAGTGCCCATTCTGCTAGGTGATGGGACGGATATCTTCTTCAATTAAACTTCTTTCCTGAAATCTTTCTCTAAGCTCATCATCCATACCCTGTTATAGAGGAAAGGTTGCAATTATTGAAAGGAGAAATGGTTAAAACTTGTGTGCTATGTCCAAGAAATGTTGTAATTTCCAGGTCACCAAGAGATCAGAGCATAGATGGGTTGGCTTGAGTTCTGAAGAGGAGTTCATGATTCTAGGCTAATTTAAGAAATAGAAAAGACTGATGTTTACGAACTGGTTTTGGGTAAATACCGACACTGGTAATGTAGTTCTTCTGGTGTTCTGAAGCTCAGCAGAAGCACAATGGCTGATGGAATTCCAATCTATTTCCACCATGCCCAGATATTGACTGAGAAGAAATTGGCACCAGCTACAGCATAGCTCACATAGATGAAGAGGCAAAAAAATGCTATGTGCTATCAAAGGTGAACATGTTCTCCCTAAAGTAACTTCTCTTCTAGTCTGTTCAGTAGCTGAGCTAAACAAATTGCACATTTTCAGTACAAGTGCATTTCTTCTTGACATTCAAAGCTACTGCATGCATTGCTCTTGGATAAGTCAACTGTAAGAGAAAACCTGGATGATAAAGTATATCTCTTTGTTTAATTAAGCAATTACTTTTTAAAAAGCAATGCAGATTGCTGGCCTGTGCACAACATTCAGACATTTCCTAAGATTCAATAGGGCAGTGCAGGAGGCTGCATGGGCAGCGGGGGTTAACAAGAGCCTTGGAACTCCAGAGACAAAGGGCAGCCCTTGCTTCTATAAACTCACTGCCTCGGTCTCACCCCACCTGGACTTTGACCTCCAGGGCTCTGACCCAGAGCAGCATGCAACCTAGATTCTACTTTGTTATTGCTGACTCTGATCAGCCCAGAAACAGCAAATCTAGAGCAAGCAAATGCTGCCTCTGTGCCCATGCCAAAATTAGCCATAGAACTTTGGGTCTTGAGGACAAATCACTATAGAAAAAAAAAAAAAAAAAAACAATGTAAACTGTTATGTAATTTATAAAAACTATGTGATTTCATATAAATTGTACTAGTTTGCCAAGTTATTAACAGTAGGATCAGCTTAAAGCTCATTTCTATGGCCTAAATAAAGGTTCAGTTCTTAAATCTCACTCTTCCTGTGCTTTCTACAAAACCCTCAGACATATGAGATGTGGTTACTATAATCCTAATTTTATAGAGGCTTCATTGAAATTGAGTGGATGTACTTGATATTCATTTCAATTATCAGAAACAGAATTTCTAGAACAATTCAAGTTCTTTGAAGTATTGTTTTCTCTGTTGTCTATGTGATAAAGATGAAATGCAAGAAAGTATTTCCAATATTAGTGAATGAGTTATCGTATTCTGAGAGAACAGTTCTTTACACATTTCATATATATAATGTCTCTTTAATATTTTGGAGTTGTTTACTTTTTTAAGTTAATTTCTTTTGGATATATTATATAAAGTAAAACATAAAATAAATGGTTCACCCATTTCTTTCTTTCTTTCTCTCTCTCTCTCTCTTTTTTTTTTTTTACATGTAATTATTCGCTGGAGAAGGTCATATACCCCGCTGGTATGTGTGTATGTAAGCCCGGATAATTTACAAGAGTCGTATCTCTCCTTCTGCCATATCTCATTCTGGAGATTGAACTTAGTTTGCCATGATTGCCAGCAAGTATTTTGAATCATCTTGTTAGTCATAATTCTATTTATCTTTTTTTGTTGTGTTCTATAACTATTGTACAGTATTAGGCAATTTGTACTAATCAAATAACTTTACAAGTCCCCCTCCATCTGCTATTCTCTCTGTCTCCCTCTGGCCCTCTCTCTCTTCTCCCTTTCTTCCCACTCCCTGTCTGCATCACTCTCAATATACTGTTTTCCTCTCTCTTTTTATGTCTCTCTACTTTCCCCTCTGTCTCTCTATCTCTCTGACTCTCTCTCTCTCTCTCTCTCTCTCTCTCTCTCTCTCTCTCTCTCTGTGTGTATTTTACTGAGAATTGAATCCAGTGTCTCATGCATACTAGACAAGCACTCTACCAGTGAACTATAGAACTATAACTCCAGACCTGTTACAATACTTTTAAACAAAAAATTATGTCATTTTTCTATAATTGTTTGCTTCCACAAATTTTAAGTTATTTTGCTAACTAGACACTTTCCTGGCAAGTAACACACACACACACACACACACACACACACCTTCTATCCTTTGTTTCCCATAGAAAATACTGTAAAAATTTTTCAGACTTTTTCTATGCAGAGCAAAGCAAGAAGAATTACTCAGGCTGATCTCTCTTCTCAGAAATTTGCATCCACTAAAGCATTCCCAGCATCACTTCTTCAACTTCTGCCATCACTGAAGCACACTGTTGAAAACCCTCCTGAGTGGAATAAAGAGAGCAGATGAATGAACGGAACAGATTAGGATGCTATTTCCTTCTTTTGTTGGTTGCAAAATGTGCCATATGGACACATCACAATGCACTACAGACATCTGAATCTCTGATAAAGTTTTATTTTTTTAAGAATGACATAAAGTACTCCTGATGAATGAACTTTGAGCATTAAGTGATGAATGGCTTTTGAAAAGCCATCTTTTTAGAAGTTACATCAAGTTTCTACCATAAGCAGTTAAGCTCCATTTAAGAGGCTCATACATCGGGGTTCTGAATAAGTCTAATGCTGCCATAAAATCTTATAGTGAAGTAAAACTTACTGATGCCGTAGTTTAAATATGGACACATTTTAAAGATTTACAAATTAACATTTTAATCAACTATCAGCCTTCTTTTTTAACTTTGGTCTTTAAAATAAATGGCAGCATAACATATTTTAGTGAGTGTTGTCATTTCTTAAGGACACTGCTAAACAACATTACTATAAAGTTACAGAAGACACTAATTGGCAAAATAATATATTTGAATCAATGGTTTACTAAGAGGCATTTTTATTAACTCTGGGTGTGTGCACACACACACAGAAAAAAGTTTAAACTATTTTTGTTCTGTGTACAGTGCAACACTGCTTCAAGAATAGGCAATACAGGCAGAAGGCATCAATGCATTAGCTCTGAAAGGCTTTACATGAACAAAGAGTTGGTAAACAGGGGCAGTGGGGGCGACAAATAAACCTGTTGTACTGAAAAAATAGCAGGAATATAATTGAGATAGAACCAATGACAGCTGATCTGTAATGTCAAGTATGTGGAACAGTGTTCTGTTGGAAAAAAAAATGATTCTCCTGCATATAATAAATATCTTAAATATTATTTTAAAAATACATGCCAGGACTAAGAGAGATTATCAAGTTAAAAAATAATACATAGTTGAAGTAAAACCCAGAGATCAGATCAGACACTGGAATGACTTGTTTTTAAACTGAGGCCATTTCCACATATATATGCAGAATGGATTCAATATCCAGTCTTATAAAGTTTTTTAGGTTTTTATCCCAAAGCCATAGACTTTCCCTATAATATCCATCTCAAATGAATTTCTCTGTCGCACCTTCATCCAAGATTGTTCATGTAGATCTACCTGCCTCAAACCTGAAGAAAAGAAAGAAGTAATGGCTCAGGCTCTGGAATATGAAGCCTCCCTTTAGAAATGTCCACAGAATGCATGCCTGTGGTCTTGATATTTAGATGTTTAGAGAGGATTCAGGTCACAGGGTAAATGTAGGCACTTAAAAATTAAATGTTTATATCTTAGCTGTTACCCAGGAACAGATGAAAATTATCTAAAAAGAAACTCCTGTTGTCTCAGAGGTAGCGAGCGTAATAAACTAAGCTACCAGGTAGGGGCATCATTACTGGGGGGCAGCGCAGGAGCACAGAACCCAGAACTCCTTGCCCTTGGTTGAGGGCATTTTTACATCTGGACCACAAGGGTACTGTGCTAACCATGTGTAATGGGAAAGTGTTTGTAATGACATCTACATAGCTCAAGTTTACCTTGTGTTTTCTCTGTCTTCCAGTTTTTACCTGCTGAGCACTGAAGTTATACACGTATGTAGCACCATACCCAACTACAGACATCTTTTATAAGCTAGAAAATAAAAGCATGATGGACTGAGCATATTTTAAAGCAACCAAATACAATTGTGTGAGAAAATTTTAAAACCATATTCATAGTCCAATAACAAAAGGTTAAGGGAAGGCATTGTGAACTAGACGTTAGGTTTGATGAAATGATGCACAAACATGAGGATGGCACAGTAAGATAAAGCAACAGAGAAATCAGGAAGCAAAATTAAGAGACTGGAACAATGAAAGCTAGGAGGTACTGCACAGTTCCACTTGGACTCATAGAGACACGGAACAGAACTAATAGTTAAAACGATGGAAGTTGAATATTGTCTAGGGCTTCTCAGCCTATCCAATCCATGAAATCAAAATTCCAACAACACACAAATATCCATCATAGAAACCCTTAGGAAGAAGTTATGTTATAAGCAATCAGAGAGAAAGCACTTACATTCAAAGGAGCTGGAAACCTTCAAATTAGGCTGTTTTATTTGATATGCTGAGAGAGAATGATAAGCATGCATACCTACCAAAATATCTGCTAAGGACAAAGGAAAATAAAACATTTTTATTAAAATGAGTTTATATTCAGCTGCTCTTCAGTGAAAGAAATACGGAAGTATGCATTTCAGAAAGAAAGCAACTGATTGCAATAGGAGAACCTGAGCTCAAGAAAGAATAAGGGAAATGGTCAGGCGGCATCTATCAATGGGCTGAAAGACTAAACAGAACCACAAAACTAGTGACCTAATGCTAGGGACTCTAGAGCCAATCGGTCTGAGATAGTTCATGTTGTTTAAGAAGAGTAAATGAGGTGTTAGAAAATTTAGGGTCTTACATAAAATATGCATTACAAGCAAACATGGGGTATATATATTCGGCTGACCACTGCACTGTGTGTCCCATATATATGGATTCAACCATTCACAGACCAAAATGAAATTAGGTTTAAAAGAACTGCATAGGTACTGAACATGCAGAGGTTCCTGCCACCATTTTCTACGTAACACGGTGTGATCACAATTTACTTATAATTTGCATTGTATTATGTCTCAGTTATGGGGAAATAATCTAAATTTAAAGTGCACAAGAAAATTGCTTGGCTTATAAGCAAATACCACGTCATTTTGTATAAGAAGTCTGGGGATCTGTGGGCTTTTATCTGTGAGGTTTTGGGTGCACTATTTGGATCTCAAGTAGACTCTAAGCATGACATCCACTCAGCATTCCTGTCACACAGATTCAGGTGAGAACTTGGTGCATGGAAAACTCACATCCTACTTTCAAGAATTTTCTGAAAACATTCTCCCAAATACCTTCTATCTATGGTTGGCCCCCCCAAATTCTGAACCCCCAAATAATGAGAAACAACTGATAGATAGTCACATGAGTAATTGTATTAAATATAAAAAAATTAAATAAGCTCCTTTTTGACAATATACTGTCAGAAAACATTATAAAGAAAATAAGAGATAAATGCTTTTTACAAAAAACAAACCAACTTTTCCAGGAAGGTGGAAGAGACATACTTTTCCCTACTATGATATTTGCATGAGGGGAAAAAAAACATACTCTTCCAGGAAAGAGAAAATATATATATATATATATATATATATATATATATATATATATATATATTACAATATAAAGTGAGAAAGGACAGACCTGCTAGGGACCATCAGAACTTCTAAACAACATCACAGAGAATTCCTTCATACACTTAAGCACTAAGGTGACAAACTAGAAATGTCAAAGGTACAATAAGAAACTCAAAAGCGTTGAGGATATGCTTATTTAACATGGGATTGTTTGTTTAACATGTGCAAAGGTCCTGGGTTTGATCAATCATCAACAAAGCAAAGCAAACAAAATTAAATAAATCTATTCTCTCTAGAATACAACTAAGAAAAGATCAACCAAACAAGAAAAGCAAACCCAAACATAAAACCTTACTCTTAGACAATAGGAGAGCAAACACTTTGGAAAAAAAAGTAGTATCTCTATCCCTGCCATAAAGGGCCATGTGCGAAGCTTCAATTTTGACCCCTTTGAGACCTTGTTGAAACACTACAATCTCCCAAGTCTAAAGAAATAGGGTCAGAAAGTCCAGTAATGAAACATTGGCTGCTCCTAAATCTTTTGCCTGTCTGTTGCAGATTCCTCTAACTGGGCCTGAAGAAGTTAGGCAAGGTAGTAAGCTATTCCCGGTGCTTGCCTGCAGAGTTCATGGGTGCCATGATGGGACTTAGCAAATCTTAAAAAATAGCATTGGGCATTTCCATGACTATGAATGCCATCTGTTAGGATTATGGCATTTCCTTCAGAAAGCTCAACAGTAATGATTACAAAATGCCTCTATTAGAATCCCCCGTGAGTCAGTCACTCAGAAGCAAAACAAAGCTTGAACACACCAAGTTAATACAAAGAATAACCCATGATTGTTTCTCCCTAGTATTATGCTCTGCCAGAGCTGTCTTAGACTCTCTTCTGACACTAATAAAAATATCCTAGTGGGACTCAACACTCTTTCTCTCTCAGGAGAAGGTAAACAACCATGTTAGAGAATCTAAGGCAAGACTCTTTTTACCTATCACCAGTCATTAAAGTATAGCAACAAGCCAAGGGTTCCCATACCTGTTCTTCATTCACATCAGATATAAGAATCAAACAAAACAAAACAAAAATCCTTCCATTAACTATCCATTGTGTGGTAACACAGACAATATCTCCAGGCAGGACATCAACAACTTCCACAGATTTTTTTTCCTCCATGTGCCTATGTCCTAGGTGTAGGACTGAAAGAATACTGTGGTCATGATGCTGCAGCTCTCAGTCCCCACCAACAGGGGCAGCTGGTCCAGTTGTCAGGACCTTGAACCTGCAGTCAGGGCCTCGCAAGAGCAGACCTTGATACCTAGAACCCTAACCCACAAAGGACTTTACAAACTATGAATTTAGAAGGGATCTACCCACGCTTTCAGAACTGGAGTACCCAGCAATTGACCTGCTATGCACGTTCCTCTCTTCCACCATCCCTGTCAGGACCTGAGGGGAAGAATCTATACTGTTAAAGGATTTGTATTATTTTAAGCCTAAAATATCAATCACATGGTATGTATGCAGTCTTCCTTCCCGAAAGACCTTTTTATTCCAGGCTATAATCTAAGAGACCTAAAATTTTGCTGCCAGCACTGCTGGAAGCCTTTCCATTGAACAACAGTCTGCATTTTGGTTTTCATCCCCTCAGCAGAGCAATTTACCCTATCAGCCTGTGGAGAAGTGGGAGGTTATTGTTCATGAGACTGTGAAAGAGCATAGCACAACAATGCAAATGAGAAGCTTGAAGTCAGTTTCACTCATTAAAGCTTAGCCTAGAAAATATGCCTTCTCAGAGAGAAAAGAAAGGGGATATCCTGCAGCATTAACATAGAAAATTTTAAGAAGAATATTAGCCCTGTGTTTAAGGAAAGTGAGAAACGACTATTCAGCTCAGTGCTTCTTCCCATCTGTCCAAGGCTACCTTTTAAGGATGTTTTGTTATCATGAGGCAGAATGGATGTTTTCTGCCTGTCTGACCTAGAAAAGTATGTCAATCCCCATTTCTAAAGTGCCTGGAACGTACTGAGGGAAGGCTACAAAAAACATGGAAAGATGTTCACTGTCCAGCATTCAGGCAGGCTTGAATTTCCTGTTCCAGCTCATTCGCAGAGAACTATGACATCATATTTTCTCTAGGCAGTGGGGCCTTCTGTTACAGATGTAGCATAGGATCAGCTGGAGAATATCCAGAGAGCCATTCTAGCTTCCTGGATAATCTATGGATGTTCAGTTAATTCATTCCAGTTTTAAAAACTAGTGAGTAGTTCAGTTAAGTTTAGATCCTCAATGGCCTTGGGTAGATTTTAATGTAATATTTGAACTTTCTCAAGATATCAAAGTGTGAAAGGAGTCTTCACCTTTGAAAACCAAGTGCACTTCAAAGATCTTTGTACGGTCAGGCTGCTTGGAACTAAAGAAATTGTTACAGGGTCAGGTAGAGAGTCATTGAAGACAACAGTAGAGGTACAGGAAACACAGATGTAATGGATTCTAGGACATTTTAAATCCATCTCTGAAGTGTTTTCCTGTCTCTACCGCAGTGTTAGCATAGTCCTCAATGTTTGATAAGTAATGATATCTTCAACTGTCTATTTCCCTCCTTTGGACTTGGTCTCACAAAGGATGAGCTCTTGACTCGTGTATGCTTATATGACAGTAGTTTAGGATAGGTACTAACACCCAATAAAGATCTGGTGGATAAACTAAAGCTATTTTCTTTTGGACCATCAACCTGGAGAAAACAGAATATCTATTCTTACTCCCAGGTTGTCTGACCTGGTTGATGAATAATCACAAGCACACACTAATTAAAATCAGTCTAAACTTAGTTCCCAGCCTCAATGGGCCTCTGCTAAAACCCAGCAGTTTCATCATTTTTACTACTTTGTGGCCTATACTATACCCCACATAGCTGTTTCACGTTTTTAATCTTTTCCTAAATTGCCTACCATTGTCAAGACAATCTCTCATGCACTGTGGATGCATCACCTGTCAGTAAAGAGCTGGTGGCCTAGTAGCTGAAACAGAAAATGGAGGGTGCAACATCCAGCAGGTGCATGAAACTGAGGAAAGATAACTAGCCATGTGGTAGACATAAATAAGAAAAAAAATAGGTTATATAAGTTACCGACTACTTGGGGAATGGGCCAAAGCTTATGCCCTAGGTATTTATTTATAAGTAATCAAGATTCAGAGTTGTTATTTGGGGAAGAAAGAGACCAGGTAGAAAACCTCATGGCTACATACCATAGCTTCCAAAATCTAACTACAGTCAGAAGTAACATCCAAAATCAGATGGCATCAGTACTAATTTCTGCAACTTTCTTCTTTGTCTCATTGATTTTTTTATATAATTCTACCCTCGTCTTCTACTCCTGGTTTGTCAGAGGAAATGGTATATTTCATTCAATTGTGAGACATCTACATACAGAAGGATCTCTTCTTCTACAGGCTGCAGTATTCCTCCCCATCAGTTAGCCACTTAACTATTTGTGTACACATATGTACATGTTTACATGTATGTCTGTACATAGGAGGTCAGAGGTCTGCAATAATGATTCAGTCATTTCTTTGTTATTGCTTTAAGATTTAAGATTGATCATGGTACCTGAGGCTCATTGATTCAATCAGACTGGCTAAGAAACTCTATCAAGCCTCTTATCTCTACTCCCTCAAAATGCAGTTATAGAAATAGCATTGAGCCTGGATTTTTATGCTGGTTCTGGAAGCCAAACTCAGTTCTTCATACTCACATGCATAGCAAACTCATGCAGCCCCAATTCATCTCTGCAGTCCCTCATTTTTATACATGAATTTTCTCTATATCCCCAGAGAGACCTTTGAAATAAAGACAGCCTACCAGTTCCTTCCGTTTCTAGGTCTGTAACCAAAGCACACCTTGTAGTAACAGTTTTCTCTTGTAAAGATTGGAAGCAGTAATCCATGTCTTTAAAAGTTTTAGGAGAGAATTAAATGAGATATTGTACATCAAGTGCTCAGCCAAGATCTTGGCCACTTAATAAGTATAATTCCTCCCTTTTTTATGCCTTCCCTATCCAGAATGAAATGACTCTCAGGGCCTCTCTATCTCATTTTGACTACAATGTTCCTGTTCTTTCACCTGTGAATTTTGTATCGAGAGTTCTCCTGACAATGGTCCCTCGGCCCACTGCAATCTGCTCCTCCCTGTTCCTTCTGCTGAAACATCTTTAGGAAATGAAGCTAAGACACAAGCACTCTGAATTTCACAGTTGTTTTTTCTAAGAATGCTCCAGAATGAATCAGGGAAAAGACTACATGAATCCATGAATAAATGATATTCTACCCTGGTTTTTCTTCTACTTTCATGTTTTTTACTTTTACCCATGTCACTTAAACTTCAATGATCCTTGGGAACTTCCTCCTAATTGAACTTCTAGGTCCCAGTTTAATCCATAAAATGGAGCAGTAGTAAAGACGTTGGCAAGAATCTACCTGTTAACTAAAATTAGGTTTTCCAGTACAGCTGACCCCCGGAATGAGCTTTAATTTATGAACTCACAGAAGTAATCAGTGATTAAGTCCAGTCAATCTACATTCTAAGGGTCTCATAAGAACAGGGAGGGAACCTTTATTCACTGCTGCTAAGAGTACAAGCTAGTACAGACACAATGGTAATTAGAATGAAAATTTCTCATAGAACTAATAACAGAACTTCCACGTGATCCAGATATACCACTCCTGGCATATGTACACCCAAACATCTCTATATCATACCACAAAGATATTTATGCATCTGTGTTTCTTGCCACTCTGTTCATAACACCAAGGAAATGGAACCAGCCTAGATGACCACCTTCTGGTGAATAAACACTCAAAATGTAATATATATATGCAATGGAATTCCATCTGACTGCAGAGGAAAATGTCATTATTAAAATTTTAAGAAAATAGATGGAATTTAAAAATAATTTATCGAGAGAACCAAAAGCCACATGTTTTCTCATTATAAATCCTGGTACCTTCTTGTATATGTAGCATTTAAGTGTGGAGCCCAGGAAACAATAGAGGGGTATGCCCTTCCCCTGGCCTTGAGCAGGGTTAATAGACCTTGGGCATATGCCACAGTTGGACCTTAACAACCCAGATGGGACCCAGGTAGAGTCATCTGCCTCTTACAGGAACTTAGAAGAATGGACTGCTCTGAGCTCGCTTTGCGACATAATCCAGCTGAAACAAAGAAAGGGTCTTGTGGTTTTTCCTTTATAAGCTGGAGCTGCAGAATTAAACTTCGAGCCATGAACAGAAACTTTTGTCTTGGCTTCATCCTTCTCTCACACCCCGTCCCTTTTTCATTTCCAGCTCCCTTTTCAGGTAGACTCAGTTCATCCATGGCTGCTGGACAGCTACAGAGGGGAACATGAGTTGAGAAGGAAAGATTTTTCAGGAGGGGAGAGAGGGAGTATAGTATAACTCATGTGAAACAAAGAAGGAAGGGAAAATAATATAAACAAAAGGTTTTAGTTGGAGGAGGCAGGTAGATTGAGAAGAGGAAACCATGAGAGGGGGGTGTCAAGTAAAACTAATGTTGAATGATAAAAACCAGAAGAGATACTTGACAAGCTAGTCAAAAACAAAAGAGCTTGAACAGGGAGTGTGAGTAGATAAAGTTGTTCCCAGGAGCCAAAAGTCATTAAACAAAAAAAATCTCAGTGTTAGGGATGGGCTACATCCTTAAGGGTTACCGGTAATTGGGATTTATGAGGACCCCAAAATATTATAGGCAATGGTCACTGCTATTGGTTGCCCATCAAAACTTTGCATAGGTCAGGGAAATCAAGCTGTAACTGGGCTGGAAGATTTCTCCTTGTTGGGTGCTCTATATGGTAGTGAAAAGAGTCATGCGTGCTGCTAGGAGAGAATTGTCCTCAACACATTTACTCAGCTCTGTAACCTGTGTGCAGCAATTCTAACTGCCTAGGCAAGAAAAGCCTATTTGTATATAGTGGCAAATTTGTTACAGAGATAACCATTTTATGTTTTTATTGGGTTTGATATAATTTTTGTTAGTACAAAACCAGTTAAAAACCCATGGCTTGGAGCTTATAAGCCTTAGTGGAGAAGTTACTGCTGTTGTTTTCAAAATGTACTTCATGTGCCATCAAACTGACTTTCTAAACAACTGTATTTGTACCCATAGAATAGTAGGACTGTCCACTTTGGTCAGAGAAGCTTCCTTTTCAATAGTCAGCTATGACTACAGAGACTTATAACTGGCCAAAGTACCAAGGATAAATGACTGTTGAATGTCAAGCCATAAATAAGGCATCTATATTACCCACTCCAAAGCTCAAGGAACATTCATTACAGAATATGGTACAGAAGGAATGTAAATAATAATAATAATAATAATGACCAGAGAAAGTTCCAGAACACTTACTTCCAGGCATGGCATGGCTGTTGCGCACCTTAACACATGGCAGCTATGATCCTATGCATAAGATTGAACACTGTTATTGAAAGATGGAGGGTATGTGTGCCCACAGCCAAGCCCTGAGTCTTCAAGGTTAATAATCTATGTGTGGTTAACAGTTTGTACAGGAGAAAAGTGAGAGAGATGTCATTTTAGTAGTGTAGTCAGATGTTTTATTCTACATGAGTGTAGAATATGATTTAGAGAAACATGGTAATGTGCCATGTTTCTCTAAAATATATTCTCACTCATGGTCCTCCACAATCCCCAATGAAACAAACTGCATTACAAAATCAAAAAGCAAACAAATCACACAAAGCTGGGACTTGAAAGTAGAAGGAAGACTAGTTGGGGAAAGGGGGCATTGTCAGGAGGAGTGGAGGACAAGAAGGCAATAGAGAATGAAGACATTCTAAAACATTTTCTATGTATATGAAAACATCATAATTAAACTGGCTATTATCTACTGTTAATCTAACCTAATAAAATGCATTCAAGATGGCTCATATTGTCAATCAGATTTCTGGAAAATGGGAGTTTTTCATTCCTAAATTAGCTTCTCCATGTAGGCTTGAAACTGATTCATACAACCTGCTTAGTTGTTTCATAAACATCTCATGTTTCCCCAAAGCAAACATTTAGAGACACCAGGGAGTCTCAGTTTTCATATTAAAGTGTATACTGACCCTCTATTCCATTCAGTCTCCACGTTGTTTCCTAACCTGAAATCAGAATTGTTGAAATGGAATGTGTTAGTCAACACGTCATTACTATACCAAGATTCCAGAGGTAGATTACTTTATAAAGACCATAGATTTCACTTACAGTTTGGACTTCCTGGTTGTACCACATTAAATTAGGAACACATGCCCATCTCCTTCTACACCTATGGGTCCCTTTGTCTTTATTATTGTAACAAGATTCAAATAGTGTTCATGTATCTAGAAGTATATTGCAAAACATGATGTTCTAGTTCATTTCTCTGTTGCTGTGGTAAAGCCACCTGGCCATGGCTGGTATTACCCACAGTGAGCTGTCCATTTTAGCCCACTTAGCAGTTCAGAAAATGTCCCACAGACATGCCCACAGGTCAATATGAGGGAACAAATTCCTCAACTGGGCTTCCTTCCATCTTCTCAGGTGGCTAGTGTGTGTCAGTTGACAAAAACTAACCAGAAGTAGATTTTATATATATTATTTAAAATTTATAAGTATATATTACTTACTGCAAATGTAACTTTTATTCATCAAATGTAATTGCCATCTCAGAGTCTCAATGGCTTACTACTGAATAAACTCACACTTCCTAGTTCTTTCTCAACTCTGGCTGGCTGGTTCAACTCAGCTGTTCTGGCTTAAAATACTCTCCAAACTGTGTAAATACAAGGTTTATAATGAGCCCAGAGAACTTTTTTCCTGTTTTAACTATCATTAGGCCTATGCCTGGAAACTTCTAGCCTCTGTACAATCTAATCTTCTAAGCTGACTGATTCAAACTGGCTTCTTTTTGCTTCTGACTGAATGTCTCTGCTTGGCCTCAAACTAACTCTGGCAGACTGCTGTAATCTTCTGACTCCTTCTCATTCTCTGGTTCATTCTGTCTTTACTTGAAACCTGTTTCTGTAAAACTGTCTTAGTAAAACTGCTCCCTCTCCTTTCTCTCTTTGCAATCTCTCTTAAGTCAGTTCTTCATCTTTCTCTGTTTTCATGGGTCAATCTTTCTCTGATTCATCACTTTGCCCTAAATTAGATATCACTTTTAAACATGATTGCTTTCCTCTTCAAACTAACTTTGCCTTTATTGTTAGGGATTAAGGGTATGTACTAAGGGTGTGTCTGTATTCCAGCCAGAACTCATAGACCTGGAAGGTCTTGGGATCCCTTGCCAGAGCAGCCAGCCATGTTGCTAGTTTAAAATTCCTCTACAACTTATAAATAATATATAAACATAAATATTTATACATATTATAATAATTTATATTATGTAATAAAGTAAAGTGAATTGATAGAAAATCTCAAAATAAAATTCATAAATATGCAAGCAATGCAAACAAATTAAAGCAGCAAATATCTAAGCCATAGAAAATAGTCATTTTCACTATTAATAAGACAATTGGTAGATGAAAGTAATAATAAAGTAGTGTGGGGGTTTTTTCTTATCAAATTAAGGACTTTTAAATGAAAGGCTACAATGATGTTGAATGAGCTATATTCCCTAATGCATTGCTTGTAGGAGGAAAAATTAGTACAACTACCCCAGAAACTAATAAATGGCAACATGTATTGAGTTTCATAATTGCTTATTTCCTCTTTTCCAAGTAATTACTCTTCAGCGAAAATGCCCCAAGGACATAACCAGAAATGTAAACATATTTCTGTAAAACAAAAGAGCATTTATTACACATTTTTTAAATAATAGTAAAAATAAAACCCAGAAACAACATGAAGACTTATCGTTAAAGAACTGATTACATCTATTGGTGAAACATTATGACAGATATTAAGACACCATGTTTCTGAAGCTTCTTCCATGGAATGAGAAAATAAATGTAATTTCATGTTTATTTCAAAAGACATAGTTCACATTGTGATATGCTATAAATTAAACTGTGAAAACATTTCCCAGAATATAGAGACGAAATATGTTGAAATATTGAGACTAAGTCATTCAAAATTATGGAATTATAAGGGCTGAACAGGAAAGGGAACTGTGGCCACTACAATATTTGGAAATTGTAAAGGGTTAGCAAAGTAAACACAGGGTATGGTGGCCAGTGCCAGATAAATTGCACTTTCGTTTGCTCCTTGGAAAATGTGTAAAGAATTTTGAAAAAATGAGTAAAATATTAAAGTAAATATTTCATGGAATTAGTATTAAGAATTTTCCTGTCATGCTTTCTCATGTTATCATGTATATACTCATACTGTTTAGCTATCATATAATGAAATGATATGCTTGTATAACTAACATATTTCGTATGTTTCCTAGAGCTACTATAACAAACACCAGGTGGTTAACACAAAAATATCTATTCCTTTATTCTACAGGCTACAATATAAAGGCCAAGGTGTTGGCTTGCAGATCAGGCTGCTTCTGCTGTCTCTGGAGAAGCATGCTTCCTTTTCTTCTCTAGCATCCATTGTGGAAAGAAACAGTCTTCTACTTTCTCATGCAACCCATCAAATTGTCATCTTTCTTCTCTGTGTATCCATGCCATTTTCTCTTTTGTACATCTATCTCTGTCTACATCTCAGTTTTTAAAGATGCCAGCCACGGTGTGTTTCAAAATAAACATGATTATCTCTTTAATCAGTCTGAAGCATTAAGTAAAACTTAAGGATATCTGTTGAAGAAAGAAAAGTTCATTTCAACCCATGATACTTTACAGGTTTTAGTAGAAGTATTTTATGTATGAACATGATTAAGATAGAGTATAAAAGTTAAAAACCTCATCCTAAAATTTCTTCCCAACTTATTTCATCTTTCTCATTCCAATGACATTTACAATGTTGTGTGGCCTTGACTTAAGCTCCCAACATTCTCTCATATCTCCTTAGGGCTACTTACTATTCTCTACACTTCTGGAGTGTCTCTCTTCCAGCCTTTATGCCTGCTATTGTCAGATTTTCCTAATCTTGATACTCTCTGCTTAATATTGTTTAAGTTCACAAGATTAGATCCAAACTTCTTCAACTTGAATTCATAATCCAATAATCTCACATTTTTAATATTACTGTCCATAAATTTGTTTCCAAAACACAGTTTTTCCCAAATCCAAGCACTCCCTAGCATAGACCTTTAGCACTGTGAATGCTCCAATCTCACACCTTGATTCTTGGGTCTCCTATGCCCTTGAATTCATTTATTAATATTTGTAAAAAACAGGTATCAGACATCTACCATGTATCAAGCATTCTACCAAAAAATGGCCATTTAAAATGAAATCATTTCCTTTATCTTTAAAAAATGCAATGGAATAGAGTAAATGAAATGTGTACATAGCAAATTCTGAGCTGCTGTACAGGATCCTCTTGGGCCAAAATGTAGAAGTGTCCAACTTTATTGAAGATTGGGGAACTATTTCTTGGAAGAGGTACCCCCAAGTATTTAAAAATATAAATAAGTGTTCTAGAACAATCTTTGCAGACCTCAGGATACTATTCCTTGCTCTTCTTCTATTGGTGGATATTTCAAAACATGTTGCTTGAGAGTTTTTGTCATTTCTGTGGCACTATGTCAGTCATCAGTTCTAATACCTCCTCACCCCATTTCAGATGAGTATGTTTGGGGTACTGCACAGCTGATGCTCTTCACAAGTCCCTACTGAGACCTGAAACCTTGGGTATCCCTAAAATTTTTGAAACCTAATCACCAGGATGATGTCATTACAAATTTGAGCTTTGGCTCCTGTCAGCAAGCAGTTCTTGATATCAGCATTAGTGTCTGGATTTGGTATCTGCAGATGGGATGGAGTCCTGGGTGGCTGGGGGTGGGGGGAGGTAAGTCTCTGGATGGCCTTTCCTTCAGTCTCTTCTCCACTCTTTGTCCCTGCATTTCCTTTAGACAGGAGCAATTCTATGTTAATATTTTTGAGATGGGTGGGTATCTCCATCCCTCAACTGGGGGGCCATGCCTAACCTCTGGATATGGTCTCTACACCTTCCCTCTCTCCTTTGTTGGGTATTTCAGCTAATGTCATCCCTGTTGGATCCTGAGAGCCTCTTGCTTTCCTGGCATCTGGGACTTTCTAATCTAATGGCTATCCTCATTTCCCTATCCCCCACCGCTACACACTTCCATTCAATTTCCTGACCCTCTGTACTTCTGAGAAGCTCTGCCAGAGCCTGACCAATACAGATGCAGATGCTCTCAGCAAACCCTAGACTGAGCATGGGGTCACCAATGGAGGAGTTAGGGGAAGGACTGAAGGAGCTGAAGGGGTTTGCAATCCCATAGGAAGAACAACAATATCAATCAACCAGACCCCCCAGAGCTCCCAGGAACTAAACCACCAGCCAAAAAGTACAAATGGAGGAACTCATGGCTCCAGCTGTTATGTTGCAGAGGATGGCTTTGTCGGGTATCAACGTATCAAAGTAGGAGAATGCTAAGGTGGTGAGACAGGAGTGGGTCTGAGGGTGGGAAAGCTCCCTCATAGAAGCAGGGGGAGGGGGATGAGATAGGCTGGTTGCAGAGGGGAAACCTGGAAGGGGGATAACATTTGAAATGTAAATAAATAAAATAACTATTAAAAAACAAATTAAAAAAAAATACAAAAAAAAAGAAATTTGAGCTTTGGAAAAACAACCAGATCACATGGTATCTGCCTTAATGAATAGGATCAGAATTCTTATAGGAGAGGTTGCTGGGGGCTCCCTTCCCCTTCCCCCATGTGTGAACACATAGAAGGTGCTATCCATGAGGAGCAGGCCCCCACCAGGCACAGAATCTGCAAAGGCACTGATCTTAGACTTTCTAGCTTCCAGGAATAAACAAACAAACAAATACATGGGTTTTTTGGTTCAATCCTCTGGTGGGGAGCATTGTGTGATGAACGAATATTTCTAAGGCATCTCATCACGTTGCTTTTCTTGACCTGCATGATGACCCTGAGTCTGGAATCTGTGGTCATGGCCATACAATCTGCAGGGAATCCACAGAAGGGATCAGAGGGGATCTGCTTCCTGTTCCATAGGGTAGAATGCTCTAGAACTGTATGATCAAGGAGGACCCAGAACCTACTCTCGAATGGTAACTTCTGGGCCATCAGAAGTACAGGTATTAAATTAGCATCTTGGTAGCTTTTTCCAAGGCTTTGTCATATAAACAACCAACTTCTCCTTTAGAGTCAAATACATAACTTATGTAACACAATGCACAAGACAAAGGGTCAGTGATAAGGATCCAGATTCTCTGGTGCAGCACCTGTGATTAGTTTCTAACCCTCTGTGAAATCTTTACCTCATAACTTCTCTGAGCTGCTGCTGATATTTGAGGGTAATCAGCAATTTATTATTACACCACCCTTCAGCAATAATTACCTTCCTAATAGTCATTTTTTGTCCCTATCAATATTTATTGCCTTTCACTGCAGCTATTTTCCATTAGGAAACACAAACAGAAATCAATATTCCGATCTTTCTCTAATAGCATTAAGCCCTCTCTACTGTCACTTAATAAGTAATTTTTAGTAAATCCAATATACTTTCTTGCTTTTTAATACTGCGGAGATAAACTCAACACTTAGAGAGTACTTAAAGTTTAGAAGTGAGACAATGTTGCCGGGCAATGGTGGCGCATGCCTTTAATCCCAGCACTCGGGAGGCAGAGACAGGTGGATTTCTGAGTTCGAGGCCAGCCTGGTCTACAGAGTGAGTTCCAGGACAGCCAGGGCTATACAGAGAAACCCTTTCTGGAAAAACCAAAAAAAAAAAAAAGAGGAAGTGAGCCAATGTACTTTGCAGAGCTGTGTTTACAGTGTGAAACACAGTGTCATGTGTCCCAGCTACACCTATCAAACTTGCTAAATAAAGATCCTCTCACCTTTCCCTTTCTGAATCAGACAGACTCATTTAATTATTTTCTCATGAGTTGTTTCCGTTGCAAAAATGAGGTCCAAATGTTGTCTGAGACTAAACAAAGCAGTCTTTTCCTCAGCACAGTTTCAGAGCATTTAACACTCTGAAATATACAAAATTGAGACAAATATGAACACATCACAAAGATCCTGTTTTGGGAGTGCTGGGAGGTTACTTCTACAGAAAGCTCTGTCCCAAACATCTACAGAAGAGACAGGACCTAAGGGTAGGATCCTACTGCAAAATAGGAAGTAACTCAAGGGCACAGCCCATGGAAGGCTGAGCACAAAGCTGTGGCAGCACATGGGGTAAGTTTATGCAGCTGGTACATCAGTATTGATAAGCTGGGGTCTGTAGAGCATTTTATAATGTTGCAAAAGAGAGAGAGAGAGAAAGAAAGAAAGAAAGAAAGAAAGAAAGAAAGAAAGAAAGTAAGGAGGAAGGGGAGGGGAGGGGAGGGGAAGGGAGGGGAGGGGAGGGAAGGGAAGGGAAGGGAAGGGAAGGGAAGGGAAGGGAAGGGAAGGGAAGGGAAGGGAAGGGAAGGGAAGGGAAGGGATAATGAGACGGGGCTGCCAATTGTCAAAGCTTATTAACCTGCCCAGGATCTTCCAGATTCATAGGAAAGTAGCCATCAAGAGGGCTTGTAAATTCCTCCAAGGATGTTGCCTTCTGGAAGGCTTTCTTGGGACTTAAGTCCAGTCTTCTCTCTGTCTTTCCACCTTGTTGCCTTCCTCCTTTTCAACACCGTGTTATCCCTCTTCCGTATCAAGAGAGTACAGAAATCTCTGCACCGTGGAGAGGTTTCTCTCTAGGAACAAGTAAGTCTGCTCTGGGACTTTACATGCCCAGGCAAGGTTGGTGAGTCTAGGAAAAGAAGGGAACAAAAATCAGTTGCATGCGTGGGCCGTGAGTGTGAAAGGAATCTGGGAGGAATAAACAGCTCTACAAGTCTTCCCTCTTCACATGTCGTGGGTCATATGCCATCTATATCTTCCTCCTCTGGGAATCCAGTCATAAACTTTGGGTCATAAAGGAGCATTATGGAGCTGCTCACTTTTCCTCACTTACCCACCACTGCCTGGGCCTGGCATGGATCTGGTCCAGGGCACATAGTACTAGGCCATTAGATCTGGGACTCCACAATGGATAAAGCTTCTATCATTTTGTACTCTGCTGGCCTCGTTACCCAGTGGCATACATTGTGGAAGCTGTGCCTGCCAGCTCTCCAGAGTCTGAACTACTGAAATACAGTAAGATGCTCTCTACCCCTTCAAAAGAGGCCCAAACAGCTACTTCTCACAAGCATCAGATGAATGGTATTGAATTCCTAGCTACTGCCTGTCATCAGTCTACTGGAAGATCAATATCTAGTCAAACTGCATGAAACTGTCCTACTCCACTGACAGGAAATTAGTACATTATGATCTCATTGTCTCCCTTGTTTTTAAATCTGGCTCATACAATCAGAACTAAGCTGAGGAATAATGATTTATCCCCTCTCTAAATGGAAGACTACTCCCCAAATCCCCCCTTCCCCACAGCAATCTGGGTTAGGTAAAAGAGGAACGTGGTCACAGAAATTACTACATTGTTATTATCTTGCCTGACTGCCTGACAAGAATGGAAATGGAGCCTACCTAATGTACCCAGTACTGGCAGGTAAGGGAGAAGTTCTGTGTCCTTTGCACCAAGGGACTGAGATTTAAGTCGACTTCCAAGTCATGAGTAAAAGCTATTTCACAAACAGTTGATGCACAGCACACGTTCCTTGTCCTCCTGAGGTCATTGCAGCTCCATGTTTATTGATGAGCATGCTCTATTCTAATCAGTATTCAAATCAGAGCGTTTGCTTTATTCCAAACTCAATTTTACATATACTGTGGTTTCAGAAGTTGTTTTAAAAATGAAACCTTTACTAACAGTGCAACAACAACAAAAAAAAAAGCATGCAGGAACAGAAGGTCCTACATAGACTATAAGAAAATGGCGATGGCGGGGAGGGGGGGGGAGGAGTACAGCAGTGATTACTCAGGAAAAATCATTGTAAAACAGTCTGTGCAGAAACAATTCTGCTGATGTGTCACATCTTGAAAGTTTTCTATGAGGCATCCGTGTCTCTTTAAAGAAACATTTGTCAGGAAGGGTGAGTTCAGGATGTGTCATCTTAATTATGACAGGAGTAACCTTCAGCTTCAAAATGGTTTTTTGATTCACCCACTGAGTGAAATGCCTGAAAACTAACCAAACTTCTTTTTTCCTAATATTACTGAGATTTTCTGATCCTGTGACTTCCAATCCAAATAGCCTAGCAACACCAGTGCAGAGATAAGTCTAATAGTTAAACGCCATTCTCTGAACCATGAAAAAAAAATCAATACAAAAGTGTTGCTGGCTCGATGAGAGTGAAGATATGACTGTCACCTGGGATGGTGTCACAGAGGCAGGTTAAGCCTCTTGCAGGTATCTGTAATCATAGAAGAAGTCTGATGCCCTCCAAGGCCTCCCTAAGTTTAGCAATCTCCAGAGAGGGACCGTGTGAAGAAATGCTGCTGGCTTCTATTTGGTTTTTCTACTGCTGTGACCTCTAACTTGGCCAAGACACTTGTTAGCACCCATCAGTGTGAGCTAGGTGCTGTTATGGCTTGAATATGAGGCATTGCAACAGGAATCCCTTATGTAAAAGTCTTCCTCACAAAGTGATGACTGTTTGATGATTGGATTGTGATGGATCTAATCAATGGATTAACCCACAGATAAATTTGTTGATTGATTGTCTGTTTGGAAATGGGGCCTGCTTGAACAAAGTGGGTTGCTAGAAGCTTGACTTCTGAAGGGGCTCCAAGCCTTCCTGTAATTCTTTCTTCTTCCAGGTCACCATAAGGTGAGCAGCTTTGCTTGACCATGCCCTTCAGTCATGATACTTTGTCTCACCACACAGTGGGTCTACCAGTAACAGAGCCAAGTGTACATGGACTGAAGTCAGTGAAATGAAGTCACTGAAACCATGAGTCAAAGTATGTCATAAATCTTTTTAGTTCTCTCATGTACTTTGCCACAATAAGAAGAAACTAAGAATCACATCTATCTCTGTGTATATATGTTCATTTGAGTTGTATCAATTACTATAATGAAAGCCTAGAAACATCAGTCATGAAGAAAATTATCCATCATTTGGACAGCTCCAGAGCAACTATGTTGACAGATTTCTTGGGAGAAATTGGTACTGCCTTGAGGAGACCCAACAGAGGGATCTCAACATAGGATGCTTCCAGGACAGGATGGAAGAAGGAAAGTCAATGTAGGGGACACTATGGGAGAGTCACTCGAGTATGAGTAAGAAATCCCAAAGCAAATTAAATTTCAATACTGTATTCTAGAAAGTTAAACCATCCAGCCTGGGGCTTTATAAAGTCTTCCATGATAGCCATCAATGAGGAGAGAAGAGCAAACATAAAAACCTACCATAATCCAAGTAAAAGCAAGGGCACTGGTAATTATAAGTATTAGATTCTACTAGCAAAAAATACAAAATGTCTTTGAACTCTCCAATTTCACCATTAAAAAAAAAAAACAGTAGAAATATGTAAAAAATAGCCTGATATAATGTTGTTTGTTGTAATAAAAACAAATTTGATTTTTTTCCAGTACATAAAATATTGATCCACTGTGTGCTGGAGCTACAACTGTGCTAATCTTCAGAGCTGGCCTTCAACCTAATTAGGGCTTTAAGACCTGAAGAGTTAAAGTCTTCAAAATAGGGGCCTCGAAGCCTATATCTTTTTAACCAGGACTTCCATTGAATCACAGAATCAGAAGAGTTTGAAAAATAGTTAACAAAAACTCATGCAAGATGCTTTTATCTACAGGAGACTTCTCAGGGGCTAGAAAGAACCAAGCAGTCAAGAGATCTTGCTACTCTTGCTGAGGTCCTGTGTTTGGTTCCCTGCAGTCAGGGCAGAAAGTTCAAAATGGTCTGTACTTCCAACTCTGAGAGATCCAACACCCTTTTATGCCTTTTATGGGTATCTGTATTCATTGACACATGCCTAACTACACATGTGTGCGCAACCCCAAACACACACGCATGCATGCACACACACACACTCTTTAAAATAAATCTTAAAAAGTACTCCTCAAATAGCCAAATATTTCAAAACTATCCTTTTTCTTCTGTTTTGGAAAATACACTGTGGGCTCTTCTAGATAGGATGATCAACAAATGCTGCCGTGTTGCACCAAGCGACCCTTAAACACACTGAGATGTAGTATTTAGAAGCTTTGAAAGTACAAAAAAGAGCATATACTTCTTCCAATATTCAAAGCCTATCAATGTAATTCAGTGAAAAATATACATGTGTGTCACTGAAAGACAAAGAAGTTTCAGCATGAGGCATAGTCTCACTTCTGTGCTGCCATTTATGGTCATTAACCTAAGTGACAATAAGTATCCACATAACTGTTGGACTGATACTCATTTTAGAATTTCAACTACAGTTTGAAACAGAGGTAAACTTGCATTTCTAGAAAGCAGTAGAAACATTTCAGGAGAAAGTTGGTTCTATGAAGTTTGCAAATGGAAGACTACATGTTTTATTATTAATTGTGACTTATGTTCTACCTGTCTTTATAAGGTAAAAATGTGATTGTGTTTGTGTGTGTGTGTGTGTGTGTGTGTGTGTGTTTAGGGCTGAGCTGTGCTTGCATGTGTATGTATATGGGGTGAGTAGCATTTATGTGTATGTGTATAAGGTGAGACATGTTTGTGTGTGTATATATACAGTGAGTTGTGTTTGTGTGTGTATGTATGTAGGGTAAGTTGTGTTTGTGGGATGGGTGAGTTGAGTTTTTGTGTGTAGATGGGTGTGAGGTGTACTTGTGTGAATATATGGGGGTGAGCTATATTTGTGTGTGGCGGGTGAGTTGTGTTTGTGTGTGTATGCATATAGGATGAGTTGTGTCTGCGGGCATATATGGTGAAGGGGTGTGTTTATGTATGCATATAGGGCTATTTTGAATACTTTCCAGAACACTCTTTACAGAACTCTCTCATTTGTATATAAGTCAAATACTTATCAAAGAAGGCTGCATGCTATGAGCTCTCCTGGAAGAAGCTTTTTCCTTCAGCTTACACAAACTATTCCCCATTTCTGCTGGCAAGACATCTTCCTGGAAACCATCACACATTGAATAGTCTTGGGAATAGCAAAATTGGATTATGGTATTTCCTTTTATTTATTTTTAAAGCATCATCATCATGAAGAAATAACAGTGCTGATGTTTATTCTTTAAAAAAAAAATTGAGCTGGTAATGAATAAGGTATATGCGTGGATAGGGTAGGAATAGTAAGACTGAGCCTGAACCCAGCTGTGCTGAGCCTTTCCAGCCCTTCTGCTTTGTTTAGTATGGTTCTTGGCTCTCAGGAGTTACACTGCTAGCCCTGCCTGCCTGACTTTGTCACCTTCTCTCTGCTTTTCTCTTCTACACATACTTTCCCCAACTCACAGCTACAGTTGTAACTTTAATGTTTTCAAATGATGGTTCTTAAACACTTTAACCTCCATTGTAGCCCACCACCCACCAGAGGTAGTGGAAAAGAAAGATATGTGGGAAGTGGACCTATTTAGAAAGGTTCTTTGGAGCAACTCTCATCTATGTTGTCTGGAAATCGGCAGTTCAGTTCACAGGTTAGCAGGCAGCAGGAGCTTGATCCACTCGAAAACACTTCTTGGCTACACCATCAGTGCAGTTCAGGAGAGTCTGGGTAGCAAATCAGCAGTGGTGGCATGACCTAGCAGAGATAGCTTGGCCACAGCTACAGCACGAGTCAGCAGGAGGGACCAGGAAGAAGACCAGGAGAACTTCTCAGCTGTGCCTCTCAAGGAAGTAAAGATCAACAAAGACTCAAGACCCACAAACATTGCACAGCTAGCTGTACCCGCAAGCTAAACTCTGTCTCTGTCACTCTGTGGAGTCTTATTTATACCCTCCAAACATTGCATGTCCTCCATGTGCCTTGCCTCAGCAAGGGTCTTGCCTCAGCAGATGCATCCAATCCCCCCATGCCCTTGAAAGTGGCAAGAAACTGCAGTACATCACTAGAAGTTTTTGGTGTATTTCTCTCTATGGAGTCCCAACAAGGGTGCTCAACTACACATGGTAAGGTGGACCAATACATGCATGTCGTTAGCAAAGAATCCTTCAGCACATGTCCTTTCACGTGTTTGCTTTAGCAGAACATCCTCTTTCCTGTGTGTGCTTCAACAAAATGTTCCTTCACGATTCTGAGTCTGCCTTAGCCTTTCACACCAGTGTTCACTTTAATGAAATGTTCTTTCATGTGTCTGTCCCAACACAACACCATGCAGCCAACTTTCCAAAGAACCCTTGTTTCTACTTCCATAGTCTTGACCTTCCTGGTCCTCATCTTCATCACTCTTCCTATCATTCCACTCTCTGCTCCACACTTAAAACAATGTGACAATGACCCTGAGAAATCATGGTACCAAGTCACTTTGAATATGGCTGAATCTAGGAGATGGGACTTCTCTAGCCATATCCACAACAGCACCTCGTGTCTCTGCTGTGCCTTGACACAGAGAACCATTGGCATCAGGAAGAAAATGGGAACACTGACCAGTTTCTGAATATACAGATGTTGCTCTCATTTTCATGACTCTTCATACCCAAAACATGTCAGCAATTGAGTTCTAAATAAGAAGTTTTGTTTGGGAAAGCTGTCTTTGTGTAAATAGCTCATTAAGGAACAAAGTGAAAGAGGTCTTAGCTAGCAGTCACTGTGAATGCATTAAGAGAGGATGAAAGGCTCAAAGTATCCAGATGCTGCCACATACTATGTTCTCTTGGAATGCCAAATTCCACCCTTGCCTAGTATTTATTAGGCATTGAGTTTTGGTATTTCACAGGTTCTGTTGACCAGAATCATCTGAGAATATTAATTTTAAAAAATCCATTTGGGATTCTATGATCAAGCCTTAGAGCTAGATACCAAATAAATTTCTGTAACTTTAGATTAGGAATTAAAACCTCCAGAAACCTTATGAGTTTATAGGTGACTCTGAGAGAATCATTACATAAGTGGTCTCTAATCTATTTGTTTGTTCACTCAATCTCTAGGCAGTCACTCAACTGATGCTTGTTCCACAAACCCTTCTTTACTGTTCTCTTAACAATCATTATTTGATGGCTTAAAGGTTTCAGTAATTATTAAAACTTGTTAATGTGATACTACCGGTATTTCCCATGATATAACTTCCAGGAGAATAAATTGGAGAGTTGATGGGTTTAAAGAAGAAAGGGACAACAGAGAAGGGCAAGGAGGTAGCACATCAGCAACGAATTGAGAAAGAAAATCAATGTTTATTTAGCTGCCAAATCCCAAGAATTGTAGAAGGCAGTGACATGGGTTCAAGCCCTTGTTCTGCAGCCTAATGGCTCGATGACTTAAGACTGGCTCTGATCCTCTTAGTCTTCAGCTACAAAGCAAAATAAAGAAAATGCCTACTTTTTTTTTTTTTTCAGAATGCAGTGAGGACTAAATGAGACAGTTCATATTAAAAGTGTTTTATAAACTGTGACAGTAAGGAAATGTTAATTGTGGTTTTTATTGCATGAAGTTGCTTTCTCTTATGTTACTTTGAAATTAAAAAGCAAGAACCATTGGTAAAAATTTCCTTTGCCTACACAGAACATTCAGAAGTGGCAAACTGACTGATCTGACAGTTGAGAGAGACAACATCAAACAAAGCTCATCCCAAATAAAAATAAAATAAAGCTAAAGACCCATGAGCTCTCTAGAAGGATGTGGCAGCCTTAAGAAATGCAAACAACCATTTTTATTTCTCTGCATCTTGAGATTCTTCCTCTCTGACAGAATCCATTTCATCTTTAAACGGGAAATATAACTGGCTAGCTGTATTATCATTACTTCTTTCATTCACAACTCAGTCATTCACAAATCAGACCCATAAAGAGTCAGAATATCAGTGGATGAGGGACCAAAGAAAACATGCTTTCTGAGAAACCCCTAGGAGAGCAGCTCACTGGTGAGGCTTGAAACCAAGAAAACCACCTGCAGCCGGCACAGCACTGGTAAAATTACGTTTTATTTGTAGTTTCCCTGAATTTTAGTGACAGTCTTCCTTTTTTGAGTTTTGAATACTTCTAGAGATATCTAGAACAAAGCTGCAGTTACTTAAAACTTTCGTGATATAAACACTATAATTCAAACTTTTAAATAATAGACATTTGTAGTTCTCCCAGTAAGGATTTAACTATTTTAAAGACGTCTTTTTGCAATACCGTGGTAGTGAGAAAAAGAACATGAGGTTTTCAATAGACCTGTGGTTTAAATTGAACACTTGAAACATATCATTGTTAAAAGACTCCTGCTAATAAATTCCCATTTTAGAAACTCATTTTGTCCACACCCTGCCTGCAAAGATTAAAATCGGAATGTATTTAAGACAAACACTGTTTGTCTGCCACATGCATTTGTTAGTATTTTCTACTAGCATGATATTTTTTATAAGATAAACCAATGATCCTTTAAAAGACATATCACATGAAAACATAACAAATCCAATATGGAACTGAGTGACTACCAGTCTTGGCAATGGTCCTACTAATTTCCTCTCTTCCTCTCTCACTCTCTCCCTCTGGCTCCCTCACTCTCTCGCTCCCTCACTCTCTCGCTCTGTGTGTGTGTGTGTCGTTCAGAAAGAATATATGTCTGATACAATAACATAATTAAAACCCGAGAACTAGACAGACTAGTTTCCAATCCAATATTTACTTTCATTACTTGTTTAGCATCTCAGACATGTCTCCTTTTCCTTCTCTTCAAAGTGGAGGCAACAGTCTGTCTTTAGATACATATCATGAAGCTTATAGCTTATATACAATACAATCACAATACATGGTGAGAAACATGCCTGTATTTCAACAAACTTCAGGTAGCAGTAGTATTGGTTTTTATTGTTACAAAATGGGAAGGAGGTGAGTTGCTGAGTGCAAAGCTTCACAAAATGGAAATAAAAATATCTTAGAGAATAGCTGCTTAGCTTCTGCAGTCATGTGAAGAGAAGAAGAAAAAATATCTCTACCGTATCTTGAAGTCTGAAAACCATATTTCAAATTGACAGGCTCAATCATGCACTCCTCCGACTACTCAGGATGGAACAAAAGGAGAATTTTAAACACAAGTTTAAGACAGGAAACACGCCAACCACATATTTTTTTTCTTTTAAGCCTTGGAAAGTTCCATGTATTGATAATTATGGAAAATCACAGATCTAATTGTGTCAGATCAGAGCAGCTAAAAGTTATCCTATGTGATTTCCAATATTGAAATCAACAAGTATCTCTCTAGTGTTCTGTAATCGCCATAGGAACTGAGGAATCCATGGAGCATTTTCTTTGAGGAATAAGATATTATTAAGAGAGTTCATGTCAGCTTCAAACACAAATGCTAAGATAACAACTTGTAAGATGGACTTCTCAAGGTGGCCTGCTAGGAATACAGTCATGAGCGGTATTTTCATGGCATGAGAAGATACCTCCTTAATCGAAGACCTTAGTAATCCATTGGAGGACCAGACTTCTTTTTTGCATAGAGTTCAATGTAGTTCAATTGGTCTTTATAGTCTATTCTATTCATTAGAACATGTTAAATACTAGGGATCATCTAATACAGTTTCCCTGAGAGATACTCAAGAGAACAGTGAGTATCACCTGCTTTTCTTTTACCCATTCAATAACTTAGGTTCATTTTATCACCTAATAAGTTCTCAACTTTCCCATGCTGCTTTCCATAGCCATTGCTCTGGCTCACTTGGAGTGAGACATACAAGAAAAAAGGTGAAGTTCCTCTTCTAGTCCTGTCCTCCACTCTTACATTAGGATCTGTTGGCTATACAAAACTTGAGCTTGTTGCTCCCTGCTAAAATCCTTCCAAAGGCTCTTAAAGTGATGGGGATAAAGAGCAAATTGCTTAGCCTAACATCAAATGCTTAGCAAACATCATATTGCTCAGCATCATCTCCCTTGCCTCATTTCCATCCTTTCCCACCCACAACTCAATGCAGGCAATGGTCACTATTGACTCCCACTTCCTCACTGGCATGGCACCTATAATTCTCGGTCGGAGATGCCAGTCCGAAGGCTCTTACTCTTCCTTCCAACTTCATTTCAAGTCCTCTCTTTTCTTACCTGCTCCTTCTCTTTGTTCTAATTTTACATTTGGATCTATCCACGTGACCTACTTACCTTTACTGTCTTGCTAGTCTGGAGCATCAGGAGACTGTGAAATTCTTCAATCCTAGCACTAGAGTATGTGCATTTTCCTTGAATGCAGTTGCCATGAACTCAATGTACAAACAACGCAAGAAGAAAGATAAGTGGGGAGGAAAGGAAGGGAGCTGCGAAGCTGCTAGCAAGAGAAGTAGATCGTAGATTCTCAAAGGCAGCTTCTTGAACTCTTAATGTTCATGATCTTCAGCTATCATTTTATTGACTTTTCTGGGTTTAATACATGAAAACATCTGAAACCTAATACATCGATTTTGATCTTTTGGGAAGAGCAATTTAAAAATGGAGGAGACCTGAAGAATTGCAAGCATTGCTCAATAATACTTGAAAATGTCAGTGAAATTGATCATCTTTGACTGAACCGAGGTAAATAAAATTTAACAGTTTAACATCATATAGCTTGATATTCTAATGACCTTCCTTTTTTGCAAACTATCCTGCATATTCTGATTGTTATAAGAAGAGAATTTGAAAAAGACATAACAATTTTGTATCTTCATACGCCTGGATCGTGGGCTCAACATTCTATTGAAAAGCTAGCCTGCTAGTAGAAAAGGATTCCTTCCATCTAACAAAATCACTCTTTGTGTTAGGATCTGACTTGGCTGAATGGTGAGGACATGTTGTACCTCTTAATAATTCTCCTTCCTAAAATTTTGCATACCATAAACATAATCTTAAACATCTTAGCCAACCTTGAATTCTGAATTAAAGTCATCTCTCCAAACTCTAAAAAAAAAATTAACTTTTGGTGCTTTTTAGGTTCAGGGTAAGAGACTATCACAAAGATTTAAGCTATATCTCTACAGATTTAAATATTCTGCACAAGTCTATAAATATGGTCTCCAGTCTTAGCAAGTTTACAGTCTAGAAGGAGAGATGAGGCACACACATAAATCATGATAATGGAAGAAAAAGGTAGGGCCCATATTATAATAGAGATATAAATAAATATGGTATAAGACCACAGAGAGACAGTGATTAATTCTACCTGAAAAGATCATAATATGCATAAAAATTTATGTGCAAGAAGACTATGATGCATTCTCCAAAATCTCACGACTTAATTTAGATGTCAAAACAACAACCACTGTGTCCAAGACTCAGCTTGAGATATTTCCTTCATAAATTTGGTTTGGGTAGAAGGTGGTATTTTGTGTGGTTAAAAATGGATGCAGATGGCTCAATACATCATTCTCCCTTCTTCTTCTGGGAAAGACTCAGATATGCATGGGTCCTTGGTTATGTAAGGAGAGATGGGAAAGGATGTGCTTGCCTTAGGGGAAGTGAGAATAGGAGCATGTAAATAGTTTATCTAAAGCCTGCCTGTCCTGTGAGATGATTTTAACGTATATATATTTTTTCTTTTGGTAGGAAGAAAAGCTGACTCTCAAAACTGGTTTCCACAGAAGCATTTTCTGCAACCTAAGTAAATAGTAACTGGGAAAAAAATCACAGATTCTTTCAAGAATAACCGAGCAGAAGTAGATATCTGTCTGCTGATGGTTAGTCTACATTCCCAACTTGCCAGGATTTGGAAACCCCAAGAAGACACACCTCTGTGCATCTCTGTGAGAGTGCTCCCAGAGGGGTATTACTGGAGTGTATACCCTGCATGCTAGCAGCACACTCACTCCTTGAGACCTGAATCTCAGACTAAGGAAAATAAACAGAGAAAGGAAGTCTCCCTTCCTCATCCCCTTCCCCGCCCCCTCCTTCTTCTCCCTCTTCCTCTCCTCTCCTCTCCTGACTTCAGATGCAATTTGATCAACAGACACAGATTCTTACTGCATCAAATGTCCCCACCACGGTAACCCCTCAAGTAATAGTGCGCCAAAATAAACCCTTACTTTTTGTTTGTTGTTTGATTGGTTGGTATTTTGTTTTATTTTTTGAGACAGGTTCCCACTGTGCATGCTAGCCTCAAACTTAGAGATCTTCCTGCCTCTGTGTCCCTACTGCTGAGATTAAAGGCATGTGTCACATGCTTGGTTAACCCTTCTGTTATGAAGACGCTTTTGTAAGGTGTTTTGTCACTGCAATAACAACAACAAAAGTACTAATACACACTCTGACATTGTTCAGTTAAAAACAAGAGGTGGGGGTGGGGAGCTATAAAAGTTGCACCCTGCTCTAGTCTACCTCGAACTCAGATGCTGGATTTAAAGTTGTACAAACTGCTATAAACATATCTTAAGCACAGAAAGAGGTATTTCCAAGGAGAAATGGAAGTAGGAGCAACTCAGCCAGGGACACGCAGAGTGGATGTCACTGAGAAGTTCCTGTTATTTGAAGGATGACAATTCCATGACAACTCCTACTCTGAAGAAAAAAATCACTCTAGTACTCTCTGGGAATGGCTAGGTCTGATACTCGTGGCAGATTATTTAAACCCTCATTTGTAAACAAGTAAGCAGGGTATGGGATACTGGCCTGGCTTCAGGGTCAGGACATCTGGTTCAATCCCATCTTCTGCCATGAATCATGCAAATTTCTGGTCTCAGCTAATTCAAGCTTTCTCAACCCTTCATTCTGCAACTGTAACATAAGGATACTTAAAGAATTATTTCTAAAACTAAACAAGACACACACCTTGATAATATAAATATAACTTCTGATTGGAATTAATTTACACATCGCTCCTTCTGTTGTAATTGTTTTGAGTGAACATGATAGTAACTGTCAACAATCTTTTTTAAGACTGCATTTACTCTAACTTTTCAATTAAAAAGGCCCAGCATTTCAGAGCTGAGGGTTAACCAATTACCTCATTTAACCTTCTATTTTGCAAATAGGCCAAAAGAATATGGCCTAGACTAGGTCAAGGTCCCCCAAATTCATTCAGGTGGAAGGTGCAGAGTGAGAACCCAAGGAGCCCACTGTTCTTAGTTCTATTCCCAGGTCTGTGTTTCTTGTTCTAAAAGATAAATCAGCATTTAATGTATTGTTCACACTCAGAAACAATGAATATTTTGTGAACAAAAGAAACTCAGGACCTTTTGTGGCTCAGACTCAAAGTCATATTCACAACAGCTCAGTCCAGCAACTAAAACCTCTAAAGGAACTGCAGATTTGCCTGGCATAGCAAATAAAATTGAAATGACTTAATTTATAACCCACAGCAATATCATAAAAAGTCTTTTATTTCTCTTCCATATTCTTGCGTCCCAGTCTCATCTGTAACCCAGAAAAGCTTGTGATGTTATTAGCCCAGTCTCCAGCATTCTGCACTTTCCTGCTTCCCTCTCCCTTCCTACTGTCCCCTATTTTACTGAATATCATTCCTAGAGAAGGAAGACTCTAGGATGCCTTCAGCCTCACTCTCTGACCTCCGTCTGCCCGCTCTGATGTTTAGAGGTGCCCTGTGCTGCCTGTTCCGCTGAGGTTTCTCCTCACTCTCACTTCTCCTGAGCTCAGTCACTTCTCATGAGACACACGTGTGAGCATTTTCTGGTGAATTCTTCCCCTCATTACAATTTCAAATCGCAACTGTTATAGAAAGACCAAGTCTCACCTTATGCTGTTAAAAAAAAGAATATCACTTCAAATTTAGGAACTAGAAAACTAAACAATCTGTGGTGTCTTTAAGACTCGCAGCAGAAGAGTACAATTACCCACAAATCGTTCATGAAAGAAAAATCTCTGAAAGGGTAGCCCTCTTTACCTGAATTTCCTCATTTGGAAGGCATCCAGAGGATCAGTTGAGGAGGAAGTCAACCATCTCCGCAAATCAATCAAACTGAGACTGAGGGCAACATTGTAGTACTTCCGTCATCCCTTACATCTTGGCCCGTCTGTTATTCTTGCTACTTAAAAATGAATGCTTACGAGCCACGTGTTAGGTTAGGTGTATCGGTATCAAAAAGAGCAGTACTAATCTAAAGCAGGGAGATTATGTTATCTAGGCTACTATAATCAGATAAACTTAACTTATCTTGGGAAGCCTTTTCTCTTTTAGTGGATAGAAACTCAACACAAGCTTGTCCCAATGCCAGGCAGTGAGAGACTAAGACAGCTTGAAGCAGCTGAAGAATTTAGCTAAGTATTTTGGAAGGGCTCTTTTTAGTTGGGTAAGTAGATAGCCATACCTTCTATTGAGTCTGTAGTTTTAGTTTCTGCTAAGAGCTTTACTGCGCACTTTCATTTCCACTTTAGACCACACATAACTCCCTGTTTGCAAAGCTCTCTTCCAACTCTGCGTGGCTAAGATCTAGACCCAACACACATGGACAACATTTCCCAAGTCCTATTTACACTCGTTGAAAGATGAGACAGATTGGATGAAAACTCAACAAGCAGATGAAAAATATCTGCCTTAGAACTTTGTCAACAGTACAATATACCATTTATCCTTAGAAATGTTTAAATGCTGTGCTAATTTTCAGGAGGATAAAAGCACCGCCAGGGAGCTGTGAACTGGATATGTTTCTACTACAGTCTTATACCATAAGAGTTCCAACAGGCCCAGAGAAAACTAAAGCAATCCTCTTAGGAGAGTGGTGGTTTGAAAATTTGCATCCCCTGAAAACATTTCCCTCCATCTAAAGTGTTTACATTTGCATTTATGCTCGCAAAGGCTTCAGATCATTTGGAGAAGCCCAATTCATGCACGCACGCTTGCAGCTGTTAACTTCCTCACAAGCTTTCTAGTCAGTGATGATTCCGTCATTACTAAGTGTCCCTACCTGGACTTCCACTTGAAGGAAGGAACTTCTCCCTATTTTATACTCCCTGAAAGGAGTATAAACAAAGTAAGGAAAGAAAAATGGCCCCAGGAGGAAAAAGTAGAGGAGAGCGAAACATGGTAGGCCTCCTGACCCGCTAATATATTCCTGAAGAAAGACTTCCGGGAGATTAATTTTTAAAAGAAAGAAAAAAGGAGCCCTGGGCTGTTAACTTGTTGAATGCTTATTGTGGAATAATAGGAACTATTTTCTAAGTAAATGTGTTGCCAGCAGTCAAAAGTGCTAATATATTTTCAACCATCCCCCATGAACAATTTGCAATTATTCAAATATAGACTCCTTCCCCCTTCGTGGCCTCTGCACTTGACCTCTCATTCTTCTACACAGTTCTAGCTTTCTTTGTATTTTGTTTGGTTTGGTTTGGTTTGGTTTGGTTTATGTTTGGTAGGTTGGTTGGTTGGTTGGTTGGTTGGTTTTGTCTTGTTTTTAACAAACAACCCATTCAAGCTTAGAGAAAAATTGCTTTAATCAGGATTAACAATGGAATTATGAATCCAATGCAAGAAAGCCAGCGAAAAGAAGACTCTGTCTCACACGTTTGTATTTTCAAATCAGGTATTTCTGCCTACAGCAAGATATTTTGTTAATATTCATGTTTGGTAACCACCAACTTACTGAAAAATAGGATAGATACAAAAGTTAAATGGTTCTTAGTCTTAGAAATTTTACTTTTGGGTGGGTTTTACTTGTTTTACCCATAGATAAATTCTGATATAGATGAATAATCTATAATAAATCTATATCCAGTATGCATCCAGGTAAAAATAATATGGAAATACTTGTACAGATTAGGTCACAGTTGAATTTACTAAATCAAATTTGAGAATAAAGAGGAAACAAAAGTGAAATTCTCAGGAATAATATTCACAGTCATATCAGTAAGACAACAATTGATGGATTCTGACACATAAGTTAACAGTAAAAAGAAAAGAAAAGAAAAAAACAAGCAGTAAATAAATAAATAAGTATTGTGAGAAGTGTAATGACAGAATGGCTTCTTCTCAGAGTGATCCCTCGACCCATACAAGTATGCAGTGAACATGTGGTACAAAGCTATATACAAATTTATAGGCAGGCACTGGAGAATAATCAACTCCATATTAAAGCTGAAAGGCATTCAAGTCTTAAGAGTATGGAACCAAACTAGGTCATATATGTGTGCAGCTTTTCCTGGGATGTGTCATGCCCTAGCTCAGGACAGAAGCAGGGATGGAAGAGAAAAGATGCACTCCCCTGCTCTGGGGAGTGGCGGAGCATAGTCAGGGGCAACAGAATCTGTGACACTGAGCAACTCTACAAGGAGCAAAGCCAACATCTGTGCAGAAGCTTAAGTCCTCTCTCGGTCCCCAAACAGGACATGGTTTCCAAACAGTACAAGATTCCAAATGTTTCCAGTTTTCCCAGAAGAAATAGAACTACACTTTGTAGTTCGTGTCTTGGGGATTTAAAATATGTTTCCACAGAAAAGAATGAGTCATTTCTTAAGAGTCAGCTGCCCATAAATACTGGTATCTATGTTATTATATCTAATAAAGCATATCTAATAAGGCACAAAGCCAAGGCACTGCCAACTAAAGTCACTCAGTATTTAACTCTCACTGGAGCAAAACCTCACTAAGAGAAAGATAATGGGGTCAAGAGTCTTCGAAACACATTGCTTCAAAGAAAATAGAATCAAGATGTTAGTAACAAAAAGATCAAATCAACAAAATAAAAAATAAGTAAGAAAAGAGGAGGCCATTGAGTGTGGTAAAGCAATATCAATATTCAATAATGCCAAAATACGTAAAAGAAAGAAATAGAAATTAATGGAGATCAATGTTGATTTTTAAAAACTTAATAAAGCTAAATATTTATTTCTCTTATCATGAAAAAGAAAATAAATTATCACTGTCAAAATGGACAGGGAACAGGAAAAAACTAGTCAATGAATACAAAGTTACAGTTAGAATGTGTAAGTCCTTTTGCACAGTAGGATATCCATTGTGAAAATATTTTTATTTAATTCAAAAATAAACAAAAGATTTTGAATGTTTTCATAAAGAAATGATAAATTTCTGATGTAATGCATATGCTGCAAATACATACTTTATTGTAAATATATACAGCTATCAAAACAGAAATATATCAATTAAAAACAAAATAATGAAAGATAAAAATATGAGTTTGAAACTCTGGAGATAGAAAAATTCCATAAGAAAAATTATAAAACTTAAAACAAGTGGATAAATTTCTTTTAAAAATAAAAAATTTCCAAGAACAAGAATAAATTATAAATCAAGATTATCGTGTTTATATGAAAGCAACTATGTGTATAATTCAAAACCATCCCAGGAAGAAAATTTGGCCCAGAAAACATTCTTGGTAAAACATCTGAAAGCATTAAGAAAGAATCAATAGGAATCTTATATAACCTCAGGGAAAAAAAAAAACAAACTAAATCATTTTGTAAGACTAATACAAACTTAATGCAAAACTTAAAATACTCAGAAAATGTGAGACTCAATTCCATTTTGTTTCTTTCACTATTTCTTTTTGGCTAAGAGTTTTTCTATTTTTTATTATTATTTTTAACTAAAGCATTTTGTGCAATATATTTTGGTCATGTATCCTCTCCCAAAAATCCTCCTAGATCCTCTCTACCTCCCTAGCCACCCAACCTTATTCTTTTCCTCCAAAAGCTAAAATAAGAAGAAAAACCCACAAAAACAAAAAATATAAGCAAAGAAGAAAAAACTGAGACTGAAAGAAAGAAAGAAAGAAAGAAAGAAAGAAAGAAAGAAAGAAAGCCAAACAAAAGATCTAAACAGAAAAACAAACAATAAAATAAACAAACAAAAAAAACTCAGAGTTTATTTGGTGTTGGCCAGTTGTTCCTGGGCAAGGGTTTGGTTAATATTCCCACTGAAACTCCACTGGAGAAAACTTGTTCTTCCTTTGCCAGCAGATGACAATTAGAGATAGCTTTTTGGTTAATAGTGAAAGAATCTTCTAGTTAGGGTTACTATTACTGTATTGAAATTCCATGAGCAAATGCTTCTTGGGGGGGGGGGTTATTTGACTTATACTTCTACCTCAGTGTTTATCATCTAAGGAAGTCAGGACAAGAACTCAAAACAGGCAGGAATCTGGAAGCAGGAGCTGATAAAGAGACCACAGAGGCATGTTGCTATCTGGCTTGCTCCCTATGGTTTGCTCAGCCTGCTTTCTTATGGAATACATGTGCATCAGGACCCACAATGGGCTGGGTTCTTCCCCATCAATCACTAATTGAGAAAAATGCCCTACAGGATAGTCTACAGACTGATGAACATGAGAAAATGAAGCCATTGTCTCAGTTGAGGCTCCCTCCTCTTTGATGACTATAAGATCTGTCAAGTTTATATAAAATTAGCCAGCACAGAATCCATGCCCACTTTCTCCTCTCAGGGCTGGGGTCCCATCTATCTTGAAATGGCCAGGCTTTGTGTGAGCTGTCAAAGTCTGTGAGTTCACATAAACATCAGCCCTCCTGTGTCTCAAAGACACTGTCTGTTTGGCATCATCCATCCCCTCTGGCTTTTATAATATTTCTGACCATTTCCAACATAGATCTTTAAGACTTAAGGGTAGGACTTTGGTGAAGGCATCTCATTTAGTATTGAGTGCGCCACAGTCTCTCACTCTCTGCTCATTGTCCAGTTGTGGGTTTCTGTGTCATTGTCATCTACTGAAAGAAGTTTCTCTGATGATGGACGAATGAGGCACTGATCTATAAGGTATATATCATTAGAAATCATTTTATTGCTGTGTTCCTTTAGCTTTTACCCTCAGCCCATGTCCTATCTTTACTTATGTCAGATACGGATTCTGTATCATAGAGTTAACCTTAAATCCAATCAAAAGGTGGTTGGTTATTTTCATAATGTTTGTGCCACTATTGCACCAGGATATTTGCAAGCAGGTCACTGTTGTAGGTTTCAGGGTTTGTAGCTGGGTAATATTGGTGATTACCTTTCTCCCCCAGCAGTTCATAGAGAAACTTCCAACACCATAAACACTAGTCTACAGGGATATAGTTTCTAGTAAGGCAGCAGCTTGTCTTTTGTATCTTTAGTTACATAAATAAGAGTTTTCCTTAGGGTCCTACTATCTGGTTATAGAGAATGACCTTGACTATAACCTGTGAAATTTTGGGAGTTCCACAGGACCATCTTGGCTAAGGACACAAGAGACATAACATATTCCTGGCACTGGAGCCATTACTTGGTGGCATAATATGTCTAGTTTGAGCATTTGGTGATTCCATTTAGATTCCTTCAATGTATGAATTATTTTAGGATGCTTCTACAGTAGTCTGTCTTTATGTGATTTTTCAGATGGCCATTAGTGTCAGTTACCTCACCCCACATGCCCTCCTTTATCTTTCTCTCCAATGTCCATCGCTATTTAATCCTTAGGGGAGCTTCTCCTTATCTCTCCATAACACTACATTGTATTTGTCACTCCTTGGGAGATCCTCTTCTTCCTCATGGTCCCTATTGTAGCATGATTTGCTGAAATATCATCAGTCTTTCTTCTATTGAACTGCTACTAATCTCTGCCAAAAATTAATTGGGATATTTGTGGGGAATTGTTTCTATATTCTCTATGCTAATGGTCTATGTCTTTCCTTCCACCAAAACAGTGTGATCCTTATTATGGTAGCTGTATAGTATAACTTAATATTGAGTACAATTGTCATTCCCTCTTTATATTTCTATTTTAATACAAGACTAGCAATGCTCAGGACAATACTTTCCTATGTATCAATATTTACAAAGAAATTTATAGATTTTGATAGAAGATCAAGAATCAAGAAGATTTTGATAGAAGGTTATTTTGGAGCAAGCTAACAGCTGCATAATGTTGTTTTTCAATCTATGAAAATGATATACTCATGAAAATGATAGAATGTCTACATTTGCTTATACATCTTTCTTGATTTCTTTATCAGCACAGATTTTCATTGCAGAGGCCTTTTTACAATTTTTGCTTAAAGTTTTAACTAAATAGTTTCTGAGACTATTTTTGAATGGAATTTGTTTCATGTTTTCTTTCCCTGTTAGTTAACTATTAGTATATAGAAGAGCCACTGGTACTTTATTTATTGATTGTGTATATTAGATATTGATCCCACCAAGTTACTGAATTTGTTATCAAATCAGCAATCTTGGTAAGAATGGGGTAATGTCATTTCCAACCAGGGATAATATAAATTCCTTATTTTCCATTCATACCTTTTTCACTTCTTTTTCTGTCCTGAACACTAAAAATTTCAAAAAATGTATATTGAATAAGAATGAATAGAAAAAGCAACCTCTTAGCAGAAAATCTTAAGGCCAAAGGGTAATGTAATGATGTTGTTAAGATATTCAAAGAATAGAACTGCCAACCTGGATTATTCAGACTCAAAGGAGAAATAAAGACTTTGTATGATAAACGTGAATTAAATGAAATCATGACCACTTAACCAACGTTACAGAAAATACTTAAAGAATCCTAAACTTACCAGAGGAGCCAAGATGTTCATCTTATCTTTACACCAAACATGAATTCTTTTTGTTGGTGCTAATATCTTTAGCAAATATGCCCATTATAGATGCACCTTTAATTCATTCCTGGCATTTTAGTTGATGTCATCATTGTTGATGCTGTTTTGCCAACTTGCAGAGGTTTAATCATCACAACTCTCACTATAAATTCAGCTCAAAGCAGCCAGTGACACTCATGCCATAGCTTTGCTGTCTTCAAAACTCCTCTGGCAGATAAAGTGACTTTTCACCTTTATGATCAGAGCCCCACAATGGTACAAAGAGTAGACAAAATCAATACAGAATCTTTGCTGTGATATAATCAGGAACGTTAAATCTGATTCATAACGGAGTCTCCATTTCCACCTGAAATATGAGAAATCCAGACATTTATTTTTAAACTTATATTTATTATTTTTAATGATGTGTAGTATGTGACTGTCTGTGGTTATTTGCATGTGAATGCAAGTGTGTGGAGAAACCATAGGCATGTGATATCCTGTGTCTGGAGTTGTGGCCCAGTTTTGAGCTGCCGGATGAGACTGCTAAGAACACAACATCCTCTGTACTCTTGTCAGCTGAGTCATCTCTCCAGTCCCTTGATCTACATTTCTATTCGCATCTCCCAACACAATCACTCATTAAGCTCTGCTTACAGCACTTTAGACTTTCTCTAACTTTCTCTCACTTTCTTTAACCTACTTTTTTCATACTCTTCCAAATTTGTCACATAAATCAATGACCAAAGCTACTTCGTATCTTCATTTGTATTTACAGCAAAGCACAAGGTCTTGGTACCAATGTTCTATGTTAGTTAGACTTCTAGCCGTACATAAAAATATCCAAACCAAATAACGTATGAAAAGGAACAGTTTGCATGTATTTGTTGGGATGAGCACTGGTCAGTAGAGCCGGAAAAATAGAACATTTGCTTCTGGAGACTGTCCTCTACACTGTCAGAGCCATAAAACCAGGATATCTTTTATATACAACAGAGAGTTATGCCCATAAAATGTTGTCAGTGTACTCATACATAAAATAAATAAATAGATTGGCTCTCCCTCATCCTGCAGGTATCATCTGCTAATAGCTCCTCAGTAAATGTTACAGTCTAGAGAGCACCTTCCTGTCTGTGACAGAATTTTGGCTGCCTTGATCTTGTGTAGGTCTTATGCAGCTAACCATGGCTACTGCCTTCATGATTGCGATAGCCACATAATGCCCAAAAGGCAGCATTTCATGGCATTCCTCACCATCCTTCAGTTCTTCCCTTCATTCTGTCTCTTCTTTCATGACATTCCCTGAACCTTCATAGTAGGATTGATGATAAAGGTATCTCATTTAGTAAGCCTCTACACTGCATCCTCTTGTGTTCAGCATTTTGACCAGATATAAGCCTTTGCATTGCCTGCTGCCCACTGCAAAAATAAGCCTTTCTGGCCATGACTGAAAACGAACTCAGAACTATGGGTATAAATGTAAATATTTAAAAGACAATTTTACAACATCAAACAAAATAATGATAACTTATGCCTTCCCTACCTATGGTCTATTAACCAGAATAATAGTACCAGTAAGGAAATTCTCCAGTATTCGAGAAGCCTCAAATCTAATCAGAAAGCAATTAGTAGTCCCCATACCAATTAAGCCACTACTATAAAAGGCATATTTTACCTGGGCAGGCCAGTAATATGTCATGCAGGGTTCAGCACTGGGTAAGACCATTGATGTCACTGTCCCTGAGAAGCCTGTATAGCACTAGGTGGCACTAAGTAAAACTAGCCAGCAGGCATGAAGTTTCTAGTTCAGTTTGAAATTGATTTATTTATGATCAAAACCAGAGAGTGTCTTAACTTCAATAGGCTTCTATCTTGTAATCATGTTGGGTAACTGTCATTGTTACTTTTTTTATTGCTATGGCAAAACACCGTTACCAAAGCAACTTGTAAAATAATTCATTTAATTGGGCTTTTAGGTTCCATAGTGGCATAGTAAAGGTGTGGTGGCAGGAACAACTGAGACCTCACTTCTTTGTCTGTAAGAAGGAGACAGAGAATACACTGAGAATAGCAGAAGTCTTTCTTTAAGATGGCTCATCTCCCTGTTCCTTCAGACCCACCTTTTGCCCTTGCAACTTCTCCCTTCAAAGAAAAACATTTTGTTGCGGAAGCTGCAGTGTGTCACTGTCTGTCCCACAGAATATCCTGTCCATACATCTTTACTTGCAAATGTTCATTTCAATGAGTCATTGATCTGGTTCAAGACCTCTGGCTGCTGCTACACTATCAATACTGGATCCTCAGCAAGGCTCCTCTGGGATATCCTGTCATTGCTCTATGTCGTAGAGATCCTACAGCTTTGGATCTGCAGGATTGACCCTTTCAGGCACTCCAACTATTCATGGATAGGGTAGCCATTGGGGTGGGACAAAGCCCTGGAATTGAGCCTGGGTGGTAGCTGAACTGCTCAGCACACCATCTCTCTGGCATTTACACCACCAACACTGACCCAGCTAGCTCACCCAATGTCACAGCAGACAAGAAGCAGAGCCAGCTCTCCAGCTTTCAAGCCCTCAAGTGAGTTGAACACACCCATGCCAGCAGGGCCAGCTATCTCGCTCTTAGGCCCTCTAGGATGACTCACCCATAATTTCCCTAACCAGGGCCAGCTCTACTGTACTGCCAATGCAAGGTGCCCACTCTCCCAAGTGCTGCAACTAGTGAAGGGCAGGAGCAACTCTCCTACTCTCATGACTGAGCCAGCATGGCGGGAATCTTTTAAGACCTCAAATCTGTTTCCAGTGATACAGCTTATCCAACACAGTCGCATCACCTAAACAGTTCCACCAACTAGGGATCAAGTATTCAAACATGAGCCTGTTGTAATTGTTGGCAGATATTTTCTATATACCATCCTAATTCCCTCTAGTCTGCAATGTTTCTGTCAGGAAATCAAGTGAAAGTTTTATACTTCCCTTGTACCTGACAAGTCACTTTCTTGTTGATGTTTTCACAGTCCTCAGTATCATTGACATATGATAGGTCTATTATAGTACATTTCCTTGTAAATTTCTTTAGATACATCCTACTTCTTGACCTTTAGTCATCTTTGATCTGAACACCACTTCTTTCCACAGATTGGAGAACATTTTAGATATTAATGTGCAATGTCTTATCTTTCTGAAGTTCCTCATAATATATGTGTTGGTTAGATTAATGTTTGGTAAGCCACTTATGCTTTCTCTATTCTTTTAAGTTATTTTATTACTGTTTCTTTCTTTTACCTGAATTATTACCACCTTGAGTTCACTGATACTCTTTCCTGTTCAATTTGGTCTGCTTCTAGTGATTTTTTTTTTAAATGCAAGTATAAATTGTGTTCTTCAGCCCTGTGGTTTCTGCTTGATACATTTTTAAAATATTTTCTATATCCTCACTGAAACTCTTTATTCATGCATCATTTCCTGGAACTCTGTATGCCTCTTTGTGAGAATTACTTTGAATTCTCTGTTAAATAAGTCATCTAACTCTAGTCTGGAGTCTATTTCTGAAGAATTATCCTGTTGTTTTGTTTGCTTAGTTTCTGCCTGACATTTTCACTTTCCTCAACTCTCTCTGCCAGTCTCTGTGTGCTAGGAAAAGTTTCCACTCTGTTCTAAATGCTGACCTCATAATGAGGAAAACCCTTACCAATCAACCAGAAACTCAAGAGGTCTCTAAAACTTTGGTGGTAATTTTCTACTACCTACACTTATTTTGTTTTTTATACATCTAAGGTGTCTAAAGTATGTTGGTTCTCATAGAAGCTATAGAACAAGAGTCTGAATAAATTTCCATAGGCAATCCTCATAAAACTTAGATCACTGTTTCTAAAATTTCTTCCAGAGTAAGACATAAGCAATGGTTACTGCTCCTCCTAAGGTCCAAAGGACAAACTGAGGCATAATCCCACCATAGATCACTCTGGGAAACCAAAGAATTCATTGGGCCTTCTTGCAGAACATAGGTGAGGGCCACTTCCACAGATGAAGGTGCTTCTTTCCCAATGAGTCACAGCTAGAAATCCTTATACAACAGAGCGAAGGACTTCCCTATAACCACATAGATGAGCCCTCAGGCTACATGTAGATTTGGCAATAGGTAGGTAGAGAGTAGCAGAATCACTTTCCTAATAGAGGAGCTAAGAGTTGGGGCTTTTCCCCATATCTTGTGCACTTGTGTGAAAGGGAGGTCTACAGCAACTATCAGTCTAAATCTCCATCTCTGTTTTAAACATTCTACAGATGGGTACATTATTCTAGGTTCAAAGGAAAATTCAGAGGCAAAAAAAGGGTATACATTTGGGAAAGTTATGCACTGAGTGATGGAACAATGGGACTCATATTTGCCCAGGGTACAGAGGCAAATTCTTTCTTCACTGAGACTTTCTAGTTATTTATTTGCTTCAAAATATCCTAATGTTATGGAGGCATTTTTAGTGTAGATGCTTAAAAGTCTTTGTCAAGTAACTCCATCAGATCCATATCAGTTTTAGTGTCTGTAGATTTTCTTCTTAGTTGGGGTTTCATTTCTGTGAACAGACACCATGACCAAGGCAACTCATATGGACAACATTTAATTGGGGCCGGCTTACAGGTTCAGAGGTTCAGTTCATTATCATCAAGGTGGGAGCATGGCAGCCTCCAGATAGGCATGGTGCAGGAGGAGCTGAGAGTTCTGCATCTTCATTGAAGGCTGCTAGGAGAAGACTACTTCTAAGCATCTAGGACAAGTGTATTAAAGCCCATGCTAACAGTGACACACCTACTCCAACAAGGCCACAACTCCAATTAGTGCCACTCCCCAAGCCAAGAATAGACAAACCATCACAAGTGAGTAAATGTATTATGCCTGAATAATTTTGTATATAATAAGGTATAGATGATCTCACCAAGTCTTTGCTTCTGTAGTGGTTTTTTTTGTTTGTTTGTTTTGTTTTGTTTTGTTTTTTAGATATAGAATAAAGAGAGGCTAAAAAAAGGCTTAGCAATCACTGGCCTCTCTTCCAGAAGACCCAGATTCAACTCATAGCACTTTCATAGCATCTCACAATTGCCTGTATCTCCAGTTCCAGAAGACCCATTGCCCTGTAGCTTTCACAGGCACCAGGCATACACATGGTACACATATGTACATACAGGCAAAATTCCCATACACTTAAAAATGTTTAAAACCTGCAGGCTGGATACAGAATGAACGATGAGTGGGTATGCATGAACAGACTTTCTCTGGTCCATTTCAAGAATATACACATCAAATCACATTCTGGAAAACATTAACATAATATTAGTGAACAAATTAGTTTTATTCCTGGAATGCAAGATTATATCAACATTGCAAAAATCAGTAAGTGATTCAGTCCATAAATAGACCAAGGGAACTATTTCAGTTTATGCAGAAAAGGCCTTCAACAGTTTGCTGTCCCTCCTTAACAAAAATCCCTGAAAGAACTAGCAGGAGTCTATCTCAATAAATAAAGATTATATATCTATAATTATATATATAACAAGTCTGTAGCCAACAATATACTAACAGGGAAAATTGAAATTTTTCCTCTAAAATAAGACAAGAGTGCCCATTTTTCCTACCTGTATTTATTACAGTGCTCAAAGTCTTAGCTAGCACAATATAACAGTAGAAATAAATAAGACACAAATTACAAAGAAAAATCAAATTATATCTCTTTGCAGATGATATGATCCTATACTTATTTGAATTGGTAAAGATATTCAGTGAAATAGCAGGATACAGAATCAGTATACAAAGATCAGCATCTACATACTAATAATGACTTTGTTGAGAACGAAAACAGGAAAAAAATTACAAATCACCCATAATATCTTCAAAATTGCCTAGGAGGGGCCTTAGAGATTGCTCACTAGTTAAGATCACTGGCTGCTTTTCCAGGAACTCGGTTCATGTAAATCCCAGTTCCAACATGGCAGTCCATAACAGTCTGTAAGTCCAGTCTCAGAGTATCTAATACATTCTTTTGGCCTCCACATGCACCAATCATGGGCCCAATGCACAGACATATATGTTGACAAAACACCCATATACATAAAAATAAATAAATACATTTTAAAAGTCATTTTAAAATGTATAGAAATGTATTTAAACAAGGAAGTTAAAGACCTCTGGAATGAACATGTTAAGATCCTGGAGATATAAACTGGCAAATGTGCTAGAAGACGGAAAGACATCCAGTACCACTAGATAGGCAGAAGTGATGTTATAGAAATGGCTTAATGTTTAAAACTTTCACCAAAAGGGAAAAGCATTATTTGAGCTATTTTCGGCTGCCTGGCCACTTTCGGCTTTGAGGTTTCTTTGTGTCTGACATAATGGAAAACAAGGAGAAAAACTGGTGAACCCCCTTATGTCATTACAAGACATCTGAAATCTCTAGGTTGACCACCTTCTCATTCCATCATTCAACACATTCTTACACTTGTGAGAGCTTTTCAACTGTATAAAAGAATATGTGAGGATGGTGAGCAGGTCTATTTTGGGCAGAACCAGAAGACTTTCCCTCAAAATATCTATATAAAGATTTTATTGAGATATATTTCAGATACTCTAAAATTTGCTGGTTTAAAGCACATTATTCAATGACTTTTTAGGATAATCACAGTACAGGGTAAGTGTCTCCATGATCAGTTTTAAAATACTCTCCACCATTCAGAAAGAAATCACACAGTACTAGTCATGTTCCACTCTCCACCTACTGCCTAACCCTGCAATGACTAATTACTTCCTCTCTCAACAGAGTTATCTATTCTTGACATTCCATATGAATGAATTGTGAAAAGCTGGCTTCTGTCATGTAGCATAATGGTCCATATGTTCACACATGGTGTTGTCCTATTGAGTAATTTATTCACTTTTATGTGTAAAAAGTATACCACAGTATAGCTCTAGCCAAATCTTTAGTTTTTAAAAATTTGTTTTATTTGTATTTGTGTGTGTGTGTGTGTATGTGTGAGTGTGTGTGTGTGGAGAGAGAGAGAGGGAGAGAGAGAGAGAGATAGAGAGAGAGAGAGAGAGAGGAAGGACAGATTGACCGAATGACTGATTGGTATGGGTGTGGATATAACAAGTGTGAGTCTATTCAAAGGCCAGAAAGAAGTGTGAGATTCCCTGGAACTGGAGTCACAGGTGCTTGTGATTCACATGAAGTAAGTACTGGGAATCAAACTCAGATCCTCTGGAACAGGAGCAAGCACTCTTCCTTAATCACCAAGCCCCTCTCCAGACCATGTACCTTTTCTTATCCATTCATTCTTAAGAGGACATTTAACTTATTTATTTTTCTTCTCCTTTTTTCTTATGAATAAAAGCTCTATAATAGTGTATGTACAATTAGTTTTGGGGGGTCATATGTGTGTTATTTCTCTGGTAGATGATAATATCAAGCATATTTTCAGGTACATGTTGACAATTTGTGCATCTTTTTAGATTGATATCCAATCAGAAGGTCCTTTGAATGTTTTTAACAAGGTTGTTTATATTTTTTACAACCACTAAGATAAAATCTGAGTGAATATTGTGCCAAAACAGTGAGGTGGTTACTTTGTAATTTTGCTTGTTTTTCTATTTCAGCAGTTTTAGGGACATCTTTAAATGTTGAAAGAAACTTCTGATCCACAAATATAAGAATCTCCTGTTTTGTGCAGCAAAGAAAGAAATTTGTGCATAATCATAAGCCATCTGTATTTAAAATTGGATCAAATCCTGACACTGAAGGCCCACTCTACCTGGACTAGAGTTGAGACTCAGTGTGCTAGTGGTTCTAACTACCTTAGTCACCATCTTTGTGTGGCATGAAGCCTCTGCTTAAATCTTCATACATGGTGAGCTACCAAATCATAGATTATTGCATTTCTTGTGTTTTGTTTTTAAGAAAAATAAAAGCTAACTAGAGTGCTTTAAAATGTAGACTCAATGAAAAAAAGGCCTATGCATCGGACCCAAAAATTATTTCCTAAAACAATTTTATGTGGGCATAAAAACCTAAAATTATAGCATAATTTGTCATATTATTTTATAGTATAAAATACTACTTTAGACATTTTACCTTGTTCAGTAATAGCTTACTGAATATACAGCATGTTCATCCTAATAAAAGCATGAACATTATAAAACTCAGACTTAAAGATTCATGTAGTCTCTCACAGATATTTCTTTACAATGATAGTTAGAGAGTATTTAACAATGACTTTTATAGATTATTATAATTTATTGATCATGGATTAAACAAACTACAAAACAAAGTCATTAGCTGAACTCAAAGAAAGCAAATCCTATTTGATATTCAATATGCTTACAATCCTGAGATTGTAATTACTATTATAGAATACACTATGTCAAAATATTTTAATGCCCAGTTAATTCTAGAATTATTATTTTCTATTCCCTAAAATAACTCACATGTAATGTTTAGCTGAGCGGTCAGCTAGTGCTTACTATCTACTTTTAAGATGTAGAGTAGGAGGAAAGAAGGAAGTATCATTTGCCTACAAGTTTATTAAAGGAATAGCTCATGAAATTGTGCCATAACTGCATTACAAAAAGGTGTGTCGCATTGCCCATGGCCTGTGGAGTAAAGGGGTGGACAGTAACATCACTGCCACAGAAATCATCCAATAGGGCCTGTCATCTTAGCTAACAAAATCATTTGTACTATTTATGAAAGTATATCAATTATAAAAAATTGAAACAATATAATATTATTAAACAGAAAGTTAAAATAATCCATCATCCCATTGTCCACATATATGTTATTATCAAAATTAATTTACAAATGGTTTTCACTGTATTTTCTATGCACAATATAGAAGAGCACTGTGTTTTATTAAATAGTTATGTGTTCAGTATTCTGAAAAAAATAATTTTTAATGGTAATTTTATTTATTTACATTTCAAATGTTATCCCCCTTCCCGGTTTCTCCTCCACAAAACCCCTATCCCCTCCTCCATCCCCATCCACTCACTCTTGCCTCAGCACCCTAGCATTCCCCTACACTGGGGCATCGAGCCTCCACAGAACCAAGGGCCTCCCCTCTTATTGATGCCAGATAAGGCAATCCTCTGCTACATATTCAGCTGGAGCCATGGGTCCCTCCATGTGTACTCTTTGGTTGGTAGTTTAGTCCCTGGGAGCTTGGGGGATCTGGTTGGTTGATGCTGTTCTTCCTATAGGGTTGCAAACCCTTTCAGCTCCTTCAGTCTTTTTTCTAACTCCTCTATTGGTGTCCCTGTGCTCAGTCTGATGGTTGGCTGTGTGCATCCACATTTTTACTGGTCAGGCTCTGGCGCAGCCTGTCAGGGTACAGCTATACCAGGCTCATGCAAGCAAGTGTTTCTTGGCATTAGCAATAGTGTCTGGGTTTGGTGTCTATCTGCAAATGGGATGGATCCCTAGGTGGGGCAGTCTCTGGATAGCCTTTCCTGCAGTCTCTGCTCCACTCTTTGTGCCTATATTTCCTTTTGAGAGGAACAATTCTGGGTTAATATTTTTGAGATGGGTGGGTGGCCTCATCTTTCAAGCAGGAGTCATGCCTATTCACTGGATATGGTCTCTACAGGATCTCTCTCCCCTTTGTTGGGTATTTCGGCTTATGTCATTGGTAAAAGATCTTTACCAACTCTATATCCAATAAAGGGCTAATGTCCAATATATACAAAGAACTCAAGAAGGTAGACTCCAGAGAACAAAATAACCCAATTTAAAAATGGGACACAGAGCTAAACAAAGAATTCTCAACTCAGGAATCTTGAGTGACTGAGAAGCACTTAAAGAAATATTCATCAGTGAAATAGTCATCAGTGAAATGCAAATCAAAATGACTCCAAGATTCCACCTCACACCAATCGGAATGGCTAAGATCAGGTGAAAGCAGATGCTGGCAAGCATGTGAATAAAGAAGAACACTCCTCCATTGGTGGTGGGATTGCAAGCTGATATAGCCACTTTGGAAGGCAGGAAGGCAGATCCTCCAAAAATTGAAAAAAGTTCTACCTGAGGACCCAGCTATACCACTCCTGGGTATATACCCAAAAGATACTCCAACATATAACAAGGATACATGCCCCACTATGTTCATAGCAGACTTATTTATAAAAGGCAGAAGCTGGAAAAAACCCAGACATCCCTCAACAGAGAAAAAGATACAGAATAAGTGGTACCTTTACACAATGGAGTACTACTCAGCTAATAAAAACAATGACTTCATGAAATTCCTAGGCAAATGGGTAGAACTAGAGAACATCATCCTGAGTGAGGTAATCCGGTCACAAAAGAACATGCATGGTATGTACTCACTGATAAGTGGATTTAAGCCAAAAATAAAAGCTCAGAATACCCACTATATAACTCACAGACCATATGAAACCCAAGAAGAAGGAAAACCAAAGTGTGGATGCTTCAGTCCTATTCAGAAGAGGGAAGAGAATAATCACATGAGGTAGAGGGAAGGAGGGATCTGGGAGGGAGAGAGGAGAGGGATGGAAAAGAGAGAATCAGGTGTGAGAGGAGACAGGGGAAAAGTACAGAGGGTCAGGAATTTGAATGGAGGTGTGTAGCATTGGGAGAATGAAGAACTGGGAGTAGCCACTAAAATGTTCCATCTCTTGGGTCCAGATGCCATGGACCCAAGAGGTTCCCAGGACCCAACAGGGATAAAATTAATTTCTAAAGTCTGCAAATAAAAAATTGCTAACAGTGCCAAATATTTTATTGTATGAATAAAAAATGTTCTTCAAAACCAGTTCTCTCACACTGCATGCCTTGTATTGTGCCATATAGCATAATAGTAAGAGCAACAACAACAAAACAACAAAACAAACAAACAAACAAAAACAACAATACCAAACTTGGTCAAAAGCCTGAAACAGTTTTCTCTCAGGAATGCATGTATATTCCCCTCTGAGCTTTTTTAAGACATATATTGTTTAGTTTCAGCTTATATAGCTTCTAAATTTTACTGCAATGTAATCCACAAAATCTGTGCAAGAGAGTCATATGTAATAAGTGAAACAGCTCTGTAAGAACAAGGTACATTAGATATCTCAGTAAGCAAGTCTCTTTTATGGCATCCAGGACAAAATACTTTTATGTAACATTCAGCCAAGTGGAGATGCAACATTACTTTAAAATTTGCTGTTTTCTTGGAATCCTTTGAACAGAAAAAAAAAATGCTATGAGTAATTCTCTATAGCCTGGATAATTTATAACATAATCCCAACTAATAAATCAAATATATTTACTTTGGAAACATCCAAAAATCTTATTCATAAGATGGAGTCTATTTTCAGAAGGAAAGAAAAATAGAATAGGGTAGAGCTACATGAATAAAAGAAAGTGTGAACATGTTCTTCTTAAAGGAGACATGCTTGGCTCGTTATTCTAGACATATTCTTCTTATCTCTCAGGGTGGGTAGTAGTGCTTCAATAGTTTGCAATGAAGACTTGAAGACTGGGAGCCTACAAACCCATGGATTTATGTAAAGACATACTAGGTACTTTCAAAAGAAAGGTGTTTTTATTTGCCTATCCTATATTTTTGAAATTCTTACTATATTAACCTCCTTCTGTGTCCTAATGAAACGATTGGAATATTTAGTTTCCAGAACAACACTGAGACAAGCTCTGAGAACTTCAAAACTTTGGTGCTGCATTCTCACTGAGGAGGAAATCTGGAGTATCTCCCTAGAGTCTCTGAATGTAGAGACAGTTCAGTAGGAAGAGACATGCTCTGCAGGATCTCAGGTTTCATGTGATGCCATGATTTCTAATATGCTTTCATTTTCTGGGACTGGACATACATTCATGCTCTTTGGGGTCTTATGAACATAATTAAGAGGATATTCTTTGAGAAAACAAGGTTTCAGATGGTTGATCTCTGAGAAGTGTCTATGACTGCCTCCAAATGAAGTTGCTGCAAGAAACAGATTCAATGGCACGACACCTTAGGGTGTTATACTCTTAGAAAATATCATCATGGAGAGTGGGGAGAATCATCTTGTGTTGTCATAGTGATAAGAATGCTTCTTCAATGGTAGAGAAATAGAGTAGAAGCAGAAGGAACCAGACCCCACAACCTCTCAAGGAGAGTAACACTCAAAATCAGAAGACTGGAGCTTACAAAACTGAATTAGGATGGAGTGGATCTCTAAAAGAAATCTGATACAGATTAGCTTAGAATGTGGAATCATGGAGACTAGCTACCCCTCTACATTCCTGAGTGAAAACCACTTAAGAGAAAGATGGGGGTCATTTGTGAAGAAAGGGACAAGAATTGCTAGAATAAAATAACAGAATTAAATAAGAACCCATGTTAATGATAATACAGCATTTCCCACACTGAAGTAATAGTATTGGTTATAAAAGTTCAGAAATTTGATACAAGAAACAAAATATGGGGAAAGTGTGTTCAATTTACTGTGAAGGGTTACAGGAGTGGACACCAATTGAGAAGTCGCTATCCATTCAAGCAAATGAGAAAAGAAGTCTCATTTATGATTGGAAGGCTCCATGTTTAATAAAGGTATGGAGGGGAAAACTAAGAAGGGATCATTTCCCAGAGCTTTCCTCGAGGTTGCTCAAGGCTCCTAGGACCCAGTGATCTTTGATGGTGGTACAGAGAACCTCTCTGTAAATCCTTTAGTGATGCTGATCCACTATTTGACACCAAGGCATGATGAACTGCAGGGATTTTCTCAGTAATCTATGACACAAATGCAAATGCATTGAAGCTAGTTAGGAACAAAGCAACCCTCATGACTGTATGCCATAACTGTGCCAGCTTCATCACTGAGCAGCCGTTTCTGCTCTTCACGTACTACTTTTCTGCACTTTTAAAGGCATTACTTCCTAAAAAAGGAACTCTGCGAAGGGCTGAGTTACTAGTCTTGAATTACCAGCATTTTCACTGCAGTAAGTGAAACTTACAAATCCCAACTATACAAAGACATCTTTGATTAAACTCCATTTTATTGAATTTAAGATTCCATCATGTGTTTAAAAAAAAAAAAATAGTGCTGTTGTTTCACCTACCATTAAGAAAGAAAAATCACTGCCAACTAAATTCCGATATGTCATGGACCCTGAGCTGCATCTCAGTTTCAAATGCATTAAATCATGGTAGAAAATTACATGCCTCTGAATCAATGAACTAAAATATTTCTGTAAGTGAACTTAGTTCTCAAACTTCATTTTTATTGACAAGAGAAACACTGATCATACTACCTCAAGGTAAATCCAGACCTCTGTGAATTTTTTCACTCAGTTCTATTCAAGGAAACAAGCAATACAGAATGCTCTGGAATAGTTCAGGAAGAGAGTGCCCTTTTCAGTTTCACAAGAGGAAATTCCGTTGTCTGCGCCAGTCACAGTACTTCAGTTGACATGTTCATCTAATGGCTGTAGACATCCACAGCAACTCCCATGCCTTTATCCTCCTGGTCCTTGTGATCTATGCTCCACATAACAGAAGTACAGTGTCTCCTAGCATGCATAATGTATGACATAACTTGGGAGGTGGAGGCTGTAGGGTTCCCCAAAAAAGAAAGGAAGGAAGGAAGGAAGGAAGGAAAGAAAGAAAGAAAGAAAGAAAGAAAGGAAGAAAGAAAGAAAGAAGCAAACTAAAAGACACCTAAAGTTTTTCAGCTCTCTGGCCATTGCTGGGATCTTCAGACATTGCTATCTTGTTTGTTGTTGTTGCTGTTTGTTTGTTTGTTTGTTTGTCTGATTTTCTCTCTTCTGGGGGATGTAGGATGTACATGCTTTTGCATATCTATGAATTAGGGCTATGCTTCCGTTCCAGCTCTAGTCCTGGAACTTCTCAGAGGAACAGGTGATTCTATAGATGCTCCTTCTTACAAACAATACCGACTGTTTTTAAGATTTTGTTGTTTCCCTAACACAAAGGACTTCCACCCTGGTAGGGCTCACATTCTCCTCCCTTCACAAAGTCAATTCTTCTTTCATTCAACTGAACCTGACTCATCTTTGTTCCTAAAGTCAGAATGATCCTGCTAAGCCTCCAGATTATTCTATAGTTTGTGTCAGAATCAAAGCTTTTGATATTGTGTAAGTGTCTCTTTAGAAGTTCAAATGTTAAAGTCTGTCACTTTTCTTGCCTGGTATAATCCTTTATTCTGACGACAGATCATAAGGAAAGCTGAGGAAAAGAAGGAAACTGAAAAGGAAATCCTATTTAAATTGAAAACACAGCTCCACCGTCACCGTGACTCCTGGTCTAAAATGTGGAATAGAGCCTAATAGTACCTTGAGTTAGATTTATTAAGAAAGTAAATTTTTGCAGAAAATCATGGGGCTAGCAAGATATTTTTATTGGTTCATGAGTGTGTCCCAATTAAAACTTATGAACTTATTGTTTCCACGATATGGAACTGCAGTGTATTTTAGAGTTGTCTACTAGCTTCCGTGATAGGCAATGGGACCACACGTAGCCCCAGTCTCAAGTATACCATAAACACAATTCTGATCCCTTAGACAAAAGATGGTAGGATCCCAACACTGGAAACTTGTAGAATCGACCCCACATTATCCTCTCCAAAGCTGGCAAATTGCTAAAAATATGTCTACATTACGTTAGGAAACTGGTTTCTGAGAGTTACAGATTGTGAAGGAGTGATGTCAAAATGGACCAATTCTCCACTCGTTTCTTTCTGTATTCCCATGCTTTTGTAACAAGGTCTTGAAGTTTCATTTATTGGGCAGCAAAATCTGTTTCTTTGTCCCAGAATGCAGGTTCCTCATATGGTTTAAGGTGCTGGATAGAGACAACCGAACACCTGGGACACGTCTGCTTTAATTTGTCTAGCACTGTGTATACAATCTCAGACAGGTCTGCTGCATAATAAATCCATTCCCTCCACCATCCAAGAGCAGTACATCCCAGATATCTTATTTCAGGCAACCCCCAGTTTTCCACTGAGTGCCTCATACATGTCTATAAACCCAACCAAGATCAAACCTGTCACGCCCGTCTATGAACTTGTGAGAAAAAGTATAGAGGTGGAGGTTCTTATTACTCTTGGGGTGTGGGTTACTACACAGCAGTATCTAAAAAACAGAGGAATTAATTTCAAGTAGAGAAGCTGCCTTAACAAACATAAGACACACCATTGGCTTTGGGAATGACTAAAAACCAAGGGCTACAACAATAGAGAACAAGCAAGAAAACCTGGAAGAACAGTATGGATGTAGCACCAGTAGATGAAAACTTTAAATAAAATAACCAATAAAAAAAGAAAGAAAAATGAGATATATTATGTAATACTAGAAAGGGAACAAACTAGTTGTCTGGTGTCCTTGGGGTGGGATGAAAAGTATCAAAATAACTTTTAGAATTGAATAAGAAGTAGGCAGATTAATAATTAAAATTTTCTATCTCAGTGATATGATGGGGCAGGGAGATGAGATGAACACATAACTGACTTATTCGAAAGAGTTTGAAGGCAACATCATAGCCCATAACTAGACTTGGAAAAAAAGAACTGCTTCTGTCTGCCTGTATCCCCAGGCTGGGACAAAGACTATGTCAAGGGTTAAAATATCTGAAAGAATTGAGAGACACTCTAATAGGCTTTCTGACATAGTCAAAAGGACTCTAGGAATCATAAGACCATGGTTGCACCAGAGCCATCCCAAAGTAGCAATAGAACTAGGGAGAAACTTTGAAAAGCAGTAGACTTTGATTCTTTATTCAATTCTTAGAAAGATCACAAAGGTTTTCAGGAAGCATCTATGAGAATATATTGCCATTAGGAACTAAAGGGGACAGAGATTGTTAAAATATAAAATATAAAACGTCCCATCTTTCAACTTTCTTATAGGAAAGAATCCAGTACAAACACCAAATTAGCTGGCAGAACTGGGCTGTATCTTCAGAAGCTGGTGATTGAGTGAGAAGATAGAGATGAAGCACTGCCTTGCAGTGCCTGGAGCAGAAACAATTGGGAAAGAAGAATCCCATGAGGATGTCCATGATCTGAGAGCAGCCCGTCAGCCCAGGATAGGGTAGTGTTCATATCTAAAGCAGCCCCACAGCCCAGGACAGGGTGGTGTCCATGAACTGAGAGCAGTGCCACAGCCCAGTACAGGACAGATGCACAGAGTCTGCACTGTGGAAACATTCAGTGACTGTCACCTTGCTTCCTTTAGCCCATGGGGACCATTCTTACTTATTTTCCTCCAACCTCACAACTGTATGCTAGGTATTTGGAAAAGCCTTTTAACTTGTATGTCTCCAAATGAAAAGAAGACATACCTAAGGGGCCCTAACTCATTCTTTTAATTTTCCCTTGTAAACCTGATATACAAATATATCATTTATTAATCCTAAGCTCTCTTTTCTTATTGTCCCTAATATCTCTTATTAATAAAACAATATAAGCATATTACAAACTAAAGAAGACATACCAAAGTGACTCGTATCTCATGCTGGTTGACATATTCAATTCTGAAATCCAAGCATGATGTGTTTGGTGGAAGCTTTTGAAAATCCTGGGAGTTAACAAAAATCAAATGATGTTACTGTACCTCCCACCCACTGCCTTGTTTGTACCCTTTCAGCTGTGTGTTGAGGTCTGTCAACTACTGGAAAGGGTCTGTTTTCATTTTGATTTGTTGACTTGATTTGGCCAATAGGAAGCAACAGACATAATGGTAGGTCAGCCTAGGCTTTAGGAGACCCTGTAACCATTTTTCCTCCCCTACTGCAACCCCCATATGAGCAAGTTTAAGCTAGCCAACTGGAGATCCTGAGGTCTAGTCATCCCTCTAATGATGGAGAATAGATGGATCACCACCAAACTAATACTAACTAATGACAGATGAACATTTGTACAAGTGGACCAAGAAAAGGCCAGTGAAACTAAAAGGCTCAAAGAGTTACCTACCTGACCTATAAACCCAGGATAAATAACAGAATGACCACCACTTACACTGTGATGTGTAAATGGCTTTTGAACAGGAATAGTAAGAAGATTAATTATCATTCTACCTAGAGGAAAATAAGGAAAATATCAAGTTTTTCTATTAATTCTATGATTGACTTTGTATTTAAAAACTTTATGGGCTGACAAGATGGCCTAGTTTATAATGATACTTGCTGCTAAACTTGACAACCTGCATACAATCCATGGGATCCACATGAAGGAAAGAGAAAACGTGCTCCCACCAAAAGACATTCTAAGAGCCAGGATATTTTTCAAAGTAGTATGTATCTGGATTTCAAAGTAATTCCATCGTTTTGCTTTTCTTCAGCAAAATTGTTTTCAAATTTGTATTAAAACACATTTAATTTTTAATCATAAGTATAACTATATGTACCTTTCTAAATTATTCTTATTATTCTACATGCTTTTATACAATTAGAGATACCTGGTATATTGACAATCAAGTGTGTTATACATCAAGATTTATGGTCACCATATCATCATTTTAATCATAGGATCATTTAGCTCAGATGCAACTAATATTTATAAATATTCTTTGTAATAAAATATGCTGATTGATCTGTTCAATGAACACTCCATAATGAGCCATATCAAGCCTATTCTTTTATAGAAAACTCCAGAATAATAGAGAGACATACATACTTACATTTTACATTATCCTCAGATTCTGAGAGGAGGAAGCGAGCACAGCTAAGTGTCAAGCTTACTGCAGGTTCTGTTAGACAGACATATTTTATCTTCACAAAAAATTACATTAAAAAAAAGATCTAATGAGATTACATTTTCCCTCTAACACTAGAGATTTGAAGAAATCTCAGAAGGCATTTATACAACTGATTCTACAGAACAAAATGAGAAATTCACAGAAAATCCCTGAGATATTAACCTTGTTTTCTTTTTCTGTTTCAATGCACACAATTATTTTATTTTCACTGAACAAGTGAAAGAAGAAATCCTCAAGACACTGGGTACTATTAGACTGATAAGCTGTGTATGACTCTGATTTAAATTTGTAAATATTTATAAAAATAGACAACTCGTGTTTTTTGAAAGCATGTTTTTAATACAATATATTCTTTTCTTTTTAATCTTTAATCTCTTTTTACAGTCCAGTCATTATCCCCCTCCAGATCCACCTTCCAACAGTTTCTCATCTAATTCCTCCCCTACCCGGCCCCCATCTCCAAGAGGATGTCGCCTTCCCACCCCCAACCCTACCAAACCTCCCCACTCCCTGGGACCTCAAGTCTCTCCAGGGTTAGGTGTATCTTCTTTCACTCACTGCTGTATATGTGTCGGGGGCCTCTTAGCTGTGCTTATATGTGCTGCCTGGTTGGTGTCTCAGAGTCTGAGAGATCTCAGGGTTTCCAGATTAGTTGAGACTGCTGGTCTTCCTATGGGGTTGCCTTCCTCCTCAGCTTCTTCAAGCCTTTCCCTAATTCATCCACAGAGGTCCCCAGCTTCTTTCCATTGGTTGGGTGTAGATATATGCATGAGACTCTTTCAGCTATTTCTTGGCCTCTCAGAGGGCAGCCATGCTAGACTCCTGTCTGTAAGCACACCATAACATCAGAAATAGTGTCAGGCCTTGAAGTCTGCTATTGAGCTGGATCCCAATTTGACCAGACACTGGACCTCCTTTCCCTCAGTCTCTTTTCATTTTATGGTTTCCCCTTCCCAAAGCACTTCCAAAACCTCTTCACTTCCCTGCTCACTCAAATTCCCATCCCTTTTGTCATTAGAATAAAAACAGACATCTAAAAATGATACTAAAATATAAACAAACCAGAATAGGACAAAATAAACACATAAAAGGCAAGGAGTCAAAGAAAAAGTTCAAGAAACACATATTGCATGAGTGAAAGGGTCATAAAAACATAAAACTGGAAACCATGATGTGTATACAAAAGATCTTAGGTATGTGTGTGTCAAGGGCAAAGCAAAGCATGAATGAGACAAAAAAAAAAAAAAAACCCTCCAAAAATCCCATCAATCCCATTGAGTTTGTTGTGTGTTGGCCATCTACTGATGGACATGGAGCCTTAAGAGTGATCTATATTCCCAACTAGATTCCATTGGAGAAAGCTAACTTTTCATTTGCAGGCAGTTATCAAAAAGAAATAGCATTTGGGTTAGGGATGTGGACTTTTGCCCACTTAAACTCTGAGCACTGGTCTCTAATTTTGACCAGACCTGAGACCCTTGCTCACTGCCACAGTCTGTGAGTTCTTATATGCATTTGTCATGGTGTGTTTAGCAGGCCTGCTTTCCTTGGTGTTCTCCATCCCTCTGACTCTTACAACTTTCTATCTCTTCTTCCAAGGGATCCCTGAGCCCTGATGGAAGGAATTTGATGGAGACAACACATTTACAACGGAGTGTTACAAGGTATTTTACTCTCTGCACATCATCCAGGGGTTGTATATCTCTGTATTTGTTTCTGTCTATTGCATGAGGTAGCATCTTGGATGATGGCTGAGCATGACATCCATCTATTATTATAGCAGAATGTCATTATGAGTCACTTTATAGATACGCTACTTCACCAGAGCAGTAGTATTTGATTTCCCAATAAGTCCTTGAGCATTCTAGTCTCAAGGTCTTAGACAACTTTGAATTGCTGTATATAGGTCCCAGCTCATGTAGTGGTCCTTAAATACTATCAGCTATTGGTTGGTTCCTCTCTTAAGCTTTGTGCCACTATTTCAATATAGCATATCTTGCATCCAGGTCACTATCGCCAATAACAGACTTTGTTCCTGGGTTGGCTTTCTCCTCTAACAGTGTGCAGTGTACCATGAGCGCTAGTAAATAGATGTGAAGGTCCTAGGTAGGCACCAACTTGACTTCCCATGTTCAGTGGCTTGTGTAGGTTTGGTATTCAACAATGGGGCCTTACCAACAGTTTGGGGAAGCATTCATTAGCTTTTTAAATATTTTCAGTTGTTTGGAGGCTCTGTGGAGACTCATTTGACAACAACTCAAATAGATATAACATAATCCAAGAAATGGAAGCTTCGTTTAGTGACAGAAGATGTCCAGCTGGGGATCTGTTTCCCCTGTTACTTGAAGATTCCATTTAGAGCACCTTCATACATGTACAAATTTTAGGAAGCCTCTACTCTATTAGATTTCCATACAACCCCTCAAATGGTCCTTAGTTTTAGTTGTTCCACCTGGTATTTCATCCCTCACCTCCTCTTCCCCCTCCTCACTAGTTGACACACCTATTCCAGTTGCTCTCCTCCCCATCCATCCATAACTATCAGCTCTAATTTCCATTTCTAAGGAGAGCCATCCCTTGCCCAAGTTCTTTAATGTATACCTAGTCTCCATTCCATTGAATACTATATTTGAATACTATATTGAAAAATGCATTGACATACTATATTTGTCTTTTGGAGTCTGGGTTACTTCATGCAGGATGATTTTTTTTTCTCTACCTCTATGTTTTGTTAACAGTTGAGTAATAACCATATCACATTTCCCTTACCTACTCATCTTTGACCAACAGTCTGTTTCTAAAATCTGGCTATTATGAGTAGACCAGCAATGAACACAGTTCAAGTGTTTCTAAAGTAGAATGTACAGTCTTTTTGGGTATATGCCCAAGAGTGGTATAGCTCCATCTTGAGAGAGATTTATTCCAATAGTACTAAGAAATAACCACACTGATTTCCATATGACTGTACAAGTTTGCACTGCCATCTGGAAATGAATGAGTATTCCCCTTACTCCACATCCTAACCAGAATGAGTTTTGCCATATATTTTACTGATTTGGGCCATTTTGCCTAGTGCAGGATGAAATCACAGAGTAGGCTGATTTGAATTTTGCTACCAGCTAAGGATGTTGAACATTTCTTCATGTGCTTCTAAGTCACAATTCCTCTTTTGAGAGTTCTCTGTTTAAATCTGTACCCCTTTTTTAATTGGGCTGATTATTTTCTTTTTTATTAATCAAAAAAGTATACATTGCTACATTTTTAGAGAAGAAGCTTGATCACGGACAAGGAGGGGTTCTATCACTTTTAGCTACTAGCTTTTTTCTTATAAAGGCAAAATTTATTTTCTTGATATCTGTTTTCTTGCTGTTGTTTTAATTCTTTATATATTTTAGCGATTAACTCTCTTGGATGTGTAGTTGGTAAAAATTGTTTCCCTTTCTAGAGCCTTTGTCTGAGTGATGATGCCTTTGCTGTTCAGAAGCTTTGCAGTTTTATGAGGTCCCAATTTAAGGGCTGTACACTCACTGTTCTGCTCAGAAAGTCTGCTCCTGTGCCAATGAGTACAAGACTGTTCTCCACCTTGTCTGCTATCAGAATCAATGGACTTTGCTCTACATTGAGATCTTTGATCCATGTGGTTTAAAGTTTTGTGCAAAGTGATAAGTATAGGTCTATTTAGATTCTTCTATATACAGTCATTCAGTTTGATCAGCACCATTTGTTGAAGATGCTGACTTTTTTTCCCAATGTGTATTTCTGGCTTCTTTATCAAATATCAAATGTCCATAAATATGTGGACTTATGTCTGTGTCTTTAATTTGAATACATGGGCCAATGTGTCTGTTTCTATACTAATACCATGCTGGTTTTATTCTTATAGCTCTGGAGTACAATTTGAGGAAAAGGAGAATGATATCTCCCACAGTTCTTTCATTAATCAGGATTATTTTATCGTTAACTCTTTGAAATTCTGGAGTTCACTGAGACCACATAGGAGCTCTGAGCTTTCTTTGATTTATGATTACTCTTTCTATTTTACTAGCAGTTATAGATCTGTATGATCTTGACTTAACTTTGGTAAGTAGTATACATCAAGCAGGTGATCCAATTCTTTTTGATTTTTGTAACGTGATGGAGAACATAGTTTTTAAAGTATGTCCTTATGATTCTCTTATTTCTCTGAATATTTGTTGTTATATCTCCCTTTTCATCTCTAATTTTGTTAATCTCTATCCTTTGTGTGTTTTAGTTAATGTATTAAGTGTTTGTCAATGTTATTGATTTTTCTCAAAAAACCAATTCTTTTTTGTTGTTGTTGTTTCTTTTTTATTTTGTTTGTTTGCTTGTTTTTCTTTTATTGATCTCAGGCTTGCATTTGATTATTTATTGCCATCTACTCTTTTTGGGTGTTAAGTTTTTTTGTTCTAGAGCTTTCAGGTATGCTGTTAATTTATTAATATGAGCTCTCCAATATTCTTACTTAGGCACTTAGTGCTATGAACTTGCATCTCAGAATTGAGCTTGTTGTATCTCATAATTCTGGGTATACTGGTTTTCCATTCTCATCCAATTCTAAAATGTTTCAAAGTTTTGTTCTAAGTTCTGTCTTAACCCGTTTTTTATTCAGTTGTAAGTTGTTTGGTTTCCATAAATTTGTAAGCTTTCTGTTGTTTCTGTTGTTGTCAATATCCAGCTTTAATTCATAGTGGTCAAAATAGGATGCAGAGCATTTTTTCAATTGTCTTCAGTCTGCTGAGACTTGTCTCTTGTCTGAGTATGTGGTCAGTTTTGGAGAAAGTTTTATGAGCAGCTGAAAAGAAGTTATATTCTTTTGTGTTAGTTAAATGTTCTGTAAATAACTATTATGTTCATTTGGTTTATAACAACGCTTAGCTCCAGAATTTCTCTGTTAGTTTTCGACTGGATGTCACATCTATTGGTGAGAAAGAGGCATTAAAGTCACCCTCCATCACAGCGTGAGGATCAATATGTGATTTTAGCTGTAGTAGGGTCTCTTACAAACTTAAGTTCCCTCATGTTTGATGTATGGATGTTTAGAATTGCAATATCCTCATAGTGAAGTTTCCTTTCCTGAGTATATCCTGTCCTTCCCTCTCTTCTGATTAGCTTTGGCTTGAAATAAATTTTGTCAGATATCAAAATTGCTATACAATCTTGCTTTTTTTTTTTTTTTTTTTTTTGGTCCATTTGTTAGAATATCTTTTTCTGTCCTTTTACCCTAAACTAATGTTTATTCTTGGTGGTAAGGTATATTCCACAGATATAGCAGAAGGATGGATCTGTTCACATAGGTATTCTGTTATTCTGTGCTTTTTACTGGAAAATTAAGACCATTGATGTTGAAATTATCAATGTCAGGGTTTGTTGATACCTATTTTGTCATTGTGGTGTAGGGTTTTTCCAACTCTTTTGATCTTCTGGTCTGAGATTATTAATTACTTATGTTTTCTTGGGTGTCATTAACCTCTTCAGATTGAAATTTTCATTCTAGCACCTACTGTCTCACTGGATTTGTAGATATATACTTCTTAAATGGAATATTATCAAATCTGTTACTGTGTTTTAAACTGGTGTCTAGACATCTGGGTTTGGGAGGATTATAATTCTAGGGGCTGATATCTGATCTTGTCTCTATTGGTTGAGTATTTCATTCCTTGTTTTTGTTGCCCTATCTGGGTTTTTTGAGTATATGGTGGTTGTGCGTTGCCTGGTGGTGATGTCTTCTGAGTCTGTGCCAGATGTGCCCACTGGAAGTGCAAAATAGAACCATTTCTAGGTAACTAGAGCTACAAAGATGGCCAGGGAGAAGGCTCGTTGCCTGAGTGCTTGCTGGACAACCTTTCACTATCTCTCCATCCTCCTTACTCTTCTAGTCTTCTAAATAATAGCTAAGTTTTTCTGATTTGGTTGTCTTGTTCATAAGCTGTAGTTATAGTCATTGCTACATCTTCTTTATGAATAAAAATTCTAAATTAAGTTCCACAAATTGTATATGTCTCCATCATATAGCATAAGATGGTTGCATTTCATTACCCAACCCCTTTATGTGCCTAAAATCTCATACCAGCAATTGAGTCCAAAGAATCCTATATATTTTGATTTTGAGAATACCATGTTCTTCTGTTGCTCAATTTGTGGTTTTTAAGAACCCTTGACATATGTGAATCTCTGTTTATGAAATTTCACAGGAATGTCAGTTAAGAAAGACTTCAATGATGCTTGAAAATAAAGGAAACTTACTGAAACTTTGTAGAAAACAGGATTTCTAATAGTGATATGACATGTATTTCTCCTTCTTCAAAGTCATAAACTCATCATTTCATTTTTAATTATTAATCTAAATTAATAATTTATATAGTCTTAAGCATGTAATCTATATTAATTAATAAGCTAGACAGTATGTTCTAATTCATAAGTCAATGTTTTAAACCAAGCCAAGCAGGTCATTTATCTCCTAAAAGGATGTTTTCATTTGTAAGCATACATTAGAGTTTCTGTCAGTACAATCTCAAAACTAGTCTTGAGTATCCACTAAGGATCATCCTCTGTCCTGGGTCCATTAGGGAATATAAGACTAAACCTATTTTCCATTCTAAAGAGGCACCCACATCAATTCAAGAAGCTTTAAAACAACAATCAGTGGAACAAATAGAACAGAAGTGCAAAAAATTTCAGCAAGGATGCCAAAATACTCTCTCTCTCTGTCTCTCTCTGTCTCTCTCTGTCTCTGTCTCTCTCTCTCTCTCTCTCTCTCTCTCTCTCTCTCTCTCTCTCTGTGTGTGTGTTTGATTTGTATGTGAATGTACATGAGCATGCAGGGACACATGTACATGTTTGCATGACTGTGTGGAGGTCAGACGGTTTACATCCATGTCTTCTTCTATTCTCTAAGAGAGGATCCCTTCCTGAATAGTGCTCACAAAGTGTCTTGAATGGCTGGTCATCATATTCTGGAGATCTTCTAACCCTGCTCGTGCTGGGGTTACTGATGTACCCAGTAATTATGTGGCTACTGGGAACTGAACTAGGGTCCTCTTGTTCATGTAGGTATACTGCTGACTGAACCATCTCTCCATTTCATCAATTACATACTTTTAAATTGGAACAGTGTAAAGATCTGTAAAGAAAATAAAAATTATTGAAAAGTCTACTCTGTACCACACAGAGACAGGAATGAATAAGGTAATGCCTCCCTTTATGAAGAACAAACTTCTATCAGAAGAGCAGGTTTTGATGCCTCCAGTGGGCCAATCTGGCACAATGTAAACAAAGCACAGCCACACAAAAGGAAAGAACACAGGGCCTTTGTCCTCCTGCAAAGTTTTGGGATGTGCCTGCCTTGAGAGAAGTAAATTTCACCACAGAACAAAGAAAGATGAAGGACTTCGCAAGAAGCAGTTGGAGTGCCATATAGTTAACAAACTGTCTAAGAGATGGCTATGAGTTTCACAGGAGTAGAGAGTGAAGAGCATTCCAAAGAGAAGGGGTGAAAACAGCAGGCCCTTTTCTCTGTGAAAGAGCTCTTTATAAATTTAAAAACAGCCACAGAGTCAGTTTCCAATTTTCTTCTTCTAGAATTGTGTTTTCTCATTCTTTCATCTCAGCTATGGCTGAGCCCTCTTATGTCTTCTAAATTCATCACAAGTTTAACATTTATACTTATTATGTTTCTAAAAATGAGACTCTGCCAAGTCATTGCCTCTTAAAATCTATATACCACTCTTATTGGTTCACTTAAGGTCTGTCCTCTACAAGGACAGAGCATCTCTGTTCATGAGAATCATATGGATTTCACTTTCTACAAGTAAATTATTTCAAAATATTTTCTATCTTTAACAAACATATCTTCCTTCCAAATAGCATAGACTATATCATGCCCTCATCAGTCGTAACCACAGTTTGTGATTTTTTTTTTTTTTTGGACGAAGTTATAAAAGACTTAGTTGTACTAGAAACTTACCTTTATTTCCCATAGTTCCCCTAAAACGGGTGTTTTTTCTTGTGTTATTTTAAGTGCTTTTTATATGAGCTTCCACATGCAGTCATCTGCCAAGGAATCTTATTCCTTAAAAACCTGTCGTTCAGAAGTTTACAAATAACTCCCGGGGAATTATAATCATCAGTTTCTGTATGAAGAGTTGGCCTCCCACAGAGAAGGAACACAATACAATTCTAGCCTCTGGCCCATAAATAGTAGAGGCTCTCATCAGTCACCAAAACCAAATAGTACAAAGGTTTGGGTCAGAAGTGAGTTCTACATCTAATGCCTGGAAAAGAATGTAACCTACTCTTAACTGCAAAACTACTTAAATATATGCCATTGTCAGTCTTAGTGTTGTCTAAGCAGTTTGCCATCTTTTTGCTGATTTATTTTCAGGAAATAAATATGGATATGGAGATTGCAAAATACAGAGAAATAACAGATATAAATAAGGTATATTTTCAGGTGTAAAGATCCCACAAATCAATCCATTACATAAATACTCGACATAACAAAGTAATATATATTATTTTTATCATGTCAAGTAAGGGCTAAAACGGAAGAAGTAAAACAAAATAAAGAGTAATAAGAAATACTATTTTTGACTAGGCAGGCAGAGAAGACCTGTCTAATGTACTGAAGTATAGATATTCACCAAAATGGGGTAAGTCAGAGAGAAATGCAGAGAAGGGGCAGGATGAAGAGAAAGATCTGCAGGTGCCAACGATTGGTGGTGGAGCAGATCACAGATGGCTGTGTCAATAGCTGGAAGTTGATGGAATTAGAGTAATGAGAAAGACGATGCCACCAGTCACCCAGAAGCCAGACACTGAGGGACATAGGTTATAGGAATGAATTTACATTTTATATTGGCACCAGAGTCTAAGGAAAGCAGAAGACTCAGAGAGATTACAGTGTTTCCAGCCTTATTCTTTGAAAAAAATGATAATATCATTTACAGAAATGAAGAAAACGAATGGTAAACTGTATTAGGGTGAAAATGGAAGGGGAAATTGAGAATGATGACAGAACACTGCGAGTGATTATTGAATTGGTTTCCCTTTAGAATTTTCTCCCAGATTTAAATGTGCAATTATCTTAAAATGATTCTTAGCCAATGGAAACAATTAATGAAGACAGCATCCCAAATTCTACTGATGTTTTATGTAGAGTTTATTTCAAACATTTTATGGGTGAGGGAGGAGTATTTTGAAGTAGATCCTGCTATTTAGTCAAACTGTCAACCTTTCTGTGTCACACTCCTAGAAGTTGCAAATGCAGGAATGTACTAACAACATTCAGCTCATACATGATTTTCAAGTAGATTGAACATAAAAACTTTCTCAGCTTCTGTGTTCTTCTGTTTCCCATCATCTTCCAAATTTCTTCCTTCATATTGTCCCCAATTTTACTCTGGAAGCACTCGGTATCTTCTTTTCTTTCTTGTTCTCTTATCATAATTTACACATGTACCGAGTATTTGTATCCTAGGATGGATTTAACTCAACATGTAGTATTTTTTGAAATGTCTGTCTTACACATCTTCCATTTAATGATGTGATTAACATTCTTGTTCTTCAACTTAAGAAGAGTCTTAAAGGAGAATCAAGAATCGGGAGAAAAGCTGGTAGGTTTACACATGTAAGACATGCCATGAAGGATGCCATGGGAATGGTATAAACTAAAGATATTTCTAAAATGACCTCTACTTGCCTGCAGAGAAGGCAATAGGGATGGCCTCATCTCGATATGGGTTTTAAACTAAAGCAGTCTACTCAGAATGTTGCTTGACTACTGCTATGATAAATGTGACACGTAAATACAAGTTTTTAATATGAGGTGTAATGAATGGTGATTGCATAAATTGATCATCTTAACAATATCTGAAATGGACAAGGAAATTTAGCAGCTAGCATCAATATGATCCAAGGGAGCAAAAAGATCTAGTAAAACAAGCTGATGCCACTAATATGTCATATTAATCTGAAGCTAAATATTTCCAAATGCCAAAGCTCTTTGAACACTTACTTCAAGGCTGAATACAATTATCAAACTCCTGATAAGTATAATTAAATAGAAAATTCTTATAGGCAGAATACTACTGACGTTTATCTCTAGGAATTACCTGAAACTCTTTGCTATTAGTATTCTGTTATCCCCCAGAAGAAAAAAAAATAAATAGGTCTTTCACTCTTTCTTAAACTTTCATGTAACCCTGGATTCTAATGAATGTATATTTTTCTTTTTTTTAAAAGAAGGGATGTATGTGCATGTGTATACATAAATGTGTTCTAGCAGAAAATCAATTCTGCTAGTGATGTCTTACTACTAGAAGAATTAAAAAAGGGTAAACAAAGAAATCCTTAATGATGTATTATATTAAATCAAGCAGAAAATAATTTTAAAGTTGCCAAGATTAATTTATCATTAGAGGTTAATAATAACCCAATGAAAATCCATTTGGTGAGGATGCTTACTCTGAGTAGAAAATGCATCCTAACAATTCTAAATTATGCTTGCATGACTGGAACAAGGTATAAAATTCAAGCTAAAATGACAATGTCCAGAACAAAATAGCCATGCCTACAAACAAGAGTCTCTTCTCTCATCCTCAATGCTATGGTAACATCATTAGAAGGTAACAAAGGTCTGAGGAATCTTTATTTGTATAGCTTCAAAATAAGACACTTCCTAGAGAGTGATTGGAATATGCTTCCCATTTCATAAAGAGCTTTAAAAATATTTCAGGGGAAACATTCCCCTAAAACCACTGCTGACATGACCAGGGATGTATTACATCACATTACTTAATATTATTTCACTCTCTCTTTAAACTGAACAATCTTTCCCCACTAAATGTAATAAAATATAATCAGGTGTGTGAATTTAAATAGATAGGCATAAATAAGTATATGTTACTAAATACATGTTCTCTAAATGTATTCTACATGTAGAATTATTTTACACATAGTATTGAGCTTTACAAAGGTTTTATGAGAAAATTAATCCCGTAGTGCAGAGAGTATATGTTTTATCGATTTACTTCGCCTGTGAAAGTATGCATTTCCTTTGATAAGGAAAAATAAGATCTAGGAACCTAGATATGCCATTTTGGTTTTGGAATATCAGAAATCTTAGGAAAAATTAATTCTTAGTTTCACCTAATGTTCTTAATCCAGTGTTTCTAGTCAAAACCTATAGAGAAAGGTACTGATACTAAAATCTGGTTCCCTAATTGGTTCTTGATTTGATCAATTGCTGGGTGAAGGGTAAAGGTGGGACTTCAGGGTCCCAGGAGGAAGAAACGAGACAAGGAAAGGAAAGAGCTCTTGTTGGCCAGGCTTTAGAATGAGAAGCACGCAACAACCATGTAATATCTTGGGGTAGCTAGAAGCTGTGGCCTCTGCCACCAGCAGAGGCTGGTTGTTACAGGCTAGCTGATAAGGTTCGGGCAGGAGATTCTGTGCCCAGCAATTGTGTTATCTGACAAGTTCTAAAATAATAAAGCTGTCTGAATGGTATCCCCCCCCACACCCCCACGGAGCAAAGGTGGGCAGAGATAGAAGTTGAGGGTGGAACTGGCCAATCTCAGAGCTAAGCCTTGAGTGCTGCAGTCCTGGGAAAGGAGGTAGCATGCGTTTAAAATTACACACAACAAAAACCTTCTTTCAATATTATCACATTATCTTATATCCTAATTTATATCTTTATTTATCAATATATTTCTAATATTGCTTTGTTTGTGTCTGGTATTAAAACAAAACTTGATGTTCCTTTTGATCCTGAGAAATACACATATAGGTGATAAAGTGAGATATGATATATGTTTATATATTATACATGTACATACATATATGTATTATAAAATACTGCATATTATTTATATTTTACAATAGAAGTATTTCAGTCTTTCTCACATGGGACCTGAGACTGGCTTTTGACATGGAAGTAGGTGCTAGAGAAAGTGGGAGTCAGCACATGAAAAAGGTACAGGAGAAGAGGTAGATGCTTTGTGAGATTAATCACCAGTCAACTTAGTCAAGGAAAATGCTGGTTCAAAGCAACTCTGGGGTGGAAAACAAAGGGTCAAGGTAGAACAGGTCCTTTGGAGTCAGGGGAGTCTTAAATGAGAGCTGAAAATTTAGTCACTCTTGATCATGTTGGCCAATCCATGAATGGGAGTCACAGAAACCTGGAAAGGTTCATTTCCAGAACGAAGAAACTTATTTTGCTCTACTGCTGTTTATATATTGTGTAGTAAGATACTACTGATAGCCTTGCAAGCACAGCTTGGTCAAACAGTGTCTTTAACCCACTTACCTGCACTCCCTACCCTTTATTAATCCATGATGCTTTCCCACAAACACATAGAAAAAAATCTCATTTTGTCATAACCTTGTTTGCTGTCACTGAACTCAAATCACAAAGTACTCTGAAAAGTTACCATAGATTAATGATTAATCTTCATCAATCTTCTGATTCCTGTTATAGTTGGGAAAGTCCCAGTGAAATTTCATGGCCTTCAAGGTCAAAACAAACAAATGAACAAAATCTGTTCTAACAACAAGGGGAAGCCAATATGAAAAGAGATCCATCACTTACTGCAGCAGAGTGAATGCAAAGATACCTGGGAATTGTGGCAGTTTGAAGAAGAAATGGCCCCCATGGGACATATATTTGAATGCTTAGGTATCAGAAGTGGTACTATTTTAGAAGAATTAGAAGCCCTGGCCTTGTCAGAGTAGGTGTGGTCTTATTGGAAGAAGTGAGTCACTGGGTCTGGGCACTGATGTTTCAAAAGCCCAAGCCAAGCCCAGTGTCTCCTCCTGCTTGCTGCCTGTAGATCAAAATGGAGAACTCTCAGTTACTTTTCTAGTACTTCATCTGCCTGTGTACCATCATGCTCTCCATCAGAATAATAATGGAATAAGCCTTTGAAACTCTAAGCAAGTCCCCATTTAAATGCTTTCTTTGGTTAGAGTTGCCTTGGTCATAATATATCTTCATAGTAATAGAATAGTGACTAAAGTAGGTGTGTTATAACATTGTAAACACGTCATTCCATGTGGCAAAGAAAAGTTCATAGAAAAATATCTAAGAATTTCCAGTTACAAGCTGGAAAGATAAGTGGGTTGGGAAATTGTTTGGTGGACACTGAGTTTCAACCCTCCCCTCCCCCAGTCTACCTGTAACCCCAGTGTTGAGGGTGAGGCCATAGAGTCAGGCAGATCACAGGGGCTTGTTAACCAGCCATTCCGGCTGAAATATGACCTCTGAGTTCAATGAAAGACCCTGTCTCAAAAAATAAGGAGTGCAATGGAAAAATCAAAACAAAATAAAACACCAGATATTGATCTCTGCCCTCCACACATATATGTAGGTGACCATACCCACAAATGCATGTATATGCACATAAACTAAACAAAAAAAAAAAAGAGAGAGAGAGAGAGTTCTGTCAGTGCAAGAGTTTCCCAGTTTAGTTTGGAGACAGAGTCAGAATACACCTGAAATCCAAGGATAATTGGGTTTCAGGATACTTGAAGCAAGATCTTGTCCCAGAGAGAACTGGGAGATAACCCCCAAAAAGGTATGCATCAATGGGAGCCATGAAGTTTGATATACCAAATCAGATGCTTTGAAAAGAAAATGATTGGAGCTGAGGGAGTTTTCAGCCCCAGGGAGGGAGCAACAGTGTCAACTGGCCTGACCCCTCGATGCTCCTGGAGACTGGATCACCAACCAAAGAATACACTTGGAGGGACCCATGGTGCTGGCCACATATGCGGCAGAGGAGGGTCTTGCTAGCCATCAGGGGGAGTAGAGGCCCTAGGGCCTGAGGGTGTTAGATCTGCCAGTATAGGAGAATGCCAAGGAGGGAAGTTGAGAGTGGGTGGGTAGGTGTTTGAGGGAATATCCCCATAGTGACAGGGGGAGGGGGAGGGAATAGGGAGGTTCCAAAGGGGAGATCTGGAAAGGTGGAAACATTTGAAATATAAATAAAGTATGAAAAAAAAGAAAATGATCATCACAGTATACCATAATTTGAAAGAAAATGGCCCCATAGGCTCACAAGGAGTGGCACTATCAGGAAGTGTGGTCTTGTTATGGTAGGTGGGGCTTTGTTGGAGGAAGTGTATCACCAGGGGCTGGGCTTTGAGGTCTCAGAAGCTCAAAACCTGGCCTAGTAGCACATAGTCTTCCTTCCTGCTGCCTGCAGATCTGGATGTAGAATTCTCAGTCTTTTTTCCTGCTGCCTGCATCACACCATGTTTCCCACCGTGATGATAATGGCTAAATTTCTAAAACTGTAAGTCATCGCCAATTAAATGTCTTCCCTTCTAAGAATTGCCTTGGTCATGGTATCTCTTCAGAGCAATAAAATCCTAAGTAAGATACAGTGTAATGACATTATTAAAATTCAGGCCAATTATTGTTATTGCAACAGATGACTTTATCATGATTTTATTAATAACTATGTAAAATTTCTATTCTCTTTTTAAAAGTCTTTTCTTAAAAAAGTTCTTCATACAGGTGTTTTATAGATGCCTTTCCTTAAAAATTTCAGAATTTTTATGATAAGTCAGTTGGATATATTTTTATAATACATGCTGCTTGAAAATCCTGGGATGAAACATATTACTTAAATTATTTTAAGGTACATTATATGGCTTATAGTAAACTGCCATTTTCCCCTCAGGATACACCATTTCTCTCTAATTTTGCATAATACATTCAGGCATTATAAATCAGTGCATCCTTTTGAAGCACCACTGGTTAGATGTCTTTCTTGGTTAAAAGTTTCAAGCTATTGTTTCTCACACTACTATAAGGCAGCATATAAAGTCATCCCAAATTAGATAGGTGTAAAATCTACTACAAAAAGATTATAAATTTTACCATGTGATAATTTTAAATAATAAGAAGAAAACACAAGAAAGGGGGATTTGATGTGAAATCTGTTGGAATAATTTTGTATACTTAATAAAGATGTGGTGACTGAAGATCTTCCAATACTACAAACTGGTTACAACATATATAAATTACAAATAGCTTCCTCCTTTACAATATTATAAATTGTGAGCTGTTTTCTTAGAGGTATAGTTAGAATGGGTGGAAACACCTAGACCATGCTAATATCTACTTCATAGTTAGAAACAGGTTTCCCCTCTCAACTTTATAAGACACCAAAGGGTACACTTACACCTGAACTGTCTAAGCCCCTCAGCCTGGGTGACCCTATCCTCATGCAAGCTCAACAGGGTGCAAAGACCCGTGCTTCAAAAGGATTTCTCACCACCTTGAAAACTCTTAATAGCTTTAGAAAGACTCTGTATGCTGCCCTTCAGATTGTGTGGTCAAGCCGGTACACAGAGCAACTAATTAAATTGCAGAAGTTCACTTCTGTGATACAGGATCATCACAGTGCCTGAAGTAGACCGTGCAAAGAAAAAATGTGCACTGAAAGAATCAAGTCAAAATCACTCCCTCCATTTCCAAGACAGATCAATTTATAATTCTTTGTCTACTCTAACTGGCTTTCTACATGATATATGGAGAGAAGCTGAGGAGGTAGCTTAGTCAATACAGAGTTTATCATGCAGGAAGCCTTAGTCTGACCACCAGTACCACATAACACTGGCTGTGGCAGTGCACAGCTGTAATCTAGGCATTCAGGATATAGAAGTCAGAAGACCAGAAGTTCAAGTTTAGCCTCACTATATATTGAGTTCAGGCCACCCTGAGCAATATGAGACTCTGCCTTAAAAAAAGAAAAATGCATGTGGGGGGTGTCTAAACAGTCTTTCCTACTGACATATTCTCCTGCCATTTTAAATAACCATGATGGTACTCAGCCCTACCTGTGTACCCAGGCTATGATGTCATCCAGAGCAATATAAGCTTACTCAGAATCCTGGGGTACCTAAGCAGGCTACCATGCTTCAGTTTATAACTCATTTCTACAAAACTTCTTAACATAGACGCTAAAGGTAACTTTGGAATTCATCAGGAAGATCCCCAAGGCCCTTGAGAAAAGAGAGACCTCTCAAACTGTGGACTCGACAAGTGCAATGAGTCACTCTGTTTCTGGAAGAGCCAAGAAAGTGATTTGACTGACAGGGAAAGGTGCCCCATAGGCTGGTTCCAGCATGCAGTACCTTTGGGGATCCCTATGTAGCTGACATCATCTCATCTATTATAGATCACTTACTTTTGGGGTAAGGTTGATGGAGGTGTTATTTATATATGACCCTGTCCCCATGCCACATTGATTAGACAATAGGATCACCAGTCTCCCAAACTGATTCTTCCCTGAGAATTTGAACTGAGTTTTCTAGAATGAGCGTCATGTGATAGAGGCTTCTACTGAAAGACCATGCAGAGGTGGAGAGAATGTTCCTATCTGAGTACTGAATACACTGAGTACTCAGAGACAAACAAGAAGCCCGAGGCAGATGGAGACAGAGAGCTAGAGTCTCCATTCCTCAGCTTTGCTGCTGCCAACTTCATTCTCCATTTATTCCCACATTTATTGTGTTAAATAAATTTCACTCCTCTGTTGCTTTTTAACTTTGCCCTTTGCTATTTTTTTTTACTTTTGGTTTTTCGAGACAGGGTTTCTCTGTAAAGCTCTGGCTGTCCTGGAACTCACTCTATAGACCAGGCTGGCCTCAAACTCAAGAAATCTGCCTGCCTCTGCCTCCCGAGGGCTGAGATTAAAGGTGTGCGCCACCACTGCCCGGCAACTTTGCCCCTTGCATCAAAGGTCTAATACACATACATGCCTAAGAAACATGCTGAGACATTTGATAGCTCTCCTTGTGAAACTGAGGTGCCAAAACTTGGTTTGCCTAAGGTAAAGGCACCTAAACTGGGAGGTCGCCACTATCATTAGAGAATAAAACTTCTTTCGACCTCAACACAAACCAATTGTAACAGTCCTACCTGCACTAAAAATGTGATTCTTGCCAGTGCCCATTCCAGCTGGTTCAGATACTGTCATTCAAGGCTTAACACAGCTCTGTTACCTTTCTTTTGTCAAATAAAGAGAAACCCAGCCTTACCTGGGAAGTCCAGAGGCCCAGCTCTACCACAGTCAGAGCTTCAACATGAGAACAAACATTAGTGATACCAAATCAATAAGGATTTCTAGAAACACAAGGGGAAAAATAAGGCTCTTAAGAACAGGTACAAATCCCATGAGAGGCCAAGATTCTAAAGCTTCTGCAATGGTCACCAAAGCCCTTGCCTATCCCATGGCTGGTCTAATTTGAGAACGAATAAATACAGAGGGTAGTTACTGTAAGTCTTCTCATTACTTCTTAACAGTGACTCATCTGTTCTCCAGTAAACTTGCAATGGCAAGATGATGCCAAGAATTCTCCTTTATCCTCCACATACTTGGCACAAGATTGAACACATGGAAGCCATTTGAAAATCCTCATTTAACTGAACTGATTGAAAGGCTAGTTTCCCAAATGAGACTGGTAATTTTCTATTTATCATATGGTAGAATCCAGCCCAGTATCTTGATGGAGAAAAGAAAAACGTGTAAAGCACAAGAGAAAATGCTTCACCTACCCTAACCTCAAAACCTTGATTGATTTTCTGATCTTTGTTGAATTTTCCCCCAATATTATTTAAGACTTTTTCACAACATGGATTTCTTCCAGGCAAAGCTTAAAACACATTATTTTAGCCCCGTTGAAGTCTTGGACACATATCCACAAAGGACATATTACTTTTGCCTAAAGCAGAGCCTCTGTTTGTTGAGCTTTCTCTTAACACAGCACACAGCTCTTTGCATATCTGTCTGGACACCCTGGGCACTTAATAAGCACTTTCTGTTTTAAGTAGTTTACTGTCCTGAGAGAGCCTTTCAAACAGATCAAGACTACAAGTGGAATGAATTCGTAAAGGCTGTGGGTTGTTTTTTTTCTAAAGAAAGCACCAAAAGGAGAGGATGATAGCCACTGATTGTCCTCAACAACTGTGTCTTAGCATCACATTGAGAGGAGCACTTGCTCCTGAGTATAGTTGCCTGTGGAGCGTACCCACTTCACCTCTGTCCTTTGGCCACCAGCACCCCAAGCCAGGTGTCCTGTAGTGAATAGTCTCTGTGGTCTGCCTTACTCTCTCACCTTGATTGGTTGACTCCTTCTGTTCCTTCTGAAGGCTAAACTCCATCACGCTAGGGTCCTCTTACTATAGCACAGACCCTGTGCCTCCAATGATCACATCAATGTCTTTGTATTGGGTCTAACCCACACTAGGCTACCTTTCTCCTCTATGGCTTCTATGGACCATACCTGATTTAGAGGATTAGTCAGACATTTTGTTGTTGTGGAGAAATATCTAATAGAACAAAGTAAAAACAAGAAAACGCTTATCTCATTATTTCATGATGATATGCTCATGATTTCAAAGGTTTTATTCTGTGGTCAGCTAACTTCATTAATGTGGGGTCTGAATGAAGAGTTAGCACCATGGGACTTAAAAGTATGGGGGAGAAAGCTTTGTACCTTGAGGCAGATGGGAAGCAGGGAGATAAGGAGGAGAAGAGGAAGTCAGGGGTGGGAAGGGAGAAGGAGAACTTATGGCCTAGGTATAAAATGCTGAGACCCCACCTCAAAACCATACCCCCAGTGACCTACTTCTCTCAGCTATGCCTACAGCATAAAGATTACAGTGCGCCCTAAAATAGCATAGCAGCTGGGGAAAAAGCCACCAAGACAATGAGCCTGTGGGGGACATTTCCTGTTGAAATTATAATTCTGCTCTCTTTTTCTGCCTTCTTTCTTCATTTTCCATGTTTCTTTTAGATGGGAATTAAATTAACATATGCTTTGCCTATGAAGAAGCAAAGACTGAGAAAGACAGTTGGTTCAATGAAGGAACTCATAAGGAGACTACAGTCCAGCTCTTCAGGTGATGCTGTATGGCAGATATTTTCAGGATATGTACACAGGAAACTATTTGAGTCTTCTAGAGAATTTAAAAAAACTATAAAGATGATATGCCAAGTTTTATTTAATTTTTAGATTGATTTCTTTATTTTACTGTATGTAGGTACACTGTAGCTCTCTTCAGACACACCTGAAGAGGGCATCAGACTCCATTACAGATGGTCTGAGCCACCATGTGGTTGCAGGGAATTGACCTGGGAACATCTGGAAAAACAGTCAGTGCTCTTAACCACTGAGCCATCTTTCCAGCCCCTCCCAATTCACCAAGTTTTAAGGACTATTAAGTGTTTTCCAAAAATGCTAAGCTATTAACCAGTGTTTTCATGCATTCTTGATTATATGAAGAAAATGATTAGCTATATATTCTAGAAATGTTACTCAAATAGATGTGAAAGGTAGGAAAGGTATCTGTGTGATTCTGGGAATGTTTTTAAGTTTATACCTAGGCATTCATCTATTTTTACAGCTCATTACATTTACTATTCTCTTTTCCTTTAACAGGAGTATTTAATGACATCTTTAATGTCACTATGAATGTAATAACAAAGCTCATAGTCCTGGCTAGTCATGAGAGGGTTCTCTATTTTACTGCTAAATTGTAAAAATTAAGTGGAATGCTTATAATATAAACTAAACATATTTAGTGCTGTTATAATTTTGTGATTATTGTACAGATTCTTACAAAAATGGGAACATATAAATTGTCACATATAAATAACTAGCCATGATTGTCCTTGTGTTTGGGTAAAAGTCCCCTCTTTATCCTGCTTACGAAAATCTCTCTATAATTACCTAGTGCTAAAACTTAAAAATTCTACTCCTAAAGATTGGGCTTTAGATTTGGTAGAACGTCTCCTTCCAAAATAAACTTTAAAGCAGGCATTGGAATGAGATAAGCATTATCACACAACAGCACCTTAAAGAGAATTAGTTTATCAAATGTTCTTTACCTGATAACTAAGTTCAAGTGGGTTACCGAGAAAATAGGATTTTTAACAGAGTTGAGAAAACCCTCAGACAGACATGAGAACTGGGCTGGTAAGATTTTTATTAGCAGGCATGGTTGTTGTGGGGTTTTGTTGAGAAATAGGGGCAGAAATAAGATAAGAAATAAAAAAGGAAACCAGAGATGAACTCTTTTCTTTTTTTTTTAATCTGACCCCAAACTTTCTCTCTCGGGGTACATCTTACAAAGGCGATTATTATTCTTATTAAAGCAATTTAGAGAATGGCCACTGTTCTTGATCCAGCACTGGATCCAGACGCCCCACAGTTCATCCCTCTAGTTAATTAACATTACAAATGTTGTTGTCAAACTTACGGTGGCCTTCTCTGTTAGCTGGGACTCTTAAGGGTTATGAAAAGTGAACAAAGGCATAATGATTGAACACGAAGCTGGAACCTTCAAAAGAGATTGGGCAATGGCTTCCTTTTAAATTCCTCACAACTTTCCCCAAAAGGTGAGCTCCTGCCACACCAATGACAGCTTGGCAGTGGCAGCAGAAACAAAACCTCTTTTTCTCCAACCACAGAAATAAAGGAAACAGATTATCTGTGCTGGAAAACATATGGGAATCTCAAAGGATTGAGAGCGAGCAAATGACATTCCTTAATCATAGCCGTAAGCGAGCATCAAGATTATATCTCAGTCACACTAGGGTAAAGATGCCTAAATCAGTACAGTGATGACTTTGAGAAGTCAACGGAACATTATCCACGTATGGAACAAGCTCAAACTAGGATTGAAAATGCTGCAAGTATTGAGATAGGAGCCACAGCCAAAGAAGACAGAACACTTGACATTAGTCAACTAGTTTCCTTATGAATATTAGCCTTTCCAAAAGATCATGACCAGACCCAAAAATCACATAATACAACATTTATATGTTCAGGATGTTATCCAAAATTGTACAGGGAAAGCAGACTAATTCTCAGGAGAAAATAAAACAAATAGGTATCATACTCAAAAGGAGATATGGGACTGATTATGGGGCAAAATTTTTAAGTTGTTATGATAGCCATGTTGTTGAGTACATTTGAAATGTAAGAATAATAGTATATTTGAAATGTAATAAAAGATAAGAATCTTTATAAATTCCATGATGTGAAAATATTTTAACTAGAAAGGCAATATTTAAAGATCACTTGATGGCTTCAGTAAGAAGTTGTAAATAACAGAAGGAAGTTTTAGTGAATTTAAAGAAAAATCAGTAGAAACTACCAAATCTATGGAAAGGAAAGAAAAGAATATTCTTTTACATTTTATTTACCTATTTTATGTACATACATGCATGTGAAGTCACACATATGGAGGTCAGAGGGCAACTTCTGGGAGTCGGTTCTCTACTTTTATTATGTAGATTCTGAGAATTGAACTCTGATCATTAGACTTGCCAGAAAAGGTCATTTTGCTCATCAAGAAAAATAAAACAAAACACCACCACTAACAAAAAGTGTTAACAGAGCCTGTTGTATGTCGGAAATCTATAGTATATTAATAAAGTTTTCACAAACATAATGGTGCAGCCCACATAATAGAAGAAAATAGATTGGAATAAAATATCTAAAAACAAAGACCTTAAATATGTAAATTTGATAATCTATGTATAGTAACAAAACCGAAAAGTCCAGAATTCTAAGTTTTCTATAATATCAAACATTTTATACTTTTTATTCCAGTTTTTGTTTCATATTATCTTTTCAACGATGTTTGTATAGCAAATAAATTCAGGAGATACAGACAATATCTCCTCTGGGGACAGATTTCTCTCATGACCTATATAGCAATTGTAAAATGATTAAAATTAATATCCTGTATAAATTAATTAATGCTGGAAATTAATACAGCAGCAGTTATTCCTTAACCAGCTAATTCCCCAAATAACCACACAGAGACCTTTTAATATTTCAAAGTTTAGGTCTCAGTTGGGAAGACTCTCAACTAGCTCACTAAGTTAACTCGACCACTTAGCACCATCCAGCTGTGGTGGCTAGCCATACCTTCCAGGCCTGAGGTCACAGTCTCCTCCCCTGTCTCCTGTTGAAAGCACCTTCCTGGTTTTTTCTTCCCAGAGTTTCTTTCTCCCTCTCAAGAAGTCCTACCTTCCTCTCTCTACTGCCCAATCACAGGCTTTAGCTTTGTATTGACCAATTAACTTGAAGATCAAGGTCTGCATAACAAAAATCTGGTGTAACTGAGGGTTCTCTCATCTAAGGGTACAGAATTGAGTTTGGAAACTTAGCCACACCAGATCAACCCCAACGAAGAATAAAGATAATATCTGTCTCCTGCATGACAAGAGTTGGGCAGATTTATTATCAGTTTCTATTAAAATATTGGCCTTCTTCAACTGTGAGAAGTTTCAAATCCATCCCAAGCATAATACCATTATTATTGTTATTATATTATTTATGACTTTGTACATAAAACTATGTATTTATAGTAATATTATAAAATAATATTGTGTTTTAACTCTAAGTAATTGATGCTTTATCACAAAGAAGATTAAAAATCTATTGTGAGAAACTTTGAAAATATAAAATTTGGAAAAATAAGAAATATTGTGGAGTAATGGTTTAAGAAGAATTCGTTAATGTTTTTAATTGGATGGCAGCAGGTCAAATCTCAACCATATTAAGATTCTACTGGACATATTTTAAAGTGAATTAATAGAAAAACATTTATCCAAAGTAAGTAAACGATAGAAAGAATATCCAAATTAATAAAATCATAAATGAAAAGGAGAACATAACAATAGACACTGAGGAAAATCAGACAATCCTAAGGTCATAGTTTAAAAACTTGATAATGTGACAAACTGGAAAATCTGAAGGAACAAAACGAAAGTATAGAGGAAATATCTTATGTAATTATGGATGTTGCACCTGTCAATAATAAATTTGATAGCCTATAGCTTAGGCAAAAAGTAGGGGTTGGCACATCCAGGAGACAGAAAGGATTCTTGGATAGTGTGAGGCATGAGAGATTCGCCCAGGAAGACATGACCAGTCAGACACATGATACCTGAGCACAGGTAACCAGCCACATGGCAGAGTGTAGACTAGAATAAATAGGTTACTTTAAGTTATGATCAGGTCAGAGAAGATCCTAGATATATGGCAAGGTATTTATAAATATATTTTGAGTCCGAGTCTCATTTCTTGGTGCCTGAGGTTGGGAGGAAGAATGACCAAACTTCTACAAAAAAGAATAATTTTCTTGATAGGTACCACGTACCAAAATTGAATCAATATTAGATAAACAATTTAAATAGACCTACAATCCAATTCATTCCTCAGTAGGGCAAGGAAGTCAGCATTCCTTTCTCAAGAACAGAGGAGCAAGGTTTACCACATACAACTGTTGCTGCCTATGACCTCCACATCCTATCTCTGCCTATCTTTGAGCCTCCAAACAGAAATCTTCGTTAGTCTACAACATCATTTCACACTTATAAGTCTGTTTCTCTGAACTGCTTCACTATGAAACCCCAGGAAAGTATCTCTTTACTTCCTGGAAGCTGTATTGTATAGAAATTATCACAACATTTAGTCAAAATCAATACACCCATTTCTAGACTATGGTATGGATATCTTCCATCTATCAAAGGAACATTGCTAATTCATTTTATTAAGTCACGGTCACCCTGATACCCAAACTACATGAAGACTCAACAAAGGAAGAGAATTACAGACTAATTTCCCTTAGGAACACAAATGCAAACTGAATCCAAGAAATGCTTGCAAACTGAATCCAAGAACACATCAAAGACATCATCCACCGTGATAAAGTAGGCTTTATCTCAGGGACACAATTATAGTTCAGTACACAAAAATCAGTGTAATATACCATATAAACAAATTAAAAGAAAAAAGACACATGATCATCTCACTAAATACTGAAAAAGCCTTTGACAAAATCTAGCATCCCTTCATGTCAAAAGTCCTGGAAAGATTAGGGATACAAGGGGCATGTCTAAATATAATGAAGATAATTTTCAGCATACCTATAGCCAACATCAATTTAAATGGAAAGAAACTCAAAGCAGTCTCTTAAATCAGTAACAAGACAAAGCTGTCAACCCTTTCCATATTTATTCAACAAAGTACTTGAGGTTTTAGCTACAGTAATAAGACAACTGAAGAAGATCAAGGAGATATCTTGGAAACTGGAAAGGAAGAAGTCAATGTATCATTATTTATATATGATAGCATATATAAACGACCCGAAAAATTTCCACCAGAAAATGTCTACAACTGATAAACACTTCCAGTGAAGTACCTGGATATAAGATTAGCTTTAAAAACAAACAAACAAACAAACCAATAGCCACCAAAGGGACTGAGAAACAAAGATACCCTTCACAGTAGCCTCAAACTCAAATAATACTAAATATTTGGGTTAACTGTAACAAAGCAAGTGAAAGACCTGTATGAAAATAACTTCAAATCTTTGAAAAAGATAACAGAAGACAGAAAGATCTCTGATACTCATAAATACATCAATTCTTATGTGCCCCAAAAGTTAGTCTTTAAAACTTCTAAAACGCAAATAAAAACTTCAAATAATAATTTAAAATGCATGAGAGTGTTTATAAATTTTGAAAATTGTTGTGAAGCTAGTCAAATAAATGATCTTGGGGAGTTCTGGAAGAGAGAAGCTCATAACAGCTTAGTTATAAAACTCACAGGTCTGTGCTACCCTGCTATTACAGAAGGAGGAAGGATTTTCTCTCTCACATAATATGTAACAAGCAAACATGCTCTGATTTCCCTCTCTTTGAGAGCACTGGTCCCACACAAGGGATGTGATTTAGATTTCTGTTGTGGTTGGAGTGCTATTTTTTCACACACGCACACGCACACACGCACGCACAGAGAGAAGGGGGAGGGAGGGAGAGAGGGAGAATGTGCCTTTATCACTGAATAGTAAAGCTTCCTTTTTTTCTTACCCAGTAAAGTCAACGTCCATAAAACCGTAATCTTAATCTATTGTATGCAACATATTTTCTACAACACTAGTACCAAAGGACTTTTCAGGATGAAAAAAAATAATAATGAAATGTGGAAATTACCCATAAGAAGCTGCATATATTGGAAGTATCTCTCCCATTATTAAGACATTGTGTCTTCCAAATGGCCAGGATTCCATGATGCACATTTGTTTTTATAGATATAACCAAGACTTTGACTATTAACCATAGTATAGCATTTGGAATCGAGTTTAAGGCTCTACAGAAAAACTTAGCTCCTTAACTTTCTGTAATCTTCCTCCCAATAAACAAATATGGCAACCTATTTAAAAAACAAAAAAAAATCAGGGAGGAAGAAGAATATAATTGTTCATTTGGCTACACAAATTACAAAACACAAAACTTAAAGACTTCGTGTTGTTTGATCACATGTACATAATTTTTTTCCTATAAAGAAAAAAAAAAGCAGTGATAGGCAGGCTGTGTCACCTCACCTAGCATAGGCCTCCTCCGAACTCATGGCGTTTCAGATAGTTGTGGCTGGAGTGAACCAGCAGGAGACCCGCTGAGTTTCTTTCCTAGGGTTTTCCCCAGTCAGAGCTTATTTCCTGGCTCCAGATGTTTTTAACTTCCACCAACACTTGGGTAACAAGTCGACATTGAGAATGGGGCTGCACCAATCACAAATCAAGGCTGTTTCCATGACTACGGTGATGCTACTGACAAGAAAAGGCAGCCTCTTTCTTGAATTACCTTGCTCTGCATCGTCCTGAGACCACAGTACTGTCAGAAAGCTAAATTTTGTTTCCTGTATTTTCCCACTGATTCCAAAACCAACCCAGTAGCCATCATTGTGATCTTTACTCCTTAAACTCACTGGAGTAGTCACACTGATAACACCCAATCACTGAGAATCGGCTACCAGTCAAAAAGAACCTTCCAGACTTCAACCCACAGGCATTCTGCAGATGATTGCTTTTCCTCCTGGGGCTACCTTTGAAATTTGCACTCTCAGCCCCATGTGTCCCTCAGTAAGGGAAGGACTCATTCCTTCCTCAAGAATGGGATTTCCCACATAGCAAATGCTGCTGCCCCAGATCCCCACGCTCTGCCTATGCCTATCTTTGAGCCTCGGAACAGGGAACATCTAAAGTCTGCAACACATACTTACGGGTCTATTTCTTTGAATCTCTTTACTATGAAACCCCAGTAAAGTACCTCTTCTTTTTTTTTTTTTCCTGGTTCTGTACTGTATAGAAATTACCACATCATTTAGTCAATTCATCACATCCCTGTTTAGACTATGGTATGAATATCTTCCATCTTTCAAAGGAAAAAATTTCAAACATCTTTTACATAGTGCATTCCCTTTCTAAACACCAAGAAGGATTCGGAGCAGGTGTCCAAGCTTACTGATTTTCTATCATCCAACTATGTCCTCTTTTGAAAAATTGAAGTCGTCTGTTTGCTTTAAATAGTAACTTTATCAACACACACAAGCCAATTCAATTCCTTTAATTTAGGCTTTTGATGCAGTACACAAGGCTCCCAGGGGGGAAGAAAATACATTTTGCTTTCCAAAAACTCAACTTCCATCCACAGGCAATCAAAGCTAAATTATTTTAAACCTGCATGTGCTTGAAACTACATCCATCAAAAGGAATTAGGCCAGTGAGGCAGTCCTTAAGCCACATCTATACTTTTCCATATCCACCTATTTACCTAACAGCATATGTACTGCCTGGCTAGTCTCTTCCATATCATTCTGTCCAGGCAGCCTCATCACTCAATACACACACACATTGCATTTCCACTTCTCTGTCATGTATCATTACCATAAATGTTCCCATACTTCAGGCTGCTCTGGGTCTTTTATTTCCAGACACACAGTAACTACTGTCTGAGTTTATCATTCCTCTCATGTTTCACCTTTAAATATTCCCTAGATTTCTGTTCTGGGGGAGAGAATGTGGCCCTATCTATGGAATACTAGGCAACCCTTTACCCATTTTAAGTCTCTATTTCTTCATCCATAAAATGGGATTAACAATACTCACCTTAACACAGCCCAAGAAAACAAATGAGATAATTTATGTAAAACACCTGGCTCAGCACCTGGTGATATCAAAGTGAAATGGATGAGTCTTTGAAATATAATTCTCCAGATGTGGTTTTACAGCTCATTCTATTGCTCATGCCTAATAGAAGGTTTGTTTCAAACCCCTGGAGTTATTTTCCCAGATGTCATATGATTCATTTCTAGAAACAATCTACAGCTAATCAAAAGGCTGTTTTTAAAATTCTAGGTAATGTTTATAATACAGTACGACTGTTCAGGGAGCAGAGGTGCTAAGGGCCTGCCTCCAATGGTCTCTTTTGCATTTCACCTGACAACAGCATTCTTCCAGTTAATCACCAAGGTTCTATCAGGACAGAAAATAGTTCCTCTATGTCTTCCCAATTCAACACTCAAAGCATTCAATGCTCTTCATAAACTATCTATGTCCTTCAAACAAACTTGCTCATGGGAAATTTTCAAAAGAATGCCATTTTCCCCAAAGCACAAAATAAAAATAGAGATGTCATGTCAATGGAAACTATCGATCAGACTGCTTTTAGAATTGGCAGTTCTGTACAGTATTATTTAGTTTTGGGACCCAAGTGCAGGTCCACAATAAGGGGCCACACTTTTACATCACATGGGAAGTCTGAACTTGACATGGCTGCTCTGATCAATCACTGGGATTGACCAACAGAAACAGATGAACACATCCCATCATACAGGACAGAATTCAATGCACTTTGTCCCTAGACAAAAGAGATTACATTTTTTCTTTGTTCAGCTGTAGATCAAATGTTATTATAGTGAAAAGATCACATACCAAATTTAATTTGCTTCCACAAGATGGTTCATACAGAGAAAGCTGTGTTTAGTCACTAGGGATATTGTAATGAACAAATTTAAATGACTCACTGCATTTAAGTAAACTTATTAGGAATAACTTGGTGCTAAATTTTTTGAGTTGTTCTAAAGACATAATTACTTCCTTATTGTTTTGAGACAGGGCCTCCTATGTACCAGGATGGCCTGGAACTTCTGATCATCATGTTTCTACCTCTTGGAGTCCTGAGATTTTAAGTGTGCACCATCACATCTAGTTTGTCCAGTGCCTGAAACAGGGCTTAGGGTATGAGGCAAGCACTCTTATAGCTGAGTAGATCCCTAACCAAAGAAACAAATGTATTTTATAAGAAACTTACACAGAAGCAAATATAAAAATGCAAATTCATCATTAATCTTTACATTCTAAGACACATTTTCTAGTGACTTATAAAATTAAACTTTTCATCCAAAACTTTTAACTATTTCATTTTTTACTCCCTTTTGAAAATAGGTGGTATATTTGAAACAATCTGACTTTATAGACTAGGCTTTCAGATCATCATAACCTGAACACTCTTCAAATCATGTATAAAAAGTGTTTAAACATAATTACAGTAATGTTGTAATACGATTTCATGTGGTCATAGTTTACCTAAACCTGCTCAGTTAGAAGACTGTGCACAATTAACTTTGTATACAAATACTCTGCACACCCAAATTTGCCAAAATGTATGGTTATATTCTAATAATAATGATAGAATTGTCCAATTAGCAGGTCAATATTCTTTACTTTTCCCCATTCTTCATGTATATTATGGTACAGAAACATAAATTGTTAATGTCAGATATACCATGGGTTGATTATTAATTCCATCAAAAATATGAGATGGATACTCATGAACTTACTGTCCCTGATGGGATATTTTGTCATTGATAAAATATAGATCATCCTTGACAAGGTACAGTTCTAAGAGAAGGAAATAATATAAAACATTTACATGGAATAATGACCTAATACTTCAACTAATTTGGTTTTAAATCACAATTTACCCAAAGACAAGTTATGTGTTCATGGCTTTATATCTTTATGATTTGGATTGTTTTGTGTTTTCATCTAAAAATTGTAGGTTTCTGAGGAGAATAATGCCTATTTCCTGGGATTATTTTAAAGATTAAAATGAGTTAACACACTGAAAGCTAAATGGGGGTGAATGGTGGTACATGTTGATAAGCCCAGTACTTGGGAGGATTATGAGTTGGAGGCCAGCCTGGTTAGACAATAACCCCCTGTCTCAAAAAGAAAAAAAGAGATGAAAATGAAGAAGTATAGGCATTAAAAAAGAGAATATGGAGAGAAAGAAGGAAAAAGAGGAGTGAGGGAAATGGAGGAGAGACGACCAAGGATGAGGGGAAGGAAGAGAAGAAGGAAGGGGAGAGGGAGGGGGAGAAGGGAATGGGGGAGGGAAGGGAAAGGGAAAAGGGAGGGAGAGGGAGGGAGAGGAGAGGAGGGGAGGGGAGGGGAATGGAGAGGAGAGGAGAGGAGAGGTCCATGGCTGGGGGCAGGAGGTCTGGTAAATAGGGTCCAGTTGTAGATATTACTGCTTTAGTTGAAAGGCCATTGTCCCATCCTCCAAAACAGTAAGCACTTCACTACTGTATTTAATCACAAATTTGATGCACATATTTCTTTACAGCCAACATTAAAATGCATATATGCTTTGTCTACTCTGCATATTAACAAAACAAAACTGCCAGCAATTGTAGGAATCATATATTTTAAATTGCCACTGATGGGTAGGATGGCAGGATCTTTTGCTTTTAGGAAGGAATGTCTAAACATTCATCTTGCTCAAGGCAACTGTTTGACAGGAGTTGGTCATCTTCCTAAAGGGAAAACGAATTCATCAAGCTTCTTAAACTCCAACACAATAGATTGTATATTCTAAACTGCTGTTGATCTCTTCCAGTTACCCTTATCTCTTGCATTGTACCATCTATTTGGTACAGTGCCACCATACAGTTCTTATGTATGTCAGGTATCTGGGATGACCCCTGAAAACCCATGCATTGTTTACCAGTTATATACTGTTTCTGAGGTGAGATAGAGTACATTATGCTTCATGGCTTCACTATGGGGAAAAAAAGCAATAATTCCAACCCTAATAATTTGCTCATTCCTGTTCCTTCCCAACCTTAGACATGCACAAAGGTGTATCATGATTCATCAATGTCCCCAGAGAAATGTAATAGGGAGCACAATGCACAGGGCTTTCTTCTCTATGCCCTTCACAGGTAAAGAAGAAGATTCCCACTCTGGAGCAAGGGGGTCAAGTCAAATAATAAAACACTAAAGATGAGTAGATAGTGATTCCCAAAGAAAGTGTTTCATGCCTGCTTTGCAAGCTGGTAGAAAAGAGAGCACGTCATGGGAGTCAGAGAAAAGACATACTTGAAGAATACAAAAGACACAACATGGGAATGATACTTATGTTCATTGTCTTGGCTATGTGATAGTTTCCTGATCAAACACATACAGCAGAAAAAAAAAATCAAATTTCACCTCTAAACATGGTTTCAATTATGTTGATCAGAAGCAGATATGAACAGTGAGAAATAAGAAAAGACAGAGATATGGGAACCAAGAGAGAAGTATCATCTACTATGTATCAATGAAATGCCAGAGAAAATGTACATGGCAGCTGTCTATGGAAGCAGATAGAGTCTCCTGGCACCATAGGAGCATCTAGCTCTATTGAGCAATGAGACATGTAATGAGCAGCTAAACTCTTGAGTGATGAGGGAGTATCCAAGGAATCCTCAGACTTTCTAGAGCCCTGTAGCAGAAACAAAATGTGGCAGTCCACATTCAAGAATGGGGACCATTGACTGGGCAACTGATGCTGCAAAGACTATTTCACCTGCTTTCTGTATCTCCCAGTGATAGCAGTGACCTGTGGCAATTTCTTTCTCACCCAGCAATAGCCAGTCTTTTACTACTTGTGTGTATTTTTATTTCTCACCCTTTATCCCCAAACTCTTCCATCCCCTATTACTAGATAGAAGAGAAAGATTAGAGAGGAGAGAGAGAGAGAGAGAGAGAGAGAGAGAGAGAGAGAGAGATATGCTGAACCTAATTTATTTCTTCTTTTGTTTGTTCTTTGGCCATGGCTACTAACAAACTTCACCCAAGCCCCTTGAACAAACAACCACATACTGATGTATCGAGGCTCTAGCATTTGCATACCCTCTAAAAAGTTCCCAAAATTCCAGACATCACACAATCTCAGAAACTATCTGCATATGGCAAAACCATACTTCTGCTATAGTATGAATCATAGTTGCTGCTGACGCATCCCTATATCCCTACACGTGGAATTCAAATGAAGACATGTCTTTATAATATTTCTGTGATTTTAAAAGAAATCAATATTCCAGAATTGTCAATACACCCATAACCTTGATTTTTCTCTAGTTAAACTCTCTGGAACTCGGATGTTACCAAAATATGGCATGAGATAGAAGCTGAATAGGCATAGTTGAAGAAAATATCACTTGTCTCACTTATAAATTCAGTGATTTGGAGATGAGACTTTATTGAGGAATATTCTAAATGAGGAGAATCCAAATTAAAAGGGAAGATTTACAAGCATGTCTTTGTGTGCCGACTTCATAGTTTGATATAGGGGATATAATTATGTTTTGATGGGCAAACATAATTTGGAGGGAGAGAAGAAAGGAAAGAGGGGGGAAAGGAAAGAAGGAAAGGAGGCAGGAAGGGGGAGGAAGGGGACAAACTAAAGTAAATCACTAGCAATAACTCAAAATAGCAAGTGGGTGAGTACGATATGAGAGATTTTACCTCCAAGTAAGGAAAGACCTCTAGGGATGGAGAAATGGCTCAGTAGTTAAGAGCACTGGCTATTCTTCCAGAAGACTCAGGCTCCATTTTCAAAACCCACATAGGCTTCATATAACTTTCAGTAACTCTAGATGCAAGAGATCCAGTGCCTTCATTTAACCACAGCAGGTGTCAGGCATGTACATGATGCAGAGACATTAATGGAGGCAAAATGTTCATTCACATAAAATAAAAATAAGTGTTAATTTTAAAAAAAGACCTCTATCCATTCCTCTGTTGAAGGATATCTGGGTTGTTTCTAGATTCTGTCTATTATAAATAAGGCTGCTATGAACATAGTGGAGCATGTGTCCTTATTACATGTTGGAGCATCTTTTGGGTATATGCCCAGGAGTGGTATAGCTGGGTCCTCAGGCTATACTATGTCCAGTTTTCTGAGGAACCACCAGACTGATTTCTAGAGTGGTTGTACCAGCTTGCAATCCCACCAACAGTGGAGGAGTGTTCCTCTTTCTCCACATCCTCACCAGCATCTCCTGTCACCTGAGTTTTTGATCTTAGCCATTCTCACTAGTGTAGGTGAAATCTCAGGATTGTTTTGATTTACATTTCCCTGATGACTAAGGATGTTGGACATTTCTTTAGCTGCATCTTGACCATTCAAGATTCCTCATGAGAATTCTTTGTTTAGCTCTGTTCCCCATTTTATAATAGGGTTATTCAGTTCTCTGGAGTCTGTACCTTCTTGAGTTTGTTGTATATATTGTATATTAGCCCTCTTTCAGATGTAAGATTGGTAAAGATCTTTTCCCAATCAGTAGCTTGCCGCTTTGCCCTGTTGACAGTGTCCTTCGCCTTACAAAAGCTTTTCAATTTTATGAGATCTGCTTGTCTATAGTTTATCTTAGATCCTGAGCCTTTGATGTTCTGTTCGGGAAAACTTTCCCCTATGCCAATGTGTTTGAGGCACTCTCTGACTTTCTCTTCTATTAGATTCAGTGTGACCAATACAGATGATGATGCTTGCTGCCAACTATCAAACTGAGCATGGGGACTCCAGTAGAGGAGTTAAGGGGAGGACTCAGGGAGCTGAAGGGGTTTGCAACCCTATAGGAAGAACAACAATATCAACCAACCAACCCCCCACCCCCAAGAGCTCCCAGGGACTAAACTACCCACCAAGGAGTACATATGGAGGGACCCATGGCTCCAGCTGTATATGTAGCAGAGGATTGCCTTATCTGGCATCAGTGGGAGGGGAGGCTCTTGGTCCTGTGGTGGCTCGATGCCCCAGTGTAGGGAAATGCTACAGTGGTGAGGCAGGAGAAGAAAAAAAATGAATTGGTTAATGAAGGATAAGAACCATTGTTTCAATCAAAAGACAAAATGAGAGAAGGAAAATGGTGAGCAGACCAGTCAGGGGAGAAAGGGGTCAATGAACAGCTTTGGAGACCAAAGTAATGAGGTAATCAACCAATGTACTTTCTCCCACCCTCCATTCTAAGTATAGTATCTGGCACAGGGTCTGCTGGCATGTGATGGGAGAAGGACTGGAAGAAGATAATATAAAGAAAGACAATTTCCAAAGAATTCAGGGGATTGAGTCTGCACTTTCCAGGCAATTTACTTTTTACCCAAAGTTTAATTTTCCTTTTAAAAGGAGTGTTTTTATTTTAATAGTAGATTCCCCAACATTTGGAATTACGTTTCAGCAGATCTCTGGTTTTAGCCATACTACTCAATGTCAAACTTTGTGCATGGTATCTTACTGTGGCCACATAAAAAGAGCTCAAGTGCACACTGCTCTTCTTAGTCCAGCCCCACAATCATTAAATAGCACTTTAGCTTTACCAACCTCTTGTTTGCCAGCCCCAAAATAATTACATGGAATTTACAGTTTACAATATATCTTACATAATGAGATCTTGCTCTTTCCTCACAAAAGGGACTTCTAAAACAAGCACAGTTATCTCTATTTTTAGATGTGTAGAGATTAAGATTTTGGGGGTAGAAACACTTGTTTTAATTCACTATCCAATTAATGGGAAAATTTCTACATTTCTACCTAGGGTCTTTCTGGGTATCATCTCGCCTGACAGAAAAATAAAAATAAAATCCCTGCCCCACCATGAGAGAGAAAAAGAAGGATGAGGTAGCTCTGTAAAGAATTTTATATGGGGTGGCATTCATTGCCCCCAAATGTTAAAAGAGAATCTTTGCATTTTAGTGGGAGGGAAAGGGTGATTTATGCTGTATGGCTTCATATTCATCCCAGAAACCTGCAGGACATTCTAGATGATCTCACACATCTCCCACTCCTTAGTAAAGCTTGCTCCCACAAGCAAGAGTGCTAGAGAGAATTTTTTTAACTATAAATAAACTTTATTTTAAATATATGCACATTATATGAAAATAAAGTGCCAAAATATTACCCATGCCATTCTTTTATTTTATTTTTTTACTTCAGTTGGGTTAATTCTTTTTATATATATACTTTATTTACATTTCAAATATTTCCCCCTTTCCAGATCTCCCTTTTGGAACCTCCCTATTCCTTCCCCCCCCCCTCCCCTGCCACTTAATGGAGAAAATAGTTAATCATTCTCACGGAGCAAATCCCCCAAGTAATTTCTCATAAAGAACTCTAACACAACCTTTTTCCTCCACCCAAAAGTACTGATATAATTTTATAGCAGATCAGCTTTCATGATCCCAAGAGCTGGCTCAGGAGAGGAAGCATACCTATTTGATTTTATTCAGTCCCTACAAAGTTTGAGTCATACTGAGAACAGGTTTTCACTTTGTCACACATGAGAGGCTATGTATTTCAGACAATGAAGCTTAGGTCACTTAGGATGGGAGATCCTAACTTGCTGATGGGTTTCACTGCTTTCTTCTTGCTTAAGAAGGTCACGGTACCTTTTCCGAATAGCTACACAATAGGCTTCAGAAATCAATGATGCCTGGCTGATATTCAAAATGAATGTGTAGGAGCAGGAACATGAATGTGTTTTTGTGGGTGAGTGAGGGGGTGTGAGGGTGTGGGGCTAGAGAGTGATGTCAGCTCTCTCCCCCTTGTTTTGTGAGGCAGGTTCTACAGGATCCGGCACCAAGTCTGAAATTCAGTAATTCAACAAGCCTGGCTGGGCTAGAGAGCTTCCCCAGCTCTGGGATTTTAGGTTTGGTATTATACCCTGGATGTCAGGGATCTGAACACAGGACCTCATCCTTACATAAACATCATCTACTGAGCTACCACTGAAGTCTCCCTAACCGTAAATATTTTAATATGAAAATTTGTAAACTGCAAATGAGTCTAGTTACTCTCTCCCTTTCAGTTCACCTTGCTCTGTTCATACTGATACTCAAAGTGTGTTCAGCCAAAGCAGCTGAAGGGTGAAAATGTTTGCTTGGGATGGCCTTGCTCAGGAGGAAAAGAATTGAAAAGGTGCTAAACTGAGCATTTTGATCATTTTTGCTATAAAATAGAACTGTAAATATTCATATGTGACCTGTTTAATAGTCCTATGTATGCATCTTATGCTTGGTTATTAAGGGAGATCACAACTGAATAATTAATCAAATTCTTGAGAGGCCAGGCTCCATAGCACCACATTTCCAGAGCGACCTCCTGATGCAGAGAACTTAACACCGCTGTTAATACAGTACAATTTACAAAACCTGTCAAAATGCAAAATTATTGTTTTATATTCCTAAGTAATTATTGTGGCTCTGTTCTCTGACATCCATTTTAGGCTCAATCCCCCCATTTACTTGGTTCATCTTACCTTCTCATATGTGAAGCCTTTCCTTGCTTATTCTTTTAAAAATATACATTTATTTCATTCTTAGATGAAAACATAAATGACTTTGACCTTTTGAAACAGGCCAGATCTTCATGTTAAGATCATCTAACATCCTACCATAATAATAAAGTGTTTTGTTATATCAACATGATATACATAGTCACTGAGTTCTGAGAAGACTCTTAAAGAGCTAATTGAGAGTTAATTGATGCCCTGGGCACTTTAGAATGAAGAATAAGACAATATATTTTCTGGAAATCTTCCAGAAAAGGTATCCATGCTCTAGATATTTAAATGGAAAACAGAGAACCATTATGGAGCAGACAAATCAACTTACTAATTGAAAGCAAAAGAGTATGTCTGATGAGATTTAATATTGTATGCAGACCATTCAAGGTTCATATGGGTCCTCATAGATTAGGTGAATACTTAACATTTCCTTTCACATGATAAATGGTCCTCTCTTGGAAGTCTAAGTTTAGTAGACATAGAATTCCCATTTTATAGAGTTAGCTATGTGACTCAACTGTGCATAAAATTGCCCATTTCTTGTCGTATCTCTATAAGTCCACTACACATAAAGCCCCAGACATTGTAAGACCTCTGCTATGCAGGTCTCACTTCTGTTATTTCTCCCCACATCCCATTGATAGTCTCCTTTTAGTATTTGATTCCTCAGTCATAGCTCTGCTTATCTCAATACTGGGGACATGCCAGGTTACTCTTTATTCACCTGTGTGTTAGCCAAAGTCAAGTACAGAAATTGGAATGAGAGCATATCATAACAAAACACAATTTTTGGTAGATAAGAGAGTAAAAAGTAAATGATTTTAAGTGTAACCAGTTGGGGTGAAGGGCAGAGACTGACCTAGGCATCCTGTGATGCTGCTGATGCCTCTATAACCTTCCCAACTTGCTCTTCTTGAGTTAAGTGACATGGACTGCCTTAGAGTCGTCATTCGATCATCCAGTGGAGACAACTTAGATCTCTATTCTTTGCAGCCACAAAGAAAGAAAAGAAAAATACTGTTAGACTATTAACCCTGGAAAAGGCAGTTTAAAAACAGCCAGCCACGTTCCCATGTAACTGTGTAGAAGGCCAGCCAGGCAAAGGCGTCTCTAAGTACAAATGATGGTATAAGATAATAGTAACCAAGAAACAAATTTGGAAAGCTGTTTCTAGTCCTTTGGTTGTTTCTTTAGCCAGTCCGCCATACTTCAGTCTCAACAAAACCGTTCTGCTTGATACTGAAAGGGAAAGAAAGCTGTGCAAGTTTACACATGGGCAATTACATATGCTGTTTGTTATTCTTGATCCTCTTCACTCCTGGTTTTCAGAAACGAAGGCACAAAATGACAATTCTTAAGGTTATTCTACAATCATGAAATAAAAATTTTAAGTTTTATAAATTGTAGGCAAAATTACAGGACATGCTTGAGAGCCACCAGAAAAGGTATCAAGAAAAAAATATATACAAATGTATTCCTTGTGAAGTAATTAAAGTGAACACATACACATATCACTAGAGTATTGCCTGTGTCATTAGTAATTTGTGTTTTATTTTAATAGAAATTTTACAATGATAGACAACTACTTAGCAGTTCTGATGATGTCCAATGACCTTTTAAGGTTGGTGTGGTGTGTGCTAAACATTAGATAATGTGTGTAAACTGTTTTCTCTTTATCCCAATAAATTTCAAAAGAAACAATTACAGATAATTGCACTTATAGATGTATAGACTTGCTTATAGCTCTGTCAGTATTTCCATGGCATTTCTATATTCCCTTTACATTTATTAAAGTAGCCTATCTCCATGCATAAACATTTTGCATATATCACAAGCTGACAATTAGCATACACTGGATATTAACTGTAGGCCTTATTCAAATGTCATGAGTACTTCAACTGTGATAAGGATTTTATCACAGAACTCCATTTAGAATAATACAAAATAGCAAGTTTCTGTAGATATTTATAAATAGCTTAATGACATTTAAATTGAGAGCTATTTCTAAAAGAACTGCGGGAAAAGATAAATGCTTGTTAAGTAAGAAAATAATTAGGATTCTTCTATCATCCCCTTTATTTGAATGTCTAATAGACATTGCTCCTTACCTGACATTCCAATTTAGCTACGATGCAACAATCCCAGCATTGTGGTAATAGAATATTGATTGTACAGTGTTCAAAGACAAAGAACTTACATTGATGTATATTTTATATATGCATGATTTTATAACACAATATCCATGTCAATAATTTTCACAAAAATGAGCCCTACTCCCCCTGTGGTCAATGGCAACTTAATTATGAAGTAGTCATTTCTTTGATGAAACATTTTATCGTGTATTAACCTAGAACATAACTGAACGTGCTGATCTCAGAGTACTATAGAGAAAGAGCACATTGAAAATACACTTATGAAGTTCACTCAAGCATACTATTTTCTAATTTCATTACTAAGATTTTTACTCTCATTATGAATATTTAAGAGAACTTTCTTGGGGAGATTATAGTTTATGGAAAACAAATATTAACACTATATTCTGTATTGCAGCACATAAAAAATTAAGACTAGCTCTATTAAGGCAGAGACATTTTTTTACTTCTTATGAGACTTTTTTCATAGATACAGTATTGATGCCTGTTAGAAGGAGATTATTCATGAAGAAAATAATGAAGAGATGTTGTTTTATTCACTTGGATATGCAAACAGAGGACTTAATAAGAATTGTAAATAGAAACCAGAAGGTAATATTGGCATAAAGATTAACAAGTCTTTGTTTTAAAGAAGTAAGCAGTGAGGAACAAGTAACAGGTAATAGTGCCTTTACAAACTGGAGTGGTGAGAAGACTATTAAACTTCATGACCAACCACCACCCAGTCTGAGTCTCTTTCCAACACTCCTGAAAGATGCTGACATAGCATCTGCTGGAAAGTCTTCAGGACAGCTATTTCACAAGAATTATACTTTCTGTGGTGAGAAAAACTCATTTCTGTGTCTTAAGTTAGTCTCATGTGACTGGTAAAAGCCAAAGGAAGACAATTTCTATGAAGTTCATTTTGACAAAACAAACTGCAATGCTCTCAGTTTACCTACTCCATGGCTTTCGTTCCAAGGTTTTCTCTAATGGGATGTTCAAAGTCCAAAGATAAATTAGGAATGCCTTTGGATTTGTTTCTTAAAAATGCAGGTTTAACATTCACTTAAGTTGTGGATACTTTCTAATGATAAATTAAAATATTTGAAAGATGTTAAGAGAATAGATTTAAGTGTAATCACATTAAATACTGAATGATGTAGTATATGTGTTTAAAAACTAAAATGTTTGCAAGAATGAGTCTTTATATCACTGACAATCGATATTTTAAATCTCTTACAAAGTTGGAGAACAGTGCTAGTTATTACAGACATCAGACATGCATAAATATGTATCATATATCCAACAGTAAATCCATATTGTCAGAGTAAGTATACATATATCTATATCTACATAATCTATATCTGTATCTATATACAGATATATATAAAGAGATAGAGAGGGTATGCAGGTTTTAATTACCAAGATTGTCAATAATGACAAATTTTGATGCTGTTTTAAATCTAAGAACACATCGTTATACCATACATGTAATGGAACATTTGTAGAATGGGTGGGAGAGGCCCCAATGGCCCATATGTTTATACAAAGGATGGGAGGGACCCTGAAGCTCCTTCATTTGTATAGAGGATTAGAGGTCTCAAAGACCCACATATTTGTAGAGACTGTGGAAAGTTCCTGAATTTTATGCAAGTACAGTTGTTTTAAGGAGCTAGTAGCTAAACAGACTAAATAAAAACATACGCAAGGTCTGTAAAGCGATTCCAACATTTGTATCACTTGTTCCTTCAAGAAATCAAGTTTGGAGAAGCTGTACGGATGGGGAATTTTCTTATTAGCCCTCCACAGCCCACAGTCTCTATGCATTGGCTCCCTTTCTCATCCAGATGCTTTCATGATACTTTCTTACATTTATTCCCCATCCTCAGTAGAGTTAGCACAGGCTATTTAGCTTGAACCAAAGCCTAGAAGAAGCAAACAGGGCCATCTTGGCCCATGGTGCCCATTGCTTAGTCTGGCTCTGGCTGTTTGCAGCTCCTTGCTGCCTCTGTTTAGCCCAGCCCTGGCTACTGAGAAGACACTGTGTTGGACAATAGCACCAGTTGCTTAGTTTGTAAGTGAACCTTACATGCTTTGAAAGTCTGTAAATTTTGTGTAATATAGTTTAGATATGAAGCTACAACTTTTCTGGTCAGATATATACGGTAGTGAATGTACTAATACAAATTTATAATGTTTACATACAAAGCAGTCATTTAAAAGACACAAACCATTATTAAGACACAAACCATTCATTAAGAAATCTTTGATTTTGTTAAACTGTTTCCTAAATTAGTCAAAATTTTGAAACCTGAACAGTAGAAAACATATAAAAATTCCTAACAAAATATGAAAGTTTGTCACAAAGAGCAATACAATCTAATAGCTTCTTGATTAGACACAGGAATTGGGTTCTAGTTTTACTTTGGTATATTTATTTTAGAACATTAACACTATAGAAATAGATAAATTTTCCTAATTCTTAAACTGTAGTTTTAGTAAGTGGATGAAGACTTAATTTTTCCCCTGCATTCTTTTGAGCCTTAGTATAGTGTATCTTAGAGATAGTTAAATACAGAAAGGTTCAACAGCTAAATTATTTTGCTTTTAAATTGTCCAAAGAAACAGTCAGCCATTTATGGGACAGAGAGAGAGAGGAGAAAGAGGGAGAGGGGGGAGAAAGACAGAGAGACAGAGACAGAGACAGAGAGACAGAAAAAAAAATGGATGATATTCTCTGACAGAAAAATGTTACACAGAGCACACAGATATTTTAAACAACAACCCAGATCCACCTGCATCATGCTAATAATTGCTGTCTCTATGTATAAGTTGTCTCTTTAAAAGATTGATAGGTAGTAGATATTTATAAGTCTATGCACATTTACTTAATTTTAAAATTATTCTACCATTGTGTTTGTGTTTTTGCAAAACTTTAAAAGGAATTATTATCTGCTACTTGATAGTTGTCTTTTGGTAAAACTTTCTGTTAATGTCTAGAGGACAGCTTCTGAGAATGGAACTTCAAAAACATTTTGGATATTCTAGGTCATCATCGACAGAACAAGCAGAACGGACCTCAGATATGCCTGATGTAAGAACCACTTCCTATCTCAGTGGCTTAAATGGGGCCAAAAGGGTTTATCAGAACTAACTCATTGACATCTGTGCTTTGTCTTTCCTTCCCCCAAAGTAGGACCATATGAGAACCACCAGGATGAATTGTTCCCTGACATTAAAGGGCAATGGCAAACAAACCACCAGATGGTTAATCAGCAATGTCTTCAAAGTTTGCATGAGTACATTTAATATAGTACATATCTGTGACTAGAAAAGTTGCAGTATCAGGAACAGCAGAAGTTATCATAAATGAAATAAAGTGACATTGGACATGGCAGCATGCTCCTGTGATCCCAGCACTTGGAAACTGAGACATGAGTATGTAAATTTAAATCTGTCCTAGGTTTCCTGACATAATCATATCTCAAATTAACAAGATGGAGCATTTTGTGCCAGCCCTTCCAAAAGTTATAAAACTGTTCTTATTCATGGCTGCATAAGAACATAGTACTAGCTAAATGTGTTGTAATCTTGTTCTCTACTTGTATTCGCTTTACTATGTTTGTTTCAGACATACTCTATCTCAGAACTGAGATGTGGAAACAGAAGAAGGGGAATTGTAACTACCCTAGCAAAAACAAAGATATTCTTCAGAAACACTTAAGTCTCTCAATTTATCAGACTATTGAAACAATGGGTCCCAACAAAATTGGAATTTTCTTGGGAATCCTATGCTCAAGGAAGGAAAGAAAGAAAACTTGTCTCCCAGGAAGTGATTTCCCACATTTCTAACAACTTATCAAATCATCACCAATTTCATGAGAATAGGTGCTTCTGGGAATGAACACTGAATGAGGCTGTGAAAGACTTGAAAGGAGCTGAAATTCCCATGTTCCATTTATTTAAATACAAAGGAAAACAAAGGACAAGGTGATAACATATTTCAGTTCTAGGTGGCAAGTATACTCCTCCTAGGTTCTGTTCACTTCTTTAGAGGTTAATAATGTAACTAAAGATATAACTTTTTATGTTTCCTCTTATTTGTGTATGTGAGCTTTTAAAAGTTATTTATTGAAAAAAATTTCTTCATACAATATATTCTGATTGTAGTTTCTGTTCCATCCAGATCATCCTCACCTCTCTACCACACACCAGTTCTTGCTCTCTCCCATTAGAAAGCAAATCATAAACAAGTACTGAATTTCAAGAAAGACTTTAAAAAGTAATAAGTGTGTGGCATACAATTCCACTTCAGCCTAAATGCATGCATATGTTCAACAAAAGACACTCTAAAATGTTACTGTGCCCCTATATGGATGAGCACAAAACTGGAAGCAATCCAAATGCCTATTTACTAGAGAAAGCATAAATAAATTACAATTTTAACAGCATTTATGAGATGCAATTTGCATGTCATTACATCATCCAACTTAACAAGTACTGTTCTCTGATAGTAAAATTACTGAGTCACATGGCCACCACTGCACTGAAGACTTAGAACACTTTCACTCCCTCTCAGGACAGAAGCCTTGTCCCAGAAATCTCTAATCTGTTTTATTTCTCTACAGATGTGTCTAATTGTGATTCACTGTAAAAATCTGCAGCAAGTTCTGCTACATCCTTTCTAAATAATATTGTAATTTTTGAGATAATAATATAATTACATCATTTCACCTGCCCCTTTCCTCACTCCAATCCTTATGTAACTTCCTTACTCTCTTTCCAAATCATTTCTTCTTTATGTATATGTGTATATATGTATGTGTGTGTGTATATATATATGTGTGTATATGTATATATATATGTTTATATTTTTCTATATATGTATATATGTATATGCATATATTTGTTCATTCATAAAGAAAACATACACAGTCAGTATAATGTTACTTATATGTATATACGTTTTCAGGGACCTCTCTCAGCACTTCTCAGCTACATATAGTTATTTGTGTTCTAAGATGGAAGCCTCCTGAACCATTTCCCATCCATGTTAACATACCATTCTTATTTGGGTCATATTTAGGCAAGCATGCTTCTGAGACATCATGGATGCACCTTCTGAGACACAATCATAAAGCAAATTCCTTGTTCATCTGGCTTTTAAAATCTTTCTAGCCCTCTTTTGCAATTATCCCTCAACCCTAGGTGAAAGATTATAAGTGTATCATTTAGGACTGGGCTCCACATCTCTGCATTTTGATTTGTTATAGTTTTTTGGTAATGATCTGTATCTGCTACAAAGAGAAGAATCCTTAATGAAGGGGGTAAGAACTATGCATATCTGTGGGTATAAGTACAAATATTTATGATGTCGTTAGTAATTATGCTAGTTTAGTAAGGTGACAGTTGTAGGTCCTCATCAAAGATCCATGAGTTCACTATGACTAGCTTGATGACTAAGTTTCCAGTGATTGGCATGATTTCCTTCTCACTGAGCAGGTCTTGAGTCTAGAGAGCTGTTGGTTACTTCCCAAGTTTGTGTGCCACTATTGCACCTATAAGGCCATGTTAGTCACTCATGTGGTTTATAGGCATCATAACTAGGTGGGTTGTTGTTCACTTCCCTCCTTTGTAAGCTTAAATGCCACCTTCTAGTATCATGAATGCTAGTCCTATTGGAGGAGGCTTTCTGGTCAGATCCAGTTTCAGAGGCATCTGGGACCTGTGTCTTAAGTACATCCTCAGCAATAGCAATTTAACCTCCACCTCAGAGGAGCAACCAAGGGTAGTAGCAATAGCCTATAATGCTTTGGGAGTTTCATACAATCCTAGCCAATCATGCAAAAGAGGGCTTCTCATGCCTGGTGCTGAGGGTTTTGTTAGATAGTTTATGACTCTTGTGGTTGGGGGAGAAAGGTGGATTGCATTATCAGCCAAGATGGGGAAATTTCACTTAAACTATTGTGTATATTATTGACCAACTTACATATAATACACGTACTTTTAGGCAGTTGACAATATGATTCCTTATGAGTTTTTCAAATATCCTGAATGTTGTTTTACCTTTCTCTCTTCTCCTTCTTTATTGAGCTCTCCTCTCCCTAATTTTCCCCTCATTTTTCTCAATTCCCTCTTCAGATCACTTGTACCATGATATTCCCTTCTAATTTTCCCCCTTCCCAGTGGTCTTCTTTTACTTTCCTGGTTTTTGCAGTCATTGTAGATTATATTGATCATCCCTGGCAGATAGGTAAGCTGAGATCAAATCAACTTTGAGACTTAATCTTACTCCAACCAGAATGCTAAAAATCATCAATAACAATAAAAATAACAGCAAATGCATGTTGGTAGGATTGCAAACTGGACCAGCCACTCAAAAAAGCTAAAAATAAACCTGCCACATTACTCAACTGTACCATTCTTTGACATATACTCAAATGGCTCAACACTCAAGCACAGATACTTGCTCAGCCATGTGCATTGCAGTTCTATTCACAATAACTAGGCAATGTAAGCTACAGAAATGTCCATAACCGACAAATGGATACTGAAAATATGGTAGGTATATACTACAGAAAAGTATTCATTATAAATAAAATTAAAATAATGAAATTTTCAGTGAAATGGGCAGAACTAAAAACAATCATTGTTTGAGGTAAAACAGACTTAGAAAGACAAATTCCACATTTTTTTCTCTTCTGAGGCACCTATCTCCAAATATTCATGTATGAGTACTGTACTTTATTCTTATGAGAAAAAAATATAGTCTGTCTCCACAATCGTGTATCTCCCAGAAAATAATGAATAAATGTGAGTAGCCTAAGCCCACAAAGTATACTATAGGTGGCTCTATTTATAGAAAAATGGAGAAAACATAAAAACACCAACCTATGCTAATAAACATCAGAATCAAACTTACCACGAGAGCAGCAGCAACCTTCAAGGAAATGTGAGTCAAGTCCCTATGTTTCACAAATATTCTGTCTATTCTGTTCTTGGTAAGGTTTACTTGAAAATACAAACATGTGAAAACAATTTATATGAATCAGTTTATGCTAGCTAGTTTTGTGTCAACTTGACATAAACTAGAGTCTTTTTAGAAGAGGGAGCACCAATTGAGAAAATAGCCGCAGAAGATTGGCTTTGAGCAAGCCTCACATGATATTTGATTGATGATGTGGGAGGAACCAGTTCATTTGAATGATGCCATCATCGAGCAGGTGGTCCTGGGGTGTATAATCAGGGTAAGCATGCTATGAGAAAAAAGCCAGTAAAAGCATTCTTCCATGGCCTCTGATCCAGTTCCTGCCTCTAGGTTTATTTCCTGACGCCTCACGATGATGAACATTTCATTTGTGAGCTGAAATAAACCTTTTCTTCCTCCCATTCACTTTTGGTCATAGTGTTTTATCACAGCAATAGAAATTCTAACTAAGACACAGTTCTACTAAAAGTTTTGGAGGGAAGACGAGAGTGGGTGGGTGGCTGGGTGGGTGGGTGGGTGGGGGAATACCCTCATAGAGGCAGGGGAGGGGATAGGGGGATTCCAAAGAGGAGACCTGGAAAGGGGGAAACATTTGAAATGTAAATAAAATATCAAAAAAAGTTTTACATTATATGCCTCAAAATTTTTCAAAAAACTTTCATTTTATTTACGTAGATAGGCTTGGGGAAGCATATGTCACAGAATGTACATGGAGGTCAGAGAATAACTTGACAAAATGGGATCTCTCCTTCTACTCTGTTAGTCCTAGGATCAAACTTAGGTCATCAAGCTTGGCAATAAGCATCCTTTATCCATAGAGCCATCTTACCAGCCCAATATTTTTTAGGACAGTAAATCATACCCATATTAATTGTTTATACACTTGTGGGTCTTATCATGTTCCCATCTTTCAACTTTGCCTCTGGTGTCCTGTTGAGTAGATGAATGTGAATTTTTACTGAAATGATCATTATTTTACTTGAAAACTTAAGAAAAATCAAATCAGATGTCAAAGTCATCTTCTTGCCTACTAGTTTACATTTTGAAGTGGAATTCTATAATAAAGGATATATTTTAAGAAAAGGAAGTAGGTTGACGATGACTAAAAAGGTCACAAAACCAAAAAAGAATAAAACTGAAATAACCATACAGCCCAGCTCACAGATACTCCATTTTGGAGTGTGTGTGTGTGTGTGTGTGTGTGTGTGTGTGTGTGTGTGTGTGAGAGAGAGAGAGAGAGAGAGAGAGAGAGAGAGAGAGAGAGAAAGGTAGAGAGACAGAGACAGGGACAGAAAGAACAAAAGCCATTTAAATACCTAACTTGTTGCACACTTTTTGAAAAGCAAAGTAAGCATCCTATTATGTTAAACAGAAATAACATGGCAGAGTATTTTTCTTTTAAAAGTAACAGCACCCATGTTTAAGTGGTGGCACCAATGTACTTAGATTTTAAATGTCTATTGTTTGGACAATACAAATTATTATAAAATAAAAGATGAACAACATAATGAAGAAATATATCTGTTTTATGTGTCCTAGATAGCATTACAATTGTGAGCCAGTCTTTACCATACAGCAATACCAACCTACATCTAAACACTCATTAAATATGGGCAATAACACCATCTATGTTTTCATAGCTGAATTCTCTATAGAATTTCAGCAACTTAAAGCCATCTAATCAGCCCTTAACACAATACCTCTGCTTTATTTTATGCAACTTAAATAGTCACTGTTTCTGTAACAGACAGGGAAAGAACCATCTATGATTGTTTACCAATGTCTTCAAGCAACCCTCCAGTAGTATTTTTTTAAATAGTACAGCCATTTCAGAGGAGAGACAGACAATCCATCAATGACAAATCTCAATAATTTTCAGGGCCCTTTTATTGGGAAGAATTGTCTCATTGCTCAAAGTTGTATCCATTCACACTCTAAACCTGCTTCCAGATTAATATCAACTTTAAAATCTAGCAATCAATCTCTATGCAACAACAATTTAGTGTCTGCAGTGCTGTGACCATAGGAAGGCATTAGTTCACAGTATGTCAGTGGAAAGTAACAAAATCATAACAGCAACTCAACCTAGATTTAAAAGGGGAGACACTAATTCATTAGTAACTAGTTAAGAATTTAGTTCTGAGTGCTGGTTTGGCTAGACTTGCCTTTCATTGCCTCCTCGCTCTGTTTCTTTGCATGTTGACCTCAATTTCTTATACAGAAGAAACAACGACCTAGATTCATAGATTCCAACTATACTACAGTGTATCGACCAAAGGACTACTTAATACCCCCTCTCTTTTCTCCCCTAAAAGCCCATAATTCACATTTTAGAGACAGTTTATCCATTTGAGATTGCATAATCACTAAGACTCATGGGAGAAACATAAAGAAGCATCTCATTGATCATTCCAGTAATAAAGCCACTTCATGTCCCTACCCCACCACACACACACACACACACACACACACTGAAAAATGACTCATCTTGCATTGTTCCCATAAACTATAAGGCATTGCGGAGAGACATTACTGGAAAAATCAGTGCTGTGGTAGTGAGAGAGTTGGTAATGGTGAGCAAACCAAAGCAACAGATGTTCATTCTTGTCTTCTCACATAGGAGCTAATTCTTGTCACATATACAGAAGAGGAGTTCTGGCTCACAGAAGGCTGCTTTCTGGCTTCTCCATCAGAGTGGTTCAAAATATTAGTGTTGTGGACCATTGAGGAAGCTGAAATCATTTGAGAAAGTCAAATGCATGGAGAAATACTGATTACAGTTACTGCTCCATAGACTTGATAATAAAAATGTTCAAATGGCCTTAGGAAAAGTCTTTAATCCTGAACAATACATTTTGGCAATTAAATTGAAAACCCCATTAAACATGCTTCTTTTGACTTGTTAAATCAAAAACGATGACAAAGACATGTAGAAGCATCGTTACTGCAATAATTTTTGTTTTAATCAGTTGCTAAGTTAAATGATATCTCCAGTCTGCTTCTATCTGTCAACTTTGTCCCTAGCAAAGCTGGGAATCAAGGGGCCTAAGGTTTGTTAGACAAAAGAGATAAAAGAACTAGAGGAAAATATAGGTCAATATTTCTGTAACTATGGACCTGAGTTTTCATGTAATTTAAAATAAAACATCAAAGTCATAAAGAAAAGAGGATATGTTGCATAAAACAGTAAAAATAATAATGAAAAAAAGTTACAGGAAAATGGGAAACCAGTAAAAAAAAATTGGAGCACTATACTGGACAGAGGATTAATATTTTAATATAATAGTAGCTTTTACAAATCAACAAGGGAATTGCAAACCCAGCAATAGAAAAATGATGAAAAAGTGTTAGAAATCCCAACTAAGCAAATAAAGAAACAGAGCCTCCTGACATCCAAAACAATATTCAAATCCATCACTAGTCAAAGACATAAAATTCATACATCATTTTATTTTGTTTCACTGGTAAATATTCTAACATAATCTACTGCTGTTAGACAGCAATTAGATTGACAGATGTTTTATGGGAGTCATTTGTCATTGTGTACATGTGTTTTAGTCAGCATCTCAGCACTGTGACAAAAATACTCAAGCAAAACAACTTAGAAGAGCTGAAAGGTTTCCAGAGGGTGTCGTTGCATAATTGGCTGTCTCCATTGCTTTAAGGCCTAGGATGAGGAGAAACATCACAGTGGTGAACACACAATAGAGCAGCATACACCTACCTCATAGAAGCCAGAAATCCAGATAGAGACAGAGAAGGACCCCAAAATATGCCCCCAAAGTTTAACCCACAATAGCATGCTTCTTTTAAAGTAGTCCTGTCTTCTTGACCATCCTCCTCCCAGTCACACCCACAACTGGAAGTCATGGCTTTTAGCTTATATCCTTTCGTAGTAGTTTCTGATTCGATCCATACAATGATTTTAAGGGTTCATCCATCCTGCTTCTTACAACCAAGGGGGAAATAAAACCATATGAAAACAATGGGAGTGTGTGGGGAAGTATGTGTGTGCACATGCATGTGCATGCATGTATGTATGAGGTTATTTGTGTGCATGTGTATGCACATGCATTTATAAGATTATTTGTGTGCATGTATATGCGCATGCACTTATGCACTTATTTGTGTGCCTGTGTGTGCACATGTGTGTGTGTGTGTGTGTGTTTGTATATATGATGTGAACAAGTAGCTGAAGCTTTTATTGCAGATAATACAAACCAGATGAGATGCCTCATGCCTACATGGTACACTAAATGGAAAACCAGAATCACCTAAGCTCCATTACTTCTAAATTTCTCAAAAATTGAAATTTACTAATACAACTCATAATGTTTCCCAAGTTCCTTTTGCTTTGTCCTAATCTCTCAAAGAAGCTTTCCTACTGTCTGTGTGATCTGAGCAATAAAGTTAAATAAGCACTGTGACCTGTTCTGATAGTCATAAATTGCATTCTTTTTAAGTGGGGGGCCACTGGTAGATATGGTGTGTTTCATCCTCTGCAGGTGTGGCTTACCTCATCTTCTGTCACACTGTTCACATTTTAAGAAGTGGTTCACCTGTCTACTGTTAAGGTTCCCTTTATCTTCAGTTCATGCCATTATTTCATGCTCTGTATGTACCATTCAATTCACCTGTTATGCTGTTCGCCTCATTTTCCATAAGCACAGTTCACCTCACAGTTCTATAGGCGTAGTTCACTTCATTCTTCTGTAATGCAATTCAGCTCATCTTTTATAAGCACCTCCCCGCACCCTTTTGTAATGATTTGAGTCTGCCCCTTGATGTTCATATGAAAATGTTGTGTCTGGTGTGACATCGCTGGAAAATGGGAGAGTAGAGGGGTAAATGGTTCATTAGGGGCCTGGCTTCATGAATGGATTAATGTCCTTGTTGTAGAAATGGGCTCCAGTTTCTTCCCCTGTTCCTCTTTCCTTCTCCCATTCCCTCTCAAGCTCCCTCTTCCTCTCTCTCCCTCTTAATTTTAGCCGCAGGAAGATGAAGTTGCAGGAAATCTCTCAGCAGATGCTAGTAATTTAATATTGTATTTTCTAGCCTTCAACACAGTTACCACTTGATATGTTTAGCATTTCTGACCCCCCAAATCTGTCTTTATCACCTGAAGGGAGGACAGATTTATTTTGGTTCATTGGATTCTACCCAATGTGGCAGGTCAAGTGTGGCTGAGAAGCTAGCATCAGGGTGGTTGAGATAGAGAGGGGAAGCCATGACACTGCTAGTGACAAGATACCCTAAAGAATATGCCCTTGGTGGCTTACTTTCTTCAGCTGGGTCTTACTTGACAAAGTTTTCATTTTCACCAAATTATAATAACAGTACCAGCTGAAGGGTAACTGTTCAAAACAAGAGCCTGTGGGGACATCACAGCATAGCCACAGATGGGGTGTTCTATTGTTATTCTCATAGCACAATTTCTGCCCTTAGCTTTTGACAAGTTGAAACTTTACATCTTTGAAAAGACCTGCTTCTGGCTTTGCTTGGTTTTGTTTTTCTGCTTTTTCTGATATTCTTTTTAGTTCTCTTTGCTGGTTGTACTTCATTGTTCACTTGCTGAATGCACTGTGTGTCTTAAATGTAGATTTCTCACCCAGGTTCTCTCTGGCAGAGAACCCTGACCCTAAGTACTCCCTGGGTGATCTCATTCTCACTTCTTATTCCAGTAATAAGCTCTAATAAGTCCTGGCTCGTAAACCATGAGAATCTTTTACACTGTGTCATTCTTCAATGTTTTATGTTTCTAGAAACTACCCTCCTCAATTATACTCCTTAGAAGCTCCATAGACACATGGAACTGAATAGATCCAAAACAGAAGATTACTTTTGCTCCTTCCGTGCACAGCATGTGGGCATGTACTCCCCACCAACAAAGATGCGACTCACCCATCCACTTCCACCAGCTTCCCTGTCTCTTTGTATCACATCAAGGCCTGGAAATAATCAATTTCTATTGTTTTAACACCTTGGTTACTTCCCAGAGATCCATCTCGTCCCATCACTAGGGATGTTTCTCAGTCTGTAATGCCTTTGTCATCTGATATACTGTCAATGTCTTGATACAGGCCTATTTCAGAATTATCAGATGAGTATTTTTTGAACCCATGACTAACTTTCATTGGTCTTTCTCCGCTTCTATCCACTGCCTAAACTCCACTGTAGTAGCTTATTCTATCTCACATTGAAGGGTAGCTAATGCCACAAGGAAAAACAATAAATATGAATTGAGAGCCAGTGAGATAATTCTGTGAGTAAAGTGTTTTCAAACCTTGCAACCAGAGTTCAATACTTGGGACCTACAGTGAAAAGACAGACTGACTCCTGAATGTTGCCGCCGTGCTCAAGCCTACATGCACACATATGTACAAAATACACACCAATAATAAATACAATTTTTATTTTTATTTCTTAAAATGAAATATGAGCTTCCTTGTTCACCTCTCCAGCCTCACCCATCATGACTTCCCAAGTCAAATGTTTCTCTCTCTAATCACAAGAACAGCAAATAATTCCTTAAGTGATACCAGAGTGACTTTTCTATCCTCCTTCTCCATGTTAAATTCTTATTCAGCACTCTGTATTTAGTATCAACGACCCCAACATAGGAAAATTTCTCACTTGTCAACAGTAGTCTGGTATCCTTTCCATAGGATTCTTTAATAGCATCGTATCTACTTCACTAAGAGAGAGACTGTACTTTCCTCAAAGGGAACATTCATAATTTCATCATATTATGCTTGAGAATAACCTAGGATCTGACACAAATCATTCTCAGATTCAAGATACTTATTTGCCATGGCGTGTGATCTCAGACACTTGGGAAGCTATGGGAGTTCACAGATCTGCCTGACCTACAGAGGAAGTCAACCTAGGGAGGCCATATCTCAAAAGAAAAGGCAAAAAGTGAGTTAGGGATATAGTTCAGTAGTAAAGTGCTTGCTTAGAACATGAACGAGCTTATGTTCAATATCCAGGATTGGAAAATAAAAAGTTTTATCTGCTTATAATATCAGAAAAATCTAATATAAGGTTGCCAGTTAAAACATAAAATGGCCAGTTAAATTTAAATTAAAAATATAACGTAAACTGGCATAGAAAAATAATTATGGGTGAGATAGTGTTACAAATGATATAAAGCTAACCAACAGTTTTCTAATTGAATTTAAGTCACACTCCACAAGAGGGAATACATTCTTAGTACTATAAATATGGCCAAGTATCCATTGGTTGGGGGAGCTCACAGGATCTAGGAAAGAATTTGCTAATATGATTCTGTTAAATGGACATAATATTAAACTGATCACTAAATTCCTATCACTATATTTATAAATTAGTAAAATGCTCAGACATCTTCAGCAAAAAAAGAAACTCACAGCTGATTGATGTGTAGAGAATAAAATTCCGTTGAGAGCTAAACAACAATGAAACATGTCTTTCCTCATCATGACTCCCTAAGACTCAGGAACCATTCTTGGAAGAGTGGGATAAAATACCATAAGAGGCAGAAGTTGTGGAGTAAAACAGTGTCCTCTAGATATCATAGGACTATTACACTCATGAACTTAATAGTGGCTGTGGTTAGCTTTACAAGATCTATATAAGATCAAGCTAACCAACATCCAAGCCTAAACGAGAGGAGTTTATGAGCCTTGACCTGTAACTGAAGGATATGTATGGCTGCTAGAAAATGAAGAGTCATTTATTTTTCTGTAAGGATGTGGTCTCTAATTAGTCTAATAGATAGCTCCCATGAGAATATGAGCAGTACAAAGAGGATGAGGCCGGTCATTTAAAAATGAAACAAAAACAGGGCACACAATTTGGAGATGCGGAATATCTAGGAGGAGCTATGGAAGTACTTGAGGAGCAAATATGTTCAAATCTATTGTATTAAATTAATAAAAGTAGTAATAAACTATATCTTCAGAAACAATGAATAATTTTATTATGTATATATGTCTGAATTTATGTGTGTGTCTTACAAAGTATTATAAAACATTTAAATACTGAAACATTATTTGTTTTATGCCTAGAATTCAAATTTAACTCAGTATTTTATTTTTTTAGATCTAACAAGCTAGTAAGGTTGTATATGGATGGGAGCGCCTCACCATCTGTAAAAGTAGAAGCAGATGTAAGCTCTGTTATCAGATAAGTCCATAGGAGATTTGAAATTAGTAATGAGAGACGTTTGCTTGTCAGGATCTCTGACATCGCTTGCTACATAATACTGTTTTTTTTTTTCTGAACTCATCAAAGTTTTTCTTGAAAAAGCATGATTAATTTCAAGCAATGAACACTACAGGGGAAAAGAGAGATCTGAGGAAGGGGGGGAAGAGAAAAGGATAGAAGAGAAGTAGATTTGAAATTATATAATAGAGGAATTTCAAGATGGGAAAATTTCAGGGTAAAGTATTTTTTAAATATTCTGTTTATATTTAATGCTGATAAGCCTGGAATATAGTAACTTACACATTGTCATACTGCTACAATAAATTTATTTATTTTCTTTTCTTTTATTGGATATTTTCTTTATTTACATTTCAAATGTTTTTGCCTTTCCCAGTTTCCCCTCCGGAAACTCCCTATCCTATCCCCCTCCCCCTGCTTCTATGAGGCCACCTACCCACTCCTGCCTTCTGGCCCTCGAATTTCCCTTCACAGGACCAGGGGCCTCTCCTCCTATTGATGCCCAACAAGGCTACATATACAGCTGGAGCCATGGGTCGCTCCGTGTGTGCTCATTGGTTGGTGGTTTAGTTCCTGGGATTTCTTGGGGGTCTGGTTGGTTGATTTTGTTGTTCTTCCTATAAGGTTGGAAACCCCTCAGCTCCTTCATTCCTTTCTCTAACTCCTCCATTGGGGACCCTGTGCTCAGTCCAATGGTTGGCTGCGAGCATCCACCTCTGTATTTGTCAGGCTATAACAGAGCTTCTCAGGAGACAGCTATATCAGGCTCCTGTCAGAAAGCCTTGGCATCCACAATAGTGTCTGGGTTTGGTGACTGTATTCAGCATGGATCCCTAGGTGGGCAGTCTCTGGATCACCTTTTCTTCAGTCTCTGCTCCACACTTTGTCTCTATAACATACGATTTTATAGTTACCCCTTGATTTAAGATTTAAGGAACATTGGTAGAAACCCAAAAGTTGCTTGGTCTACAGGAGTAAAGACACTTTTCTGACTTAAATCTTGCCAGCCTGGGTATCTTATTTCTCATCTCTGTGGTGTTTTGTATTGGGGTTATATCTGGGATGTAGACAACTTTCCTAGCATGTATGAGGCTCAGGGTTTGATCCCCTGTGCACCTAATATCACCATCACAATGACCATCATCATCATCTCCAACTTATTGACTCAGACTATCAGATGCCTCTAAACTTGTGAAACTTTATGAAGTACTGATCAATGTCACCCCCACTAAAGATTTTAGTACAAATAAAATATAAAAATCATCTGATTTGTACGTTAATTTGAACTAAATCATCTCAAATGAATCTCATAACTTCATTTCTAATCTATTATAATTATACAAGTCTAGTCCACCCACAGGTATTAGACAAGGTTAACAGAATTTCACTGGCAGCAGAATTGTACTGCTCAGAATTTCAATGAAATTACAGAGAGATGCACGATTGCAAGGACCAGACAGAACTGACACAGAAAACCACTTCTCCTTCTGTTCTCTTCTTCCCTCTCCAAGAAGAGGAAAGAACTGACTAATTTGGAACTGAGCTTGAATATTACAAGTAGTCAGATATTGGACACAAGGACAATTACCAGACTCACTGGACTGGAAGAGGTTTAAGGAATCATTGTAGGCATACGCAGATCACCCTGGTGAACTTATTCCCTTGCAACTAGCAAGGGTACGGGACAGATATTCCTGTTTAACATATGCCAAAAACAGAAAATGGACTTCCCAAAGCATAGCTGATCTCAAGCTTGCTAATAAGCAGCCACTGATGCTGTTAACCTTGCTTGTATCCTTCCTTTCTCCTTAAGTCTCTCATTGCTTGGGTTGAGGGTCAAGAGTCTGTCATTAAGTCTTCTGTGATTCAAATCCCATGGAGAGATATAAGAATTCACTAGCCAGGAAAAAAAAAGCTGACATTCAAAGGTGTGGCTCACATTCCCTGCTTCTTTTGAGACTAACATCTTCATTCTACAAGGCACTTCTAGCTCTTCTCCCCCATCCCACTCTGGGATGTTCTCACCCCAAAATCAACATCTTCCTTAGGACTATAGCAGTTGATCCAAATGGCAAGTGATCCAAGTTGGACCAGTCATCATCTTTCATGATTTTCTAAATGACAAAAAAAAAACGGGGTCATTGGGTCTCTGGGGTCAAAGTGAGAAAAATATCAGGCAGATAATAAGCTATTGGCAGCCACAAACAAAGCCACGTGGAATCAATAGGGTTGTAGCCAAGAGGATGACTAAAGCAAAGAGCAGTGGCAGCCAACCACAGACCTTGCTCAGACCTTGTTATAGTCACAACCTACTTCCAGTTGAGAGCCTATTCTTCCTGCTTTGCTCTCTTTATAAGAGCTGGTGACTCTCCTCCTTTTTCCTCCCTGTATTGTTCACATCAAGTCTCTGCCAAGAACCTAGAATTATACCATTAGTGTCCCAGTAAACAGCATTTGCAATGACAAGGAGCACTGACAAGCATTAAAAAAAATTTAATAAGAGTCCCCCATCTGTAATCTCCCCCTAACACTTGGAAAATATACCACATGATAATAAATCAGACAACATGTGCTTTTCCCTTGTGATGTATAGCATTATTAATTTGAGTGAAGTCATTTTATAAAAGAGAATAGAAATTTTGAATTATAGCAGAGAAACTTGGACAAGTATGGTGATGCATTTTGGTATTTATTAGCCTCTGAAGGGCATTTGATATGACTTTTATAGTTAACTATTCAACAGTTCATCCAATTAAAGACCAAGAAGGCAGAGCTTCTATTTTTTTTTGGAGGGGGGGGAGGGTACAGGTGACAGAATTGTGAGCTCAATAGGCTACTACTTGGTAGAACAACTTTTCCTATGTTGTGTTCTGAAAGAAGACGTTCATGCTCACATCAACTCAGAAACACTGCCTAATGAAACCTTCCATTCATAGCTTCCCAATGAAAACCACACAAAACAGTATGAGTAAATATACCTGTGAAGTTTAGCACAGGTTTAAACTTATATCCATGGATAAGTTCATGTTTCTCATGCTCATCAACAAACTCCAAAGCAACATGTCCTTAATCCCATTAAGGGCAGCATCATATAGACATGGGCATATGACTTCATGAAATTTCATCCACTTTCTTCTTATCATGGAGACTCAATGGCAAATCATATTATGTGTTCTAGTACTATAAAAGCACAAGCAGAAATTGAAGAATTTGCAGTCAAATTCCATCTCAGTTCTGATACATATTTATTTAGATGCTAATTGTATTATAACTTGCTGGTATGCAGCAGTAGAAATTTCAGTTCATCCAATCCTTTAAAGGCCAACTGGCTAGATGTAATGTATGGCATTATGTGAGTGACTGGATGTGGTGGTTTGTGTGAGACATCCCTCATAATCTCAGGCATTGGAATATTTGATCCCTGATTGATGATGATGCTTAGGAAGTTTAAAAGGTGTGGCCTTGTTGGAGAACATATGTCATTGATAAAAAGGGTTGGAGAGTTGAAAGACTCTTGGCATTTATAGTTCTTTCTCCATGCTTTGGGCTTGCTATTCAAGATGGGAACTATTGGCAGCTTTCTGTTCCTATCACCCTGCCTTCAGGTCTACCACCATGAACTCTCACCTCTGAAACTGTAAGCCTAAATGAACTCTTCTGTAAGTTTCTTTTGTCCTGCTGCTTTATCACAGCAGTAGGCAAGTAACTGAAAAAGAAGTGAGCACCTATAGGATAATTCAGGGGAGTACAGGGTGTTTGACTTCAAAGAAGGTGCAAAGCACAGTAGGGCAGGATAGAGAAGAGAGGTTGCCAGTTGTGGTATAAGGATAAAGCCAAGAGCATAGATATAAAAGTCAGGGAGCCTGGTACCAGTTTCAAGAGGAATGAGGGAGAATCGTGGAGGTGTGGAGTTCCTAGCTGAGCCTTCTGAATGTGGTTTTATGGAGATAGAGTCTAACTCCTTACTCCTGCTAGAAGCAGAAACTGGGAGTTCTCTCTTCCTTGCTGAGTGAGCTGCATTTTCTGATGTCCCTCCTGTCATTATGATGTCAGAGCACTAAGAGGATTTAAATCAGCCCAAGGTGACACAAACAAACGCACTCGGGGAACCTGCTTGTTCGCTGATAAGCATGTCGCTATGAGTGTGGAGAATCATTTAGAGCCATTGGAACTAAATGATCTGTCAATGCACAGTAGGTGAAATAAAAATGGGAAAGCTGGCCCTGCTTCACCTAGAGAGAGTAATACAAAATCTCATCCACTGTAAGACCTCCAAAGGAAAAGTTTGTCATGTTATAACAAGAAGTAGGAATCAGAAGAAACAATTATAAATGTAACACAAATTCAAACCACCTGACAAATAAGCAGTTAAAAAACTAGGAGCTGACAACCCTTACTGAACTGTACATAATTTGGTACTAATTAGTGATCTGACAATACTTTAATACAACCACGGTTCTTAGAAGAAATCATTTCCATTTTGCACTCTAGAAAACAACCCTGAGCTTTTTACTAATACCATTCAGCTACGGGGAAGGCTCCACTCAACCATATCCAGAATGTAATAAAGTAACTCCAGGAAAAGGTTTAGGATGAAGATTCTTTTGTGATTATGATTATTTTCTAAATAAGACCTGCTAATATGCCTAGTAAATAATTCTATTGTTTCTTAACAGAAAATTATAGTTCAATCCTCAGTAATAAGGACGAACATGTTCATAGGCCACCGTATTTCATGCCCCGGTCACCATGATCTTCACATTTTATTATCTTTATCTTCGTTATTTTAATGTGTGTGAGTATGTATTGTGCACATGCATGCGCAGTTGTGCTTGCCTATACAGTTGTGCATGCTGATACATGCATGTGCCAAGAGCAGAGAAGGATCTCACCCTCATCCTTATTCCTGTGATACAGGGTCACTCAATGAACCTGGAGATACACAGGCAGCCAGAAAACCCTAAAAGCCCTATTGTCCCATCACCACCCAACCATCACTGTAGTTACAGAATAACTTGCTACCAGGGTCAATTCAAAAACGTTTTATATAGGAGCTAAAGAATCAAGCTCTGCTCCTCCTGTTGATACTTGCTAGCACTCTTAGCTACTGAGCCAATCTCCATAGCCCCATTATCGTGAATTCCAAAGGAACAAATGACAAAGTTAAAAACAAATTCTATGCTGTTAATGCTTTCTAACTAATTAGGCACATATGTGTCATTTGTTGGGATTTCAGTAACTTTTGATTTGTCACTAATAACATGACTTAACACAACTAATTTCTCATAAAACAATTTCATTCCTTTTGCTAGTGATGCAGATTTCAAAATAATCTATTCTTCACCAGCTTCCAATAAAAATAAAACATATAGTGGCATTAAAGAGTAATTTGGATATTTTACCAACTTTATATTTTGGCAATGTTTTATGCCTCATTTGCCTTAAAACTCATTAGATTAGTGCAACTCCAAGTTTTAATTCAATAGGTTTAAACTTATTTTTCCAAGTAAGTTGAGCTCTGCTTGTTTTCTGTACTTTCATGCTTCAGTTAATAAATTGCAAGTTTTCCTTCTTCTGTTCGCTCTGTTTTCCTTTATCTACCATTGTTGGAGGTGCTTTATCTTGAGCAGGAAGGAATAGATGAAAAGTAAAATATCCCCAGGCCTTGGGAAATAGTTTCTCTCAACAATCTACAATCTCATTCATTTCTTATATTTGACTGAGCCTTCAATTTGTGACAAGTGTATGCACTAAAACTAATGTATCAATGGGAAGAAAGCAGTAGCCAGTGGTTGGGTGGATGCCAGTTGAGGACACTGGTGGAGAGTGCTCATTTCAGCACTGGGACTGGACAGGAAACAGACTTCTTCATCCCTTATCACAGTCCTGGGAGGACCCTAGAGTGTGTGTGTGTGTGTGTGTGTGTGTGTGTGTGTGTGTGTGTGTGTTTGACATAAGACCTCACTATGCAGCCCAGGCTGACCTTGAACAGAAGTTCCTCTTGACTTAGCTCCCTAAGCCCTTAGATCACAGGGTATGCCACCACTCTTGGCTCCTCGGCTTCAGGCTGCATCCTTACATCCCTACCTCCAAGCTTTCTTTTTATACTGATCATAGCAAGAAGTCCTGAATGACATCTATGCAGCTAGAATTATATGTTTTTTTCTCTTTACAGATTTTAATACACCATGTAATATTTTAGCTCCCCAGGAAGCTATTAAGTACATATAATATCACTGTCATATTCCTATAAACACTGGTATCCCCAAAACAATATGTGTTTAATAAATTTCTACTACACTGTTCATTGCCGTCCTTTTCAGATGTGATGGGCAAGACTGGATGGAGGCTTTCCATTTTTCCTCCTTACAGACCTTAAGTTCATCAATTATCCTTATCCACATATTTCCTCAAGGAGCATTTCTTTCCCTTAATATTTCAAAAACCAGAGTTTCAATTTTACCAAGTTTAAAACCTGAATTTTGACTGTAACTCGATTGGTCCTTAAGGAAATCTGAGGATGCTTTCTCCTGTCAAATATCTCAGAGATCAATAGACCCTTCCTTCTTTATCTATGGGTCTTTACCAAGCTTTTGGACATCTCCAGTCATTATAATGACACTTTGGTTGCTTCTGGGAATCCATAGCTAGAAGATCAAAACAGCATATCTGATTACTTACCTCTGTAAAGATATCTCTTCTTGTTTTAGTATGCCAGTCTACATATGGTTCTATTGTAATTAGAGTCTATTATCTTTACTTTCTGGACAAGAAAACGGCACCGACAAACAATAGTAATGAGGAGCCCTTCCTCTATACAATCTGATTCAGAAAAAAATGGCTCTCTTTCCATCTGGATCATAACTAAAACAAAAGAAAAATTATAACTATCAGTGGAAGGAACTATGACATAAACCGTGACTACACTGCATTATAATTTCCTTACGTAAACATAAGATTTGAGTTGGACAGTAAGCTTGCACATTTGTACGATACTCAGCTAAGCTTTAGATTGTAGCCCTGCTGAACAAGATGACAACTACTGGCCATAGGTGGACAAGGAGAAAGTGGTGCATATTGAATAAATTTAGTTGCTAGGATTTATCAATTTAAATAAAATATTTAAAATAGTTTCCCCATCTATTTATATATTACCTCAGAACTCTTTATACAACCAGTATGATGTCCCGACTGGTCTGAGCTGTGAGTCATCAGAATGAGGAAAACAGTCTTCCTCTCTACCTTGGTTCCCATTGTTTTTCAGTCAGTAGCAATGCTCAAGCTGACATAACTGAGATGTAACTATCAGAAACCAATCAATCAGCAGAGCATTTGTAAGAAGCAATTGTCCCTTGTCATCTATCACTGCAGTAATGAAGATTGGGATTTTTCCTCAATCTGTTAGCACTTGGCAGTTATCATAGCCCCCAGGGAGAAACATTTACTCAGTATGTGTGGAAGCAATGTGCCTCCTCGCTAAAAAAGCAATCTAAGGTGATGAATGCTAATTTCTATCCACATGGGGGGAGGAAGTACCTGGCAAAACTGAGTATTTTATAGAAAGGTCAAATTCTGTTAACAAAGTTGATTTTCCTTGCTATCTGCCTGTTGCCATTGTTTTCTCTCTGACAAGAGAAGGTTTGCTGGGAATGCTTTGAAGTTCAGTGGATAGATACAATGGGGATAGATTGTGACATTTTTTTAACCTGCTAACTTAGCATTGAAATGCTCACAATGTCAAGAGAGAAATTAATAATTACATCACTTTTTACTGCTGAATGTCTGTCAAAGAGAATAAAACCTTGTCACATAGAAGCAAAGTACAGGGATGGGAAGCATTTGTGACACTATCCTATGTCTCTGTGTGAACCAGCAAATCAAAGACAATTTTAATATTCTCCCCTTGAAAGCTAATAGACACATGGTGTTAGTATAATGAGACAAATTAAATTAATTTAGAATTCTGCCTACCTCAAACTATGTATCAGGAAATAAATCCCATCACATTAAAATGTAGAGAATTGAGCTGGTAACATGGCTCAGCAGGGAAGGGTACATGCCACTGAACCCCCTTATCCCATATGATGGTAAGAGAGAACCAACTCCAGTAAGCTTACTTCAGATCATCACACATGCGCTATGTTATATGCCACCGCCCACATAATCTCCCCCAAACAATAATATCCATCTAAGTCAAAGAAGGGTTTTTAAAAAAATCTCAATAAGGAAGGAATCAAACTCAGTAATATATAGAATCACCCTTATCCATAGATATTTCACTTTCCCATTAATGAGAACCAGCCAAATCAAATTTCTACTAAGGACATTAATAAGCAAATTCAGACCATGGATTCTGTCAGATTACCTATTCATGTCTTATTACTGTGGTCACTTAGAATCTAGATACAAGATGAATCAAGCCAGTTGCCAATGTGTTTAACTTTAAGAAATTATATTCTCTGAGTTTTTGTGAAAATACAGATGGATATTCTCATAAAGCAAATACGTTACCCTTTTGTCACTTTAAGAAAATGTATAGCATAATTGTTGGCCATTTGATGCCCTCTCAGGCAGCAGGAGTGACTTTCCCTGCTGCCTGCAGAGATTCTCCTTGTAGGCTCCTCCCTGGAGACTTCTGGCCTTCAGGCTCCAGCCACAAAATACTTGAGGCCCACAAGTAGATACACACACACACACACACACACACACACACACACACACCACTGGAGCGCCAATGTCCGGGTACCTCCCCCACAGATTTCTCTCTATTGGCAATTCTGATAGCTCTAATGTACCCCCCCAGATGAGAGAGTGGCAGAAGAAAAAGTCCCATCAATTCATGAGTTTGCCCCAAGATCATGCCACATAATGCCTCCAATTTCAGGCCACCCTGGAAAGCACCTACCACAACCACCACCACCACCAGCAGCACCACCAGTACCAGCAGCAGCAGCATCACCACCAAAACCCTAGAAAAGCTACCTTGGTTCTCTGTTGCTTCTCACCAAGCAGAGGCAACCACCCTCCTGTGTTTTTTCAATCCCAAAAATCTCTTGTGTGAGATTCATGGGACACTGCAGTATTCCTTGGCTTCCAACTTCCAGGATACTTTTCCTATCTGATGCGTACCATTTATAATAATTGACTTAAAGACAGTTTGTTGGGGACTATGGAGAGAGGTATATGGGTGTTACATCTCGATAGTTAAGAGATGTACTGTTTTTGCCAAGGACTCCAGATCAATTTCCAGTACCCATTTACTCACAACCATCGTTACCTCTATTTCCATGGACTTCATGCTTTCTTCTGGAATTCTAGGGCACCTGTATTCACATGTGCATGCGCTCAAGTGTGGAGGGGTGGAGCCACATGCATGCACACACACACACACACACACACACACAATTTAAAATTAAAAATAAGAGAGTGGAGAACTGGCTCAGAAGTTAAGTACACTGTCTACTTTTCTAAAAGACCAGATTTCAATTTTCAATTCCCAGTATACACATGGCAGCACTATTTCAGTCCCTGAGTCTCTTCTCAGGGATTCTGATGCCTTCTTCTGGCCTCAGTGAGTACCAGGCACACATGTGGTGCATAGACATACATGCAAACACAACACCCATATACATAAAATAATAATAAAACTTAAAAACAATTTTTAAAATTAAAAATATGACTCTTTAAAGAGGGGCTTATTTTGACTCACAGTTCCAGAGTTGTTCTGGAACCATTGTAAGGCTCAATATAGTGGTAGGAAGTAGGGCATAGAAGGAAACAATGGACTTTATATGGACAGGAAGCAGAGAGAGGCAGAGAAGGGGCCTAATATAAGACATATCCTAAAAGCATGCCACCATTTACTACTTCCTCCAGCTAAGCTATTCTCCAAACATTTCCATCACTTCCCCAGAGTTCCAGAATCCTTCTGTACTGGTCACCTTTTAACAGCCTTACAAGCTGCAAGCCAACACATGAGCCCCCTGAGGGAAAATCCATGTCCAAACCGTAACAGTAAATAACCCCTGTGTGGTCTGACTTGTGGATTACTAGAAAATCCCCTCTAATGAAAAATATTTTCCAACAGATTTGGAAACTTCATCATCATTGAGGGTCATCATCGAATCATTAATGCTATCAGCAGTATTTTGAGTACTAAATTATATCACTTATCATTTATTGGATTACACAGTCTCTCCTAGTCTGACAAAAAAAAGAGAGGTTGATATTAAAAATCCAAAATGAAGGTGTATTAGTCAAGGTTCTAAGGAAAATAATTGATGAGATGAATGTCTATTTTGAAGGCAATTTATTAGACTGACTTACACAAGTCCAACAATCGCTTTAGTCCATGAGAAGCATGACACAGGAGCAGTCAAAATGGCGGCTCCTGTCAAAATGGAGCTCACTTCCTCACTTCCTCAGCCTGCAACTATCTCAAGAGCTGTCCTCAATGGCACATCTCCTTTCCCTACCTCAGCCTTTAGCATTCTTGAAACACCACAGGAGCTGTCCACAGTATAACACCTCCTCCTTTGCCTCCCCAAGCAGCTCAGAAGGGATGATGCTTTAGCCAAATCTACCTGCAGGTGGGAAGAACTACTCATTGTAGCCCATGGGCCCCATGCAGGGAAAAGAGAGTGAAAAAAAGCCACCAATCTCTGAGCATGAAAACCTATTCCTGAACAGGAAAACTCACTAATCTCAAAGCTCCTCAAGCTCAAGACTTGAAATCCCACCCATCCTCAATCTGGAAATGTCTGTCCTGAAAGGCTCCACCCCCTAAGAATTCCGATATAAGCCCTACCTTTTGTTCAATTCTTCCCTGCTGTCTGCTCCCAGAAGCAGAGGACAGCCATCTCTGGATTTGTCCCTCCAGACCCTGGACTCTTGAGTAATTTTTTTATAAGATTTCCTGCCTAGTATGACATCACAAGAAGCCAAAAAGCAATGAAGAGTAGCAATGAAGTGGAGCAGAGTTGAGGCTCCTCAGCTCCTCAGCTCAGTTGGGGATATCCTCCCATAAAAGCTGCAAAGTTTCTGCTGAGGAGGCTTCCCCACAAATCAGTATGGTTCCTCGGCTCCCGTGTCTCAGGATACCCTTCCCCTGGAACACTGTCTGACCTCAGAGCTATGTGGTTCCTGGGCACCCATGTCTCAGGATACCCTTCCATTGAGATACCTATTTCCCTCAGTGCTGTGTGGTTCCTGGGCTTCTGAGTCCCAGGATACCCTTCCATTAGAGCAGAAACACAATGGTCATCTGCATGCTGGAGAGCCTTCAAACCCCATAGCTTCTAAGGCTTGGAAGCTGGATATCTCAACTCTTCCAAGATGGCAATGAAGGCTTAGAGGATTCTTAAAGAGAGGAGGCTCTTCAGACCATGTGGAAAGGACACAGAAGCCTTCTCTGATGTCACTGAAGGGTGTCTCAGTATAGAAAATACACTCACCAACAGGTAGGCAAAAAAAAAAAGGGCAGTAGCTTCTCCCTTGGACTTCTTTAGTTGTTGGCCACTCTAGAGGGTATTGCTCCCTCAGTGAATTCTTCCAGGAGTTACCCTTACAGAGTAACCTAGAAACACATCTCTTAGTTCAATCCAATCTAATCAAGTTGAAAACTAAGATTAACTATCATAGAGTGGTTAAAAAGATGGCTCAATTTGGTCAAGTATTTGATACACAGGCAAGAAGTTCTGACTGTGTTAAATTTCCCAGATCCCGCAATAAAAGGCTAAGCACCATAGTGAATGCCTGTAATCTCAGCACTGGGAGACAGAGGCATGAGGCTTGCTGTCTACACCTGTAATCTCTAGCTGTGGATTCTAACTACATCTGCAATCTTGAGGTTCGATGATAGAGCCTATCTCAAAAAAATAAACTGGAGAATAAGTAGGAAGGACATGTAACATTGACAGCTGGTCTCTACATACTTCCACATGTATCTACACAGATGTACATGCATGTCTGGAAATGCACACATACACATAAATCTAAAAGGAGCAGAGCACCAGTACAGAAGAGCTAACAGAAACAGGAAGGAGGAAGCTCTAAAACCTATCTACTCCATTTTCCCCTCAGCACAGAAAGTGAGTAATGATCGAGGAGAACACGGGGGATCTCAGACTCAATCCTTGTGAATCGTGTTAAACACAAATATACACTTTGCCTTCATTAAGGGATTAAGCTCAAATAGATCATCCCTTAAGTCCTGTGGCTAAATAATTTAAACACACACACACCCTACCAGATACAGGATACTCACCTTGGTAACGGTTCCAAGATTCTACACACCTCCAAGTCCCACTTTTATCACCAGCTGAAAGCCAATAAGTCTTAATTGTCACTAAACCATCTCCAGCTGTGTAACCTTCTTTCCCCATACAAGATCTTTATAAAAGAAAGGCTCATAAAATAGTTTTCTCAGCACTATATTTATGCCAGGACTTAAATTTCAATTACAAAGACAAATTATAGCCACCATTCGATGCAAATGTGCTTGAACACGTTATGACTGTGAGAGGAAAACCTGCTTAATCCTCTCATAAACTTAGTAATTTTATAAAACGCACATTGTTTCACAGACATAAAATGTGAAGAGAAGCAGCATTCTAAGCAGTATTCTACATCAGGGGCACAAGTCTCCCTCAGACTCTGTGTATTCCTTCTCTGTTCACTCTGTGTAACAAGCAGAGTGAAATATACTTCCCATATGCTGAAAGTAAGGATAGCGTTTATTCTCTGGCGGCTTATGGACCAGGTGCCCCTGCTGCTCTAGATTGAAGGCTTTTGGGACTGTTTATCATTCTCTTTTCAAGTGAGCACACCCATATTTTTCTATGTCTACTAAGATCTGCAGCATACATCGGAACATTCTAAAACCTGGTGCACTTCTTTTCACTAAACACTCAAGTTCTTACTGGAATCTAATAATCTTTCCGTTCTCACTCTGATATCAAGCCATAGTGGGGACCTCCGGTGTTTTTGCTGGGAAGGACTTGCATGGTTTCCCAAGCCCTTCTGATCAATATACCGTCTCTGAGTGGCTGGAACCAAAAGACATCAATTCCAGAGAAGACAGCAGAAATATATACCATGGCATGGAAAATCTTACTTCCAAAGGAACTGAGGCTGCCAAAATGAAGCATCTGATGCTTTACCTGAACTTTAGATGGCATCATGAAATGTTTCTTAAAAACAAATCCCTGCATTCCAGCTTTATAACCCAAATCAATTCCTATGACAAAGTTCTCCTGAGCACTCCCCTTGCCCATACAGGAAGCCTTGGGGACCTCCAGAAGCAATGACTTCCTCTGTCATATGTATCTCTCCCATCATCCCATGCAACCAGTGAAGTTTTACGTACATGGCAATTGGAAGTGGGGAGCCATGAGAATTTCTGATGAAGGCAAAGGTGCTATCCACCAGGCCCTTTTCTTTTTCCCTTGTTGTCATCCATTTTTCTAGAAGCACTAGGTTGGTGGTAAAGAATTATAGCATTTATTCGTGGTCATGTTTCAGGAAAGTTTTGTGAATAATGTATTATGGCATATAATGGAGCAGGAGAGTAACAAGCAGCTGAAAAATTGTCCCTATTTTACTGCTGTGCTCACTATTTCTGAGGAGAACGCCGGCTTGACTTCTTAGAAGTCGTGAAGTCGTCTTTGACTACAAAACAGAATGCATGAGGGAAAAGTTACCACTGATGAACTAGATAACAAAGCAAGCCCTGCACAGCACGCTAGCACACTATGGAGTGGGTGGGGTTAAGCAGGGAAGCTTTTATCCAGAGGCAGTAGAAGCTCTGTGGCCCAGCCTCCCTGGTTAATAGTTACCGAGTCTACTGTGAAGTTCTGTTTTAGTGGAGCTTTGTGTTTGCTTAACAAATCAGAACAGCTCATTTGTCTCCTTTTCTATAAACCGGGCTGCACAGTGAGTTGCCAATGTCTTCATTCTTTTGATATTATTTTATTTTATTTCCTTCAAAAGAAAAGGCAATAAATGTCTTCTAGGGTTGACTCCACATGAATAGAATAAATTCACAAGACTGAAACTTTTTCATGAGGAAAAAGATCCTTCCAGCAACATAGGCAGAGATTAATATCTGGGAGTAAATAGACCACAGACCATTTGCTAGATTTTGTTTCAAACACTGTCTCTCAAGAATGATTTCAACAAGCCAGGACAAAATCTATCTTGTTAATTTGCAGTCACACTGTGTAAATCAGGCTTTTTACAGAAAGGCATTGGTCTCTCAGGAATGTTTGGAGAATTGATAATATACAGGTGTCTGGGAACCTGCCACTAAGCACCAGCAGGAAGGCACTATGCCCTTTCAACTTAGCCCACCTGCCTATGTAGGCGATAGAGAGAAAAGGATCCCAGCCAGCAGAGTTCCAAGCTACACTATGAGCTCCCAGTATATTGGGCTCTCTGGATTTTCCAATAATGCAGTTCAAGTGAAAGGAAGGAAGAAAGGAAGGAAGGAAGGAAGGAAGGAAGGAAAGGAAAATAGGGAGGAAGGAAAGGAAACATAGGTCCCAATAAGCATTGAGTGACCAGCAAAACCTAGTCAACTCTTCAAGCCTTATTGGTATCACAGACAACCTGGTGCTGCCTTCCCTAGTATAGAACAGTCTTGAATGTCTTCCAGAGTTTGACCCCAAGGTCAGCTAGATTAACAGTCAAGATGCCAAGAGAGCCATTCAAAGGTCCCACTCATTTAACTCCATGTTAAAACACTCAGCTGTAGCAACACATGAGGAACTTCTAACTTGATGTTTGATAAGAACATGTACAGAACAAAAGGTATTTTCACCTTGCTATGGAGTAAATACAAACAGTAACTGTTTCGCACCATAATGGAGCAACTTACAAATAACACCTAGACCAGTTACCCTTCGGCTGCTAACTACCAAGCATTTCTTAAGAGATACTGATAAAATCCTAGCTAAGCAAGGCTAGAATAATGCTTCTGACCTAGTTATAGATAACATCTAGCCCCTGCCCCCTTTTCATTCTGCTTGTGTTTTCTTTGCTGAAATGAATGACACAGGTTCAAAGCACCAGAGAGCACAGTGTTATTAAAAGGAACATATATATGTAATTGTATTATATATTATATTGTCTATATTATATATTATATGTTATATGTTAAATATATATAATTATAATATAAGAAAATATATATATAGCTTTTTACTAAAATAGAAAGGTCCATCTACCCACTTCAGCTAGCTCAATTTAAAATGTGCTGACAATGTGAGAGACTGAGAACAAATGCAGAAGAGAGTGAGAATGGGGGCGTGAATAGAGGAAGGGAGGCAGGAGTCAATTGAGTAAATTGCTCCCTTTCTGTTTTCTGTCCCTCAGTAGACCTAACAGTCCTGGCTCTTTAAACTTTTCCTCCCACCCTGTGTTCCAACTCCTGCTCTCTACTGCTCTGTCTTTCCAAGGCTCAACTGTGATTTGATTCTGTTCTACAAAGTTACTGTGTATGGATCTCAATCTCCAGTGTAACAGTATTGAGTGGTGGAGCCTAAGAAGAGGTCCATCCAGTGTGAAGGCTCCACCCCACTGATGGAGAGATGTTGTACTCGTACATGTTGATGTTGAAATAAAACATGACAACCAAAATTAAGTTCTGGTTTGTTTTGGCTTATAGTTCCAGAGGGTAAGTCTATAATGTTGGCAGCAGGTGATGCTAGCATGAAGCAGAATGATAGCATCCTCAACAGCAAACATGAGAGAACAAATTGGAAGTGGGGTGAAGCTATAGACAATCAAAACCTTCCCATGATTATGTTATTTCTCCAAGAGTCCATCTCCTAAAGGTTTCATAACCTCCCCAAACAGTGCTCCCAACCAAATGCTTACATTTGTGAACCTGTAGAGGACGTTTCTCACACAAACCACCACCAATGCCATTATCCTGAAGGGGCTCTCATGATGTCAAGAATGAACTTACTATAGAAGTGAGTTTAGTTACATCTTGTTCTCTTGCCTTTCTGCCCTCTATCATAAATGACACCACATGAAGTACTTTGCTAGATAATGACACTTTGATATTGAACTTACTGACTGTAAAGATAAACCTCTGATAACAGCCCAGACTTGGCCACTGTGTTATTACATTAGAAAATAGACTAAGGCAAGCTTTGGGTTTGGATTGTCTCTAAATTTTGACCTCAGTAATACCCAGTAAAGGACCTCTTGTTAACCCTGTGGCATGACCAAGAGTTTGAGGCATCCATGGTCTCATACCCCACTGGGTCCAAGTGAAACCATCTAAAGAGGATTCTATCTCCAAATCTCATGTGAGGAGAGGGTTAGTCAGGGTCCATAAGCCTGAGAAGTCTGATGAGATAGATATGGTTTTAACAGTCCTAGCCACATGCAGATATAGTAGTTTTAAGTGCACCTGGACTGATATTCTCTTTATGGTTTTCTGACAAGCTCAGGAAAGTTTGAAAACATCATCTTACTAGCACATAAAATCTAAAATAATCTTAACACCAAAGCAAAATCTCAATATTTAACTGAGCCCCATCCCTCCCCAAGCACCCCCAGGACTGCCTAGTTCTACTACCCAATTCTACTTTGGCAGGTTCTAAAAATGAGTTTAGATACCATCTGTAAACCCAATTGACTGGCCACAATGCTAACAACACAATCTAACCCCTGACAGTCGCTTCCCACCCAGGTAGGAAGACACTCAGAACTCAGGTCTCACTACCAAGCCTTAAAGTCTTTACCAGGATGAATGGTCTGCTACATCTCTGATGTTTATGACTCTCCAACCTCTGGCAGACCTGACCCTTATTTCTGACTCTGCCCATTTCTAGCTTCTTGCCATTCCTTGACACTAGTCCTGTGGTAAATTCAGCACAGCTTATAGCAGAAAGATTCCTAGAAATTCATTGTTTAAAAGTAAAAACAGTGTTCAGACTCCAGATGTGAACTGAGATCCAGAGGGGTTATGGAAGGCAGCATCTTTTATGTGCTAGGTAAACAGACTCCAGAGACCAGCACTGAGGTGCAGATCTACTGTTCTGTGGAGCAGCAAACATTTTTTATACAGCCTTTGGACCAATGAGGAATACACAGGGGCTCTGTTATATTAAGCTGTCCCACTGTCTCTATGGGGAGGTGACAGACTGCCAACACCCAAGGGGAATTCCATAAAGATGAATCAGGCATTGCCTTGTTCCAAGCCCATTCTGGGGTTCTGCTATTTTGCTAGGATCCTCTACTTTGTGTTAGTTGGTATGGCAGACAACATGGGCAACAGTCCTATCAGAGCAGTATGGAAGCTTTCCTCACTGTCAACCCGGCCCCATCTAAGGGCCTCAGCATCCATATCTAATATACGATATATTCTTTTTTTAAATCAAACTGTTTATTTGAGTTGGACCTAAAGAGGGTGATGGGTTGAACATGTGCAAAAAAAGCTCAAGTAGAGACCAGAGGACAGCTTTCAGGAGTTTGTTTTTATCTTTTTACCATGTAGGTTCCTAAAATCAAACCAAGGTCTTCAGATTTGTTAGCAAGTATTTTTATCCATTGAGTCATCTCTCCAGTGTATCAGATATACAGAATTTCTGAATGTTGACAAACGTCTGGAGAGACTATCATTTGAACAAAGTCAAGGAACTTGGATGTTGTCTTAGCTACTTTTCTATTGAGATGAGACACCATGACCAAAGCATCTCATAGAAAGAGTTTATTTGGAGCTTACCATTTTAGAGGTTTAGAGTTCATGATCCTGCAGCCAAAGAGCATAGTAGCAAGCAGACAAACATTGTGTTGGAAAAGTAGCTGCCAGCCCACATCTTGAGATACAAGCATGATACTGAAAGTGCTGAAACCTCAAAACCCATCCTCAGTGATGAATCTTTCCAACCAAGCCACACCTCATAATCCTTCCCAAGGAATTCTATCAACTGAGCACTAAGTATTCAAATATATAAGGCTGTGGGGCCCATTCTCCTTCAAACCATGATGGATGTTTATATGTTACAGTGGTCTCTTCACAAATGCTGAAGTTCCTTCAGACTATTTGGGGTTATGACCTAATAGATGATCATTAGTCTGATTTTGAAGTCATTCTCTATTACAAAGACATGATGGACTGAAGGATGGCATGTGTTTTAGTTATTTTCCTTACTGTTTTCATAAAAGCACAAGACAAGAAGCATTACAATTGAGGGGATGCATGCCAGAATATTGGGATGTCATGATGGCAGGAATGGGAGGCCAGATGATTACATTGCATTGGAAGTCAGGAAGCAAATAGTGAGCAGGAAGTGGGACCAGGCTATGAAACCTGAATGCTCACCCCAGTGACCTATTTTTTCCAACAAAACTCCACCCCCTAAAGGTTTCACAACCTTCCCAAAGAGTACTACCATCTGGAGACCAAGTGTTCAAACACATGAGCCAATGTGGGACATTTCACATTCAAACCATATCTGTGTCAGACCCACAGAGGCTTACGGCCACCTCATAATGCAAAATGTACTCGTTCCAACTTCAAAAGTCACCCATAATCTTTAACCGACCAAACACTTGTTTTTTTCTTTATTGGTTATTTTTTTTTCATACTTTATTTACATTTCAAATGTTTCCCCCTTTCCAGATCTCCCCTTTGGAACCTTCCCTTTCCCTCCCCCCTCCCCCTGCCTCTATGGGATATTTTCTTTATTAACATTTCAAATGTTATCACCTTTCCAGGTCTCCCCTCCAGAAGCCCCTATCCCTTCCCCCTTCCCCTGCTTCTATGAGGGTGTTTCCCCACCCACCCACCCACTCCCGCCTTCCAGCCAGGGCATTCCTCTATACTGGAGCATCGAACCCACTCAGACCCAAGGACCGCTCCTCCCACTGATGTCTAACAAGGCCCTCCTCTACCACATATGTGGCCAGCACAATGGGTTCCTCCATGTGAACTCTTTGGTTGGTGGTCCAGTACCCAGGAGCTCCAGGAGGTCTGGCCAATTGATACTGTTGCTCCCCCCATGGGGCTGCAAACCCCCTCAGCTCCTTCAGTCCCTTTTCCAAATCCTTCATCAGGGACCTCACATCCAGTCCAATGGTTGGCTGCTAGCATCCATCTCTGTATTTGTCAGGCTCTGGCAGAGCCTCTCAGGAGACAGCCATATCAGGCTCCCATCAGCAAGCACTTCCCAGCATCCGCAATAGTGTCTGGGTTTGGCAACTGTATATGGGATGGATGCCCAGGTGGGGCAGTCTCTGGATGGCCTTTCCTTCAGTCTCTGTTCCACACTTTGTTACCATTTTTAAAAAGGTTCCAATTCAAGTCCTCATTGAAACTCAAGACAACGTGTTTACTACAAGCCCCTGTTTTTAAAAAAAAGGTAAATGATGTACTTCTAACATACAATAACAAAGGTTAAATATTCATATTAGAAGGTGGGGCACATGGGAATACAGCATGGAAATAATGAGGTAAAACAGGGCTGAACTGCAACAAAGCAAAGGACAAAACCCAAAGCACTATATCTATCATCATGCAATCATCTGGGTCTCAAAGAACTTATTTGGCCTCAGCAGATGTTCCATGGCCCTGACATCTCCACCCATCTTGGCTTCTCCATTGCAATGTAGGCTCCACTTTCACAGCTTCAAAAAAGTGGCCTCTCAGAACTTTCTTGTGAATGTAATTCCACACACAGCACATTACCCAACTTTAGCAGTTCTTGGAAATGGTGGAGCAAGATTCCATGACCTCTTTTATGATGCATCTTTTATGTCTGCAAAACCAGTCTCACATGAATGATGCTGCCAAATTCTACTGCCAGCTCCGGATGCAGGCTGGCCCCTTTGGATCAATGCTATAGTGGTATCTGTGTTCCTTGCTTGGTAAAGATGTGAAGACATTTTGCTGTGCAGTTGTTTTTAAGTCTGAACTCCTTAAACTTCGTTCTCAGTTCAGAATTTCTCTTTTAAATAAATTTGCATTTCAGGAGTCTGAGCCTTTGATGGGTAGGATATTACCCTTGTAGCAGCTTTTCTCGTTTCCCAGTGCACATCAGGACTTTTCTTGTTAACAGTTAAAGCCTTTTCTAAATGCATGCTCTGTCTGCAACTTTAAACTTACCCAACTCTTCTCTGAACAAACAGAATATATTCATGCTTTTCTCTCCCACTTACAGCTTTTCTCACTGTAGAACTGGGGGTGGGGAGGGAGTGGCAAGCAATAACCACGACAGAGCCAGAATATTACCCTCAAACCCCAATTTCTTCTACTAAACCTTAATAGTCCATTATTTTCAAATACAACCTAACTAAAGTCCTCAGAATGCAATCAGACCCTTTACCATAATTTCACATGAATGCCATAAAATTCCCATAGAGCCCTTGGTCCCCTCTGAAACTCCATGAACTGGGCCTCCAAAGACATTTTCCTCCTTATTTTGGTTTTCCAAACTCCCACCAGACTAGACCATTAAGTTCTTCTTGCAGTATTCAAGGGCTTTCCTAGCTCAAATTCACAAACTCTGCCACATCCTTTCTACAAACCAGTTCCAAAATATTTAAGAACCACATCATCAGGTTTATCACAGTCTCGGTTTTTAATACCAATCTTTGTATTAGTTACTTTCCTCATTGCTGTGACAAAATACCTAAGAAGAAGCAATTTAAAGGAGGGTTTGTTCCGCCCTACCTTGTGAGAGGCGCACTCTATCACAAAAGGGAAAGCACCGGGTCATGACTAGGAGACCAGGTGATCACCTTGCATTGGCAGTCAGGAAAAACAGAAATGAACGGACAGTGGGGCCAGGCTAGACAACGCCAAGGCTCGTCCTCTATCCATCGCAAGGCTCTGCCTCTTAACACTTCTACCCACAACCTTCCTAAATCAGCTGGGAACCAAGTATCTAAGCACAGCATCGGTGGATGAAGGACACAGGTATTCTAAAGTGGTCCTCATGATCTCCTTAATATTATTTCCCACCCCTAGTCTTACGTGTATGATAATATTACATTGCATTCTGTGGTGGTGGTGGTGGTGGTGGTGGTGGTGGTGGTGGTGGTGGTGGTGTGTATGTGTGTGCGCATGTGTTTATTAATCAGTTGATCTTAACATGAAGATATTAACTGGATAGGAAGGAACATACTTTTCAGTGCGTTAAAACTAGAGAAACAAAAGGTGTCATCTCAAAATTGGGACTTGTAGAAGCATCACAGATGACTATAACACGCCATCCATGATGGAAGACTGTGTCACAAACATTCTGGATGCTTATGCACAAGCTACACCCCTTATACTTCTAGATGCCAAAATAATTGGAAACTGAATTACTATGTGGTAGAGTACATTCCCTCTCACTGCTAATGTCATTGTCTTTCATTAATTTAAAGAAATTAAATTAGTTAGATTTAAAAACTGAGGTTTGGTGTGTTTATACCAATACCACTTACTTTCATTTTAACTATAAACTTAGATAAATAAATAGATAGCCTCACCAAAAAAATGAGATTTCTGCAGACTTTCAGTATTTTCTTCTCATCAAAGCGATTTCTATTTGTTCCATAAACCACATATTGACAAAGCAATTTCAGTTTACCACTTAATGGCCTTGCTTCTATAAACAAAAAATCTGCATCAATTTAGAGAAAATATAGCCTTGTGAATGAAATGATTAATTAGATCAATTACGAATTTTAAGGTAAAATTATGCCTACAAGTTGAATTAAATGACCAGCTTTATAATTTTAACTGAGAATTGACACGTCTTCCTTACAATATCCATAATAGAAGGGAGCATCTGCTACAGTGAACAAAATTTCATATTAGTTTATCGTTTCAGATGAACCAAATAAGCCATTATGTCAATGATTTGTAATTTATAAGACGTTTAAATCTCCACAATTAGGCAATGTCAAGGTGCCCTTAGAAATACTCTGGCATTTCTGAGTAATAAATGGTCAAGTCTGGATTGATACACAATTCTCTTATTCAAATAATTTTGTACTGAATTCCCTGCTTTAGAATTCACTACCCACTTAGAATTGTGTTATTTCCTGACTGTGAGGTGTAGCCATCCTCCGATGTGTATTTTAACTTTGTCCTATTAGTCATAGCTGAAAGGGCACTTCACTGAGCATCAGCAACATGAATACTTGAAAGTGCTAATTGATTACAAATGAGAATATGACTAACCAGAGAAATGAGGATGTGAACATTTTAAGAATAAATAGTTTTAGAATAAATAATTTTAGTAAAGAACAGAGGAGGTTGTGTGTATAGTGGGTAAAGAAAGGGAAAGAAAGCTCTGAGGAAAAAATTACAAAAATGAGTTGAAGTAAATACTGCTTAAATTACTATTTATGAAATGATACAAGGGAAATAAACAAAAGATATGAATATATTAAGAAAAGATTTTTGTCAGATGGCCTTCAATTTCAAATGACATGACTGTTGTTGGAAATCCCAAGAAATCTACAATGCTATGAGTCCAACTAAATTCAGCAAGATCACAAGATACAAGGTCAATATCAAAAAAGAAGCCATGTCTCTCTACATTTGCAGTAAACAAATGGATAGAGAAATTTAAATATTTGTAATAGAATCAAAAAGACAATCTTTATAGTTATGATAGCAAAAAAACCTGAGGAAATACTTATTTTATATAACTATGTGACAATATATACCTTAATAGTATGTTAGAAAAACCATTATTATCAATATATTAGTTGTCCTTAATTACTTTATAGAATCATCATGATCCGAACCATAATCCAAACAGATTTTCTTATAAATCTTCACAAATCAATTCTCAAATTTATATGATGTATGACTGTCCTCTATAGCCAAGGCAATCTAAGTTAACACAGACAGGACAAATGCTCATTTAGTCTTAACCTCATCAAGAGTTTCAGTAACCGAAATCAAAGTGGTATGTTGGTCACATAAGGAACACACAGGTAAAGGTTAGAACGATAAAATAGGGAATCAGAAATAAAACACTTAAACAGTAGACTGATTTTCAATGAAGATGCCAAAATAACTTATTGGGAACAGGAAATCACAACAAATGGTTATGAGATCATCAGATACCCAAACAATGAAGGTTAAATAGTCTTTGAATTATGGTTAGTTTAATAATCATAATTTGAGATGATTTAGAGACCTAAAAGTAAAGGTTAAAACTTTACTTTAAATTTAAAATTGTTTAGAAATATTGGTTTACAAGTCAACAAAGACAAAAATAAAAATCTCAAGTTATAGGCTGAGAAAAATTATTTGAAATGCACATACCTGAGAGGAGATCTTTATCCAGAATATAAAGGATGAACCAGAAATACCAACAAAAAGGAACAAAAGACTTAAATAGCCACTTTGAAAACTAAAGACACAAGTGTACAGTAAGCACATGAAGAGGTACCTGACATCCTTAGTCATAAAAAAAAAAAACAAACCACAAATTAAAATTATAGCCAGAATGGCTATAATTGAAAAGACGTTGACAATACCAAATGTTGAGGAGGATGTGAACAACTTGAGCTCCCACACGGTGCCGGTGGGCCTGTGAAATGCTACAGCCACTTTGGAAAGCTGTTGGCATTCTCTGTAAAATTAAATATACATCTACCCTCTGACCCAGCAATCGATTTCTAAGGATTTACATTACCGCCACCACAACTCACACAAGCACAAACAAAACACATATTTCCACCAAGAGACCTGTCCAAAAATCTTGAAGGTAGCCTTTATAGAAACCATACAGACGTCGCACATCAACAGGGAGAACGAGCTGAGAACGTGGAAGGCTGCACAACAACTGACTGTAGTGTGAAACAATATGGCTGTGCCCGAAATACTCTGAATGAAAGGAATAAGAGCCAAAAGACCACACACTAGCAGAGCCAACCTACAGGAAGTCCAAAACCAAGCAGATTTCATCTGCAAATGACAAAGAATTAGAAAGCATTTGTCTCTTGGTAAAAAACAGAGCAGAAAGTGGCATGTGAGAATACGCTGACACCTGGGACAGTTGTCATGTTTGAGGTGATTGCCAAAATTTCTCACACTAAAACCCTAGTATTAGGATTCTTTCTTAAATATAAATATTTTTTCTTATATAAAAGTAAATAATAAATAATTAATCCTCCCCCCAAATAAACTGGAAACATTATGACAGACTTATCTTTGGTTAATGTTAATTTACATACAAGTGATAAAGAATTAGTCTCTTCACTTATATTAAAATACCTGAAAATTAACTTATTTTAACCCTATAGCTAAGTCAAATAATTTGGTTTGGGTCTCAAGAAGGAAATGTTTGCACGATTGTGGGTATTGCCATTCAGGAAGAACTTTAAAGCATAGATAACCTATATATTTCTGTGCACAGAATACAAGAGGCTACATCCCAAATGGAGTTCCTCAATCTGAGGAAAGTTCTCTGGGAGGTTCCTCCAGGGTGCTAGCAATCTTGGACACTTGTCTTAAACAACTAAAATTTAGAACACAGAAGCAAATGATAATGTATTTTTAAAGCTTTCCTTTAAAAATATATGACATTTACTTGTTTACAGTATACACTCCCTTTCGGCAGCAGAGAAACCAAGGAGCTCAGCACATCCCTGCAAAAATAACTAGTAAAAATAGGCGGCGACCAGATGGCACTTACTGATAATAGCGCTGTCTGAAAGCCACTGCGTCAGTCACACAGGTGATGAGTGTGCGGCATTCTGCTCGCCCCAGGTTCAGAAACTGCTCTCCTCTGAACCCTCAGGTCATAAGTTTATGTTTTTTTCACACAAACTATGTCAGCAACAAGACTCCAATTAATGGTAGTGGGACCTCTAAACAGCAACACTGGTTCTCCGTGTGACCTCATTGAGTACCCACCTCTAAACCTTAATTCAATCAGATTGAAGTGCTCAATTCAATTGAAAGATGACTTGACTCCTGTTTCTCTTTGTGCTTTAAGTACTGTCCCTGCTCCACATCAGCAGAGAACTCAGTACCTGAATGGCAGAGCAAGCTGTGAGCCCTTTTATAGAATCATTCCCAGGAATCGTAGTAGGTCATTTTTAGGATAGCATTAGAGACATTGCTTGTACAATCACAAGGCCTCACACATAACCATTCACCAGAGACCCCTCTAAGGACATTGCGTGGGACAAATTGTGCTATCTCAGAACAGTGTACCACTAAGGTATAAATGTTTCCTCAAACTGTAATCTCCTCTGGTTTAATCACTAAAAAACTAAATTTTATTTGCAACCCTGTTCTAGCAATGTTCCATACACTGATTACATGATTTATTTTTATGTTTCTCTTATACTACTGTTTGGTCTCTGGTCCTTCATGAAATCTTGGGTGGAAAAGAATAAGGTTATAAAAACTAAATTTAAGAATTCATTAAGCATCTAATGGGTTTTTTCATTATTTATATCTATCTATGTCTGCTTCCAGTGGTCTGTCAGATATATCTAAAGATAAAATGATATTCCTTTTGAATTTACCCATTTCATTTTTGCTTTATGGATATATCACATATCTACCAGACATCCAGATAAATACTTGATAACTAAAAGAATTAAATTAAGAAAAACCATAAATTAATATGCTGGAACATTTTAAGATGTTAATTGGCTCCTTAAGATATTTAAGAACAAGAATAAGGGAGATCTTTTTTTATATCTTTATGAATGGAAAGACAGCATCTACGACTAGAGAAGCTACATTACAATACCTTAGCTGAGTAGAGACCTCTAGTTCCTAGTCATGGCCCTGAGGAGAACAGAAGAAACTCCAGACTGACAACAGGAGACTTACATCGACCCAGCAAGCCAGGTGCTTGAAACAGAAATCACAGTGTTAGAAGCAAAACCATTGGTGCCATAGGCATTGGTCAATTCACTAGGCTTCATACTGAGGCCAAGAACATATAGAAGGATTCCATGTTTTCTCTACATTCATGTACACGGGAGTTCCAGAAGCATAACACTTAGTGCCAACGGTTCCATACATGCATGAGTTCATCTGTGTATAGTCTGTGGCTTGAGCAAGTATAACAAGGAAAATGCATGGAACCTGATACTTAAAAACCTACATGTTTCAAAGAAAATCTTCTTGTCTTGTTATGATGAAATGAAAAGTTGTCATTATGTTTTGTTTGTCTTTAAGGATAGTTTGGTTTGGTTTGATAATCTAATATTATAAATTAGAAATATTAGAAATATCAGTTAGAACACTTCAAATAATTCATATAGTATCTTTCCAAATGGGAAAAGTCTTTTTCACAGCTTTGAAACATTTTGAAGAGATTTTTTTTTTTCCTAATCAATCTTGGCCACATAGAAGTCAAGGACAGAAATTTTCATTTTCAGGTGAAAGAATTACAGCCTAAATATTTAAATGACAGATAAGTCTTGAAGATGGCATGGCAAGTCCCTGATAATGGGATGAGCAAAATGGTCTTCACAGTATTTGACCTTGGAGATTTACATATATTGATTAATATAAGCCATAATTTTATCACAATGAGCCATTTTTTTCCTTTACCCTTCTTAGACTGTCAACCTCTCTTTTATAAATCTGACTCACTTTTGAATCCCATGTATAGAAGAGATTCCTCTTATACTTCCTTATTATGGTGCTTGTAAGGGAAGCCGAATGCACAAGGCAGCTAAAGAACATGAAGTGATTGTTAGAAACAGATGGTCACCTGTAGTCTTCAAGACCCAGACTAACATGTCCCCCAAACTAGAGTTGCAGTCTAAAATCATTTTCACATCATCCCCATGGTCAAGTTCCTGGCTTTGTGTGCATCCCAAGGGATGGTTTAGATACTGCTACATCTAGATTTAGGACTCATATGAGCATCTCCCTTCTTGGAGATGATAAGCTCAGTAATGGAAATCATTGAGTTATGCCTGTCTTCTGTGTACCCCTCCCCCACAGAACCCAGCATGCATTTTCATACCACCGGCTTTTAAAAATGGGGTACAGCTTTAAAACAATACAAAACCTGATAGAATGGAAGAGTTTATTTACACATGGTTTCATTTATAGTCATTTGTTTAGGAGGATAGTAAAGAATCCATCCGAGAATTGATACCAGTGCAGGCCCAAGGAAAGTAGCAGCAGCCTGTTCATGTTTCTTCTCCGCTGCCTGTCATGTGTCTGATATGACTGCAGTGCCAAAGTGTCCTCACCATTAGCCTATGGCCATCTGTCATACTAGGCTGTGAATGGCAGCAAGTCAGAGAAACCAGGCAAGGAGCCAAAATGAAGAAACTGGGATACAGATCAAATAGTGTCACAACAGCAAGAGGTCAAGTCAGAAGTCATTAAACAACGAAAAAGTATAAAGAAAAACTAACGACAGAGGTCAAAGAATAATGAAAATACCCAGCAATAAATAATAAACGAGAGAGAAAACACATATAGGTCTGAGAATTCCCATGATTGAACCTACTACTGAAAATGCATCTTAAACTACTTTTAATCACTCTAATACATCCTATGAAAAGCAAAAAAAAAATTGTATTATTACTCATTAAAGGCATGAATTTATTTCATGTAAGTGTTTTAAAAGCAATATTTATTGGCCACCTTAGGATTTTCTTTTGTGTTGTAACATAGCAAGACCTTCACATTAGTTTTCCAGGGGGACCAGGTATCTCATCATATGCACTGTCTTTATCGTGCTGACAGACTGCTGTATATCTACCATACAGGACAACTACTGCATGCCTACAATCCCAGCATAGAAAGAGTAAAAGAAGATAATCAGGTGTTCATTGCAACTTCAAGGTCAAATGGGCTACACAAGATCTTGTCTCAAAACAAACAAATAAGGGCAACATTAACAACCAGACCGCAAGTTAACCATATCCAATTTCCTTGCTCCCGTTATTAAAGTCTTTAATAGCATGGCTCTAAACCTTTATTTCTAGCCTTGCCTTCTGTAGTTCATAAAAGTAAACTCACTACCCCTTCCACATGAGCTTGGGATAATTCTGAGCCTTTCTTTCCCACAACTGGCAAGAAGAGAAGGGACCTTGATCACCGCATGCTCCTGCCAATATCCAGTACAGGCTTCATGACCTTTCCTGTTACTAACCAAACCCGGAAGTCGGAGCTTTCCCCTGCAATCATAGCCCCTCATCCCTCTGCCTCCCCCATTTCCTGAGATTTCTCTAGAATATTTAACGTCAGGTATGTTTTTCCTAGTCGTGTGCTTCTGTACTTTCCTCTGCTGGAAGCACAAGCTTTTATGAGAACAGGAATTTTCGTCCATTCGGTTTACTGTCAAATCCTTTTTGTCTAGAACACTACGGAGACATCATGGATACACAGAAAATGTTTATCTGTCAATGGGTGGGAATCACAACCTATTTGAACGGTGAGCGAGCACTGTATTCTGGGTACAAGCAAATGTCCCACTGTTCCCCACATGCTGCTCCAATCACTCTTGATACTGTGACACAGGTCCTCCCTCACCCTTGCCTGACTATGCAGGGACTCTCTGTCAAAAGCTATCTAGGATCTCCTCTCATCTCAAAAGCTTCCTCAGCCTGTATGATAGAGGGCGTCTGCCCTGCTCTGAACCTCTGCATTGCTGCTGTAATTCTACCATCAATCATTATCCTGATGTGAGAGTTCTGAACAGCTGTGCAGAGCTGCTATTCCGGTCTCCGATGGTTATTTAACTCCTAACTTACCTCAGTATCCTAACAGTTCTAAACTGGATGGCTAATTTTAGCCTTACTTATTTTCCCAGCAAGGCCTTCTGTAGAATGGGTGTATTAGCAGATTGTTGTTGAAGGTAAGGTGGCGGTAATTTAGAACACCGTCTTGAAGGAGGAATAAATTCAGATTGGTTTTTTTAAAAGGACAGGATTGGGGTTTCTTTTGCTGTTGCCGACCTTTGGATGAAAAAGGGATGTAGATGTGAAAGTGTTTGCGAAAGTAGCACCTTCAAGGAGCAATCTTGGGAAAAGCAGCGCGTAGCAGGTTTCCTCTCCCTCCTGACAGCCCCCACCCAACACTGTGCTCAGGTGCCTGCCTCTCTCTGCACTACCATGGGGCATGTGGGAAACTGGATGAGGCCCCTAAAAAGGGCAGGTTCTGAATGTTCTAATCCAGTTTCTGGCCATCTTTAAATATAAGCTTCTTTAGTTATTTGATGCAAATCTAGGAAATGGATTGAATTCTAAGCAATGAGCAGTGAGATAAGAAAATCTGTTGGGAGATTAATTGGAAAGTATCAACCCTCAGAAGTAGAAAAAAATCAGCCATCTTTCATTACTATAACAAAACAACAGAGGTAGTCTACTTAAAGGAAAAGGTTGGGTACCAGGTTGGCTCAAGCCATAGTCAGATGACCCCCTTGCATGAATGGACAGAAAGGCATCATTTCATGGTAGGAGCATGTGAAGGAACTGTTCACCTAACAGTCAGAAAGGAAGAGAGATACTGAAAGAGACTGTCTTCCTACAATGTTTTCAAGGGCCATCAGAGGGGACCTAGACTCGCCCACTAAGGATTCTACCACGTCCACATCATTCTTCAAGCTGGGCGCCAACCCTCCAACATGTGGGCCTTTGGAATTATCCCAGTTCCAAACTATCCACAGACTCATCCTTTCTCCCTGACATGACATCTGTATGGAATGCAACTCTCACAGCTGGTTTGTGATCAGAAATGAATCTAGCCTAGGAGAGCAAATAAGACACTGAGGGCTGAGGGCTGAGAGAGGGCGGAAGTCTAGGTCCTTATGTTTTTTCAGTTGAACAAATGCTCCAAGATCCATACTGGAAACAATATATTTTGTTCTGTTAACGTAATTTTTCTGTTAGTTGCAGCCATATGGATGATATAAAATACAGTGATTTAAATATTTCTTCAAGACAAATTAGCACTATAGCCCCTAGAAACATCTGCTATTAAGCATGTGATGTGTGAGTACTGAATTGAGATACACTGTAAGTATCAAACACAAACCAGACATTGAAGATGTATGAAAAAAAACTGTAACTATTTCAGCAACTCAGTTTGATTACATATTTCTACATATTTGATTAAACCATATACATTATTAAAATAAACTTAACCTACTTGTGTATTTTTCATGTGGCTTCTGAAAATTAAAAAATGTATATAAATGATTTCTATTATATTTCTATTGAACCATAACGCTCTGTATCTTGATTTTATTATTTTTATTTTATTTGGGGGATTTTAATGCAATTAAATAATTCTTCCTCTCCCTTTCTCCCCCCAAACCCTTCCATAAACCCCGCCTTGTTCTCCTCCAACTTCGTGACCTCTTTTTTCTATAACTGCTGTTATATTTATATATCCTGCATATTCGTTTGCATATTGAACATGCAACTACATACCAACACAAGTCTTCAGGTTTCACCCTAAAGGACTGAATTTTATGTCATGTAAATTACATCTCAATAAAATTAATTTTAAATCAGTGGACTAGGAGGGCTGGGAATGTAGCCCAGAGGTAAAATACTTGCCTAGCACATTCAAGCTTCTGAATTCTATTCCCAGAACCATCAAAGATGAAAGAATTGAAAAGATTAGAAATAAATATGTTATATAAAGATATTATCACACTCTTATTCTATCATCTTCCTTGTTGGGCCTTCGCTCATGTTGTACCTGAGGTCTGAAAAGTCAACCTTTTCCATCTGGTGAGAGCTGCTTCAGCCATTCTCACACATCACCTCCATGCCAACCCTTCTGTTTCATGCCACTCACCTGTCCTTTCTAAATCCTCATTGCATCAGAGTCACAGTCTCTGTGACATGGAATTTCAGCTTGCTGGCTCAGTGCCAGGTGGAGACTAAGAAGGACTTAGGCATAGCAATTGCATTCAAGGACAATGGGTTGGAAAGCTGAAGTTTAGCTGGACTGAATCTGATAAAAGTTGACAGTCGAGTGCTAAAGCTTAAAATCTAAATATTTGGGAGGAGGGAGGTAAATATCCTGGGTATGAATTCCTCACTAACATAACTTACCTAACAGCAGTAGATATTTTTTATTACCCCAATCTAGTGTAGGAAGATGGATAAGACTCCACAATTTCCCAAGTTCACTCCATGTTGGTCCATGTGCTTGGAACATGAAGTTCTCACCATGGCAACAGGGACATGTAAAGGAGCATCTTCACTTTACCATGGACTGAAAACAGAACAAGAGGAATGCACAGGGGCCAGGCATAATCTCCCAAGTGACCACACATCCAGGGACCTTCTCCCTCTAAGGATGCCCCATAACCTAAAATTTTCTCAGCCTCCAAAATTAGCATCAATCACTGAAGACCAAACAAATCAAATATGAGCCTATGCAAAAATCTCATATTCAAAGCATACTCAGGAACTATGTTTTATCATCCTTGGAACTTTTTCCTCAGGAATAACTTACCCTGTGAGTAACATATGAAGGTCTGAAGCTCCTGAGGTGTCAACCTCCATGTATCCTTGAAGTGCATTATTCTGTGATCTGATGCCCACATCACTCACCCTTAAGTGAAATCTGACTGCCCCAGGGACTCATAGACTCCTGGTCCTCTCTTGGGATACCATTTGTTCTCTGTGTTTTGTGCATCTCAGAATCCATAGACTGGGTGGTATTTACCTCCCCCAACCCCATGGCTGTCTTGAAAAGCACAGTATTTCATTCTCTTGAAGAACAAAAAGTGTGTTCTTCTATAGACCATGAGAGTCTGCTGTTCCATTCTCTCCCTCTGCTCCTTTCTGACCTAACAACGGCATCGTGCATGCTCATTTGGCCACATCGTTGGAGCATTGTTCACAGCTTCCTCCCCTCCTTGAATCTTTCTATCCTTATCCCAGATGACATTGTACCCAGTCCAAACACAGACTTCTAGTGCTGAAATTGAACACCTAAAATTGTACAGTTTCGATGGAGTTAAGCTTCCTAGACCTCCATCCTTTCTCTTCACAATCCTGTAAGGTTATTGAGACTCTGCTGAAGTAAGATTTGGGAAAGAGAATATTAGAAATGCTGAAAAGCCACCCTGAACCAAGGTCTAATTTCATTCTTCTGCATGTGGCAAATGAATTGAACAAACTGTTCTTGAAAGAAGTACAAATGACCAATAAATATGTGAAAAAATATTCAGCATTTTGGCCATCAGGGAAATGCAAATGAGAACTACATTGAGACTCCATCTCACCCTAGTCAGAATAGCTATTATCAAGAAAAACAACAAGCAACAAACACTGCTGAGGACACAGAAAGAAAGGAACTCTTTATATACTCTTGGTACAAATGTAAATTAGTACAACCATTGCAAAAACAAAAACAGTATAGAGATTTCTGAAAATAACTATTAAAGAGCATTCTTAAAAACTATGATAAAGATGCTAAAGAATAGCTCTTCACAGTTGATGGCTTCTGCTGGAGGGATGAGGAATGGCTCAGTTTTTCTTAAAGGCTGCCCACTGGGAGTTTGACCATGCTCCAATAATATACAGGCAACAAAATTGTACTTGGTGAGCTTGGGGGAAGGGAACAAGGGTGGGAATGTGGACCTGAGGGGAATGATTGAGGTGTACTGGGCAAAATTCCCAAATAATTAATAAAAATATTACATTGGAAGAAAAAGATGAAAATAAGACTACTATATAATACAACTCTAGATACACCACTTCTGGATATATACCTAAAATTCTTAAGCCACTATAAAACAGAGATACTTATTCATCCATGTTCCTTGTAAGTTTATGATGATAAAATATGATAATCTACCTGCCCATTGACAGATAAATAAAAAAAGAAATGGTGGTATGTAGGCATGGTTTTATTCATCCATAAGAACAAAGTTCTCATTTAAAGGGAAGTGGGTGAAACTGAAGTATATTATTCTAAATTAATTAATTAATAATCATAAATAAATACATTGCATGCATTCTCTCATATGTGGAATTTGGGTTTAAATCTAGACATTAAAATAGGAGGAGGATTACCTGTGGGAAGAGGAGAGGTAATATGATAATTAGGGATAAAGTATGAGCAAAGAATATGATGTACATATATAAAAATATCATGACAAAAACCATATTGTTACATATTGAATATATGCTAATGGCAACATAAATACATACGTATATGAATGCATGCCATGGAGCTTTATAGAAGTCTTAAAAAGAACGTTTTTTTCTGAAGATGTTTATTGTTCCTGTTCCAATTTAAAAGTTTCTTTCATAGTTTAGCATGAAAATGTTAAACAAAATTACAAGACATCAAGTAAAGACACCAGAAATTCAAAGAACACACATTTTCATCAAACAGAGGAAAATCTCCAATCATTTTAGTGTTCATCACTTCCAGAACCTTCCTTTATAAACATTTTAGATTTTCATTTAAATTAAATGAGTTTAATGAATATTGTACTTGGAAACCTGCTTTTTATATTTGACATCAAATAAATGTCTTTCTACATAAATGAACACATTTTACATCGCAGTTCATCCTGACTTACATAGCCCACAGTTGTTAAGAACTTTGCTCACATGTGAATCTTGATATTATAAACAATAAAGCTGGTGTCTTTGTGTTCATCATAACCTCAGAGTTATCCTTTAAAGATATTGTTGCTGTTCAGCCATTTGCAATGTTATAATCACACTAATATCTAAACATATTTTAGTCAGATCTTTTATGGTCTATGCATAGTTCTTCATGAACTATTCAGTGAATTAGGTCAGTGGTTCCCAACCTTCCTGATGCTTGTGACTCCTCATGCTGTGGTAACCCCCAACCACAGAATTCTGTTCATTGATACTTTATAACTATAATTTTGTTGTTGTTATGAATTGTGATGTAAATATATGATAAACAGAATGGTCTTAGGTAACACCTATGAAAGGATTGTTTGACCTCCAACAAGTTGAGGACCACCATCTTAGAAGATGATTTAGAAGGATTCTGTTCACTTTTATATAAAAATATCATTTCTTCATTCATTTTTAAACTTGCTGACCTTTCTCATATCAATCCCACCAATTTTTGAGGACCTACTCTGTGCTGGGCAGAGTGCCATGTACCTCGATAGAAACTGAGTAGGCCACACAAAGAGCCCAGACTCAGATGTGAGCTAAACACACCAAGTGATGAACATGGTGTGACTCTCTTCTTGCTTGCATGTAACCTTCAAAAGAAGGGAGGGTCACAATTGGTCAATAATGGCATCATATCTATCAGGCAACTGTTAGATCAACAGTTTAGAACCTGTGTGTTATGACCCCTTTGAAGGTAGAATGATCCTTTCACAGGGGTCCCCTAAGATATTGGAAGGTGATATTTGCATTATAATTCACAACAGTAGAAAATTATAGTTATTAAGTCGTAATGAAATAATTTTATGGTTGTCGGGTCACTATAACATAAGCAACTGTATTAAATGGTCTCAGCATCAGGAAGGTTGAGAACCACTGACTTAGATAGTTTGGATGACTTGAGTGGCTTAAAAAAGGAGAAACACTCAAAGCAAAAGAAGAAATGCATGCAATAAGACCAACACATAAACCTGTATGTCATTTTGTGCCACTAGGCCATGGGCCACTGACCTCATCTAAAACCAAGTAAATGCAGGAAACCCTTGTTGGTAATGAGTAAAACTGCACATGGAGAAGACATCATGAGCCTGCTACCCTCACTTATTAATTACTGTTCTGTGTTTACTTCTCATTATTCTTCTACAGTTCTATTCATCCCAAATAAAGCTAATTTCTATTTATCTCTTTGACTGTCCCAGCTAGAAGGTATCCTGTCCCCTCTGTCTTTATTTGTGTCTTGGAACTAAACTGTTTCATGGACACATTTCTAGGACACAGATGACTGAAGTCCACAGCCAGCCTCTGGAGAATTCATTTTCCACCACCACTCCCACCCCCAAGGAGTTGTATTTGACCAACAGAATAGACTTAGTTCTCAGATGTTAACCTCTTCTACACTAAGAAGAGGGCAAAATACTTTCAATCCTATGTTTAATCAAAACAAAGAGCCCATCTTAGATGACCTTTTGCTACTGAAGAATATTAAACATGCATCATTATACCAAGAAACACATTTTCCTACATCCTGCAGTTTGAGAAGTAAAATTTTTCCATTCTTGTATAGCTTTGAACATTTAACGAACTTTTTCACAGATTTAGGCCTCCAGGCACCCTTGGCAGGTCTTAAAGATTGAAACAACCTTGCAATGTGATTCCTGCATTTAGAGAAAGGGAGCACAAAGCTGAATGCATACAGCCTGCCCTGGCCTCCTGGAGTCATGCGTGTACAGTTCACTGTACAGAAATCAACTCAGTCCTTGTGCAATCTCAGCAGCCTCTTGAATCTGGACTGATTCCATGTCTAACCACTGCACTCATTTTATCCATGCTTTGCAAACTTTACTGTGCAAACCAGCTCAGATGTGTTACAGTGATTATGGTTCCATTCATTTGAGGATGGAGCCTGGGGTCCTACATCTCTAGCATGCTCCTGAGTGTTGCTGATCCTGCAGATCTGATGCTCACACTTCAGAAAAAGAAGACATTCCAATACATTAGCCTAGCCTGCTGTTGTCTCATCCTCCTTCACATTGCTCTAAGCTCCACAGGGCCATGATCTATGCATTATTAATCACAACACTTCCAGCATTTAGATCAAGCTATGACAGGGTGTAAAGCTCTCAATAAGTATGAAATGAATGAATGCGCAAATGAGCAAAAAGGCAAATAAATGAATAAGTGAGAGCCATGCCTTCCAGTCCAGAATCCTTCTACTATATCATTCTGTCATTCACACCCGTGAGCCACATCTACCTTCTGCTTTTAATTGTCAGGTTCATTAAGGTAAACACTATCCATCTTAGAAAACTAAATCTCAGTGGCTTGACATACTAAAAGGCTTCTTGTCTATCCACTTACAGGAGGTAAAATGTCCTGTGAGCCCCTTAACAACCTAAATCCGACCTGTATCTACTTTTGAAATATAAGACTTTAAAGGTACTTTCAAGATCAAAATAACTAATCAATAAGGAACCCTTGTAAGATCTGGAAATGACCCACTACTTCCACCTTTATTCCAAGGGGATGTCTTTAGTTGAATTCTGATCCCCAGTAGCAGCAACATGCTGGCCAGAGAAGGAAGCCATGGATGTTAGTGGGTAAGCATTCTTCTAAGCCTGCACTAGCCCCCAGGGCCCACCATGACTTCTTGCCATTCTCTCTTGCAACTGGATTTCTGGTTTTCTTTTTTTTCCTCTGAATCTCTTGGAACTTGGGGTAAAATTTTTTCATCTATTGAAACCCTACTCATCTTTAATTCATATTTTAAAAAGTATTTTTGCATAGTTTTTTCCCAGGTCTCCCCTAAAACTTGCATTTCTCTTTACTTGAACCTTTCTGATGCTTGCACTTTTTGACTATCTCTAAGACATTCTTCCGTGTGTTTCAGAAATGGTGTACTGAGAAGATTCCTGTGATCATGGATCATGAGTCCTCTGGACGGTTTACAGAAACCCTCATGTATAATAACTCAGCCAGCCATGGGATGTCTCAGATGAATTTAAAATGCATATAGTAAATCTAAAGAACGTATCTGAGTAGCTTTGCTCTGTGTTTTTGGACAGAAAGAGCAGCTATAATTCCAAAAGTGAAAGAGTGTGGAAGAGTTGCCAGTGTTCAAAAGCTACAAATATAACAAGAACCACAGCACAGAATGAAATACTTCTGCTTCATATACTTCCACTGAGCAGAGCCTGCATTTTATACACTTCTTCTTTAGTGGTTCAGACGTATAGTTCTTAACATCACATGGAGACTCATAACCTTCAGAATACAGCATGAATCAGCTGACCGCACTGCACAGAGAATAAAAAATGCCATCAAGAATGTCCTAACTAGAACAGTAAACTTTTAGAGTACAAACAACTCATCTGTTAGCAGCCTGGCATTTTGCTGTCTGGAAAGTAAATACATTAGAGGGAGATCTTTAAAGTGATTCTATTACCTGTGTAGGACCACAATTTTCAATCCTAAGTCTTGGGCAGATAAAGGTAAGAGGCACTGTGACCTGTGTCTTTTCAGCAGTCTCAGTAAGCAAACACAAACCCTTGGCACTGATATAAAGAGTTCCTGTGAACTAGTCCTTGAATCCAAAATAACTGCCTCATGTTGACCTAGAGTTGTCCTCACCTAGATTCTGAGGCATGGTGCTTGGCTAGGCTTGTCTATAGAAAAACATCAGCAAACAAGCATATAAAACTGAAGCAAACTGTGACTTGTGAGCTAACCATTCTGAATCTTGCCTAAGATGGCCTGGCCTATTCAGGAGAATTCTGAAGACTCCAGTATCTGAAATTAGCAATGTCATCCCTACTTTGTGTTGGAGAAGTATCTTGTTGTTTGTCTGAGCTCTCTGCAGCTGGCACTCTGACAGAATGCAGGGGGATACCCGAGAAGGGAGCGCCAAGAAAAGGGATTCAGGAAATGTAGGCTCTCAAGACTTGCCATGAGAAGCTTCCCCCTCATTCTTAAGCTTCCTACCATCACCCCACAAAGAAGTAGAAAACAGGTGGGTGCAGGCTAGGGAAAACATAAAAGCAAACTTGAGAAAATTTTCTTGTTGCTAAAGATCAGATTAATGATCTTCCAGCACTCAACACTCAGAACATTGTCTGGCTCAGTCTACCTTCCTCTTGTATGTGTGACTAAGTGCAAACAGTATTGCTTTGGCCTCACGTTCTTAACAGCAACATATAAAATATGAACATTTTTGGAAAACTTTTGGCTAGCATAGTTGTATGGTTGTCCTAAAGATAGACGTTCCTTAAAAAGTTATTCGTTCTAGAAACGTGGACAACAGGAAGTAGGTAACCTCTAGTTTTGTGGTAATCCTCTCAGAATGCAAGAGTCCTGAGATGTAATCGTTAATTCAACAAAACAGCCTTATTGGTTGAACTTGATGATTAACCTATCTATTAAATTCATATTGCCTTCTAAAGAGTCATTAAGGGGTTTTCATATGGCCTCATGGCAGACAATACAAAGACGGGGGAAGTGGTAGTCTATGCTTTCAAGACTTGCCTAGTGAAGAATTTTAGGGGCTGGCAAGATGGCTCAATGGGGAAAGGCACTTGCCAGCAAGCCCTAATGACCTGAGTGCAACCTACAGGATTAACATGGCGGGGGAGGAGAACTGACTCCCATGAGTTGTCCTCTGATATTGACACATGTGCTACTGTTTGTGCATGCACCTTCGTATATACATACATACATACATACATACATACATACATACATACATACACACTCACAGAGGGACACTAAATAAATGTATAAAATTGTTTTCTAAAGCCTTTTGTTGAAGGTTTTAAACAAAGATGGCTACAGGAAAGTATTTTTAGTATAGGCATTTACAAATGCTAAGGCAGGACAGAAGAATTCATATGAGAGAAAGAAGATGTCTGGTTGGACAAGCTAGCAAAGACTGCTGATAGACATGCCTTGAGTAAATTCCAGATTTGAAGAATGGCTACTTATTGTCAAATGGAAAGAGATAGGGGGTGATTTCATTTAAGAGAGCAATATAAACAATTGGACACATGATAACTGGCATTTACTAAGATCTTACTTTATGTGACGCCTTAAATTCTCCACACATATCAACTCCTGCTATCACATCCACCCTGCAAGAAGAGCCTGTGTGTCTCCATTTTGCAAAAGACAAATCTGAAACTGTTGCTGGACAGAAGCACACAGCTAAAAGTAGAGAATCTGAAACTGGCAAGCTTCCAGTGACTATGAGATGCAGACCTTGAGAATTCAGTGCATATCAATAAATAAAAAGGGCTAAGTCTAGAAATGCAGGTCAGGATTTCCCAGGGCTCCTGGAGCTTGCTTCCAGACCATGTGCTGATTGGCAAGTAATAGACAGCCACTAATGTGTTTGTACAGGTTTGCACATTACCGAAGATGACAGCACTGTGGAGACATCGGGGAGTTGGGGAACCAAAGGATCACTAGGAACAAGAAGCCTTTGCCAGGTTTTAGATAAGGAGCAAACTCACAAGGAAGCTTTTGAAAATGAACAGCGTAAGAAATGTTAGAAACCCAAGAAAGCCAATCCACAAACCCTGTTAACCAATTGGCTGAAAGTTAGACATCGCCATGGAAATGAAAGCTGACAATGGCTTGGAGAGTTTAGGAATCTGAGGCTAAAATAGTAATTCCAGAAACATAAATCATAAATAAAGGAGGTTAAAGAGAACACTGTGACTACAAATTCCTCCCCCTTCCAAAGACTTCTTCTCCTCACCGCAGGAACATTAGCAATTTACAAAGAGGGGCTTAGGCTGTGCTGGGCATGATTCTAAGACCTTTGTACCCAGAACTAATGTAACACATTGAAAACTCAAATGGGGCATGGTAGCAATGAGATCATTTTATACGGAAGGAAAGAGCGACATAGTGAATAAGTGGCTTGCCAGAAATCAGAAGACAGAAGGAAGGAGTAGAGACTAAATTGAAAACTTAGAAAATCTGAAGTTCTGAGACCACCTGGAAATAGGTTAAACTGTGTCAAAGACAGCCAGATGTGGTGGTTCACACCTGCATCCCAGCTTCTATAAGGTACAGATAGCAAGACTGTAAGTTCTAGGATGACCTGAAGTTCATAGTGAGATTGTCATACAGACGCACAGAAAAACACAGACACAAACACACAGAGGAGGGAGAGAGAGAGAGAGAGAGAGAGAGAGAGAGAGAGAGAGAGAGAGAAAGGGAAGGAGGAGAGGATGGAAAGGGAGGGAGGGAGGGAAGGGAGGAAGGGGGAGGGGGAGGGGAGAGGGAGAGAGGACAAGAAAACAATGAAGGACATGCTACAATAGTTTTATCACATTTTGTGGTATACAAAAAAGACTTTGGAATTGATGAACAAGCTTGTGCTCACACTGGATTGCCAGCCTCATGTGAACTCTGTGATAGCTATGCAGAAGCCATCTCCTCTTCTCTTCCCAGTTTCATGTGGGGTGTGGGCTTTTCTGCTTTCTCTCTGCGGTCTTCTATTCATTCCTCAGGGGTGACTCATCAATATTGATGACATCCATGCACACAGGCCTCATGCTGCACTTTGTCCTCTACAGAGGAGCTCTGATCACAGGAATCTGGATGAGGGAGGACTTGGCATGGGTTCCCTCTTGCTTTTACCAAGGCAATCTGAAAATATTTACACACCGAGTTGTTGGCATGTGTTAGACAGACCGGCTCCTGCTGTGGTGCTGGCTTCAGAGAAATTGTTTTTCATTTTGTTCAATTAGATGCTCCTCCAGTGCATTGAGGTGATGGATTTGTTTGATTTCCCTGTTTCTCTTCATCTTCTTTCAATAGGAGAGTTGAAGTGGTTGGTGCCATAAGGAAAATGAGGCAGTGACTAAGAAGAGAAGATGCCAAAGGAGAAGTCTTCCAAGGGCAACCAGTAGCATCAGTGGCTACTTAAGGCAGCAGCTGGCCTGGGCCTGGCTCTTGACTTAGGTGATTAAGAGTGAGCTGAGGAGGTCTTAGAGGGCATGGGCAAAGGGATTATTTCAGCCATTCTGAATGAGCCATCTTGTACAAAGCTCCAGGAAACAGGCATGGGAAACTAAACACATCCTGTAATGATTTAGAAGTTGCCTCAATTCTCTATTCTGCATAGTTTCAATTTAGTATTTTTAATTTTATGTGCATCTTGTATGAGACTGTTGGATCCCCTGAAACAGGAGTTATAGACAGTTGTAAGCTGCCAGGTGCATGCTGGGAACTGAACCTGGGTTGCCTGGAAGAGCAGGCAGTGCTCTTAACCACTGAGCTATCTCTCCAGCCCCCTATATCCCATATATTTAACCACACAGAAATATTGAGTGATCAGAACACTATATTCCCTCTCTCTAAGCCTAACAATAATTTGAAGCACAGTAGTTAGCACTAGCACTGTCCCCTGTGTTTCTACTAAGTGAATATGTATTTCTATGTGTACATCTTTGTTTTACTGAGTCACTGAGACCGTGTTGCCAGCACCATGACAGTTTGCTCATCATCACTCCTTCGGCTAAAATTAAAACACTGTTCTTAATGTCAACAAAACCATTGTATCTTAGAACATGAGTAAGTATGCTAATGTCTCCCAATGTCAGAATAATGTTCAAATTCCCCAATTGTCCTCAAACTTTCAGGGTCTAATCTAGGTGCAACATTATGTTGGAATGTTATAATTTCTTTTTATCAAAGGTTTACATATCTCCTCCCCCCCCAAAAAAGAATACTACCAATTATGTTTCCACCACAAATTCCTCAACTGAACATGTATGCACGCTGTACAACAATGAGTGTTGCTGGCACCTCACAGTTCTGCCTTATGCTTGTTCCTCATAAGGACAAGTATGCCTGCACAAAAGAACCTTTGCTCTGCAGCTGCTTGGTAATTTCTGCATCTGTTTTGAATGTCTCTTGATGATCCCATGAGTAGACACCATTCTGTCTGGCTTCTTCTGAGCAACATTGTATTTAGGAAATATATCACTGCACATATCAGTAACTGCTGTATCCTCACAGCTACTGACACTTCATTTCATAACTTTGATGATCGGCTGTATGGATAGCCCCCCTCTCCCTCCAAGTGCATGTCCAAGTCTGTGCACATTTCTAAGTGTGTTGTCTATTATTTTCTTATTAATTTGGGAATTGGATTTTTTTTTTTAGTGAGACTGTGAGGCTGTAAAACACAAATGCATGCTCCCACAGAGACTTGTCTCCTCACTCTCCTCAAAACACACTGTTCTGAGGAGCTCTCGTTTTAATGAATTCCAATTTATCAATCTCCATGTGTGGGCTATTGCCTTTGTGTCCTTAGATTTCTGTCTATTCCACAGTCATGGACATTGTCCAATGCTCTCTCCTGTGAGCTCTGTGGCTTTACTGTTTTACAGTTTTCACTGACATTACAATCCACCTAGACCTGATATTTCTATGTCTCCTAACAATGAGGTCAAATCCATTTTCCCCATAAAGATATCTAATTTAAACATGCCACACAGTGACTACTTTTCTGTTTTGCAAGGTTCAGTTTGTCTTGTATCAGGTGACCATCCCTTGGTCAGGCCATTTCTGAATTTATCATTTTACTATGTATTCATTGCCCTATGGCCATGACAACACACTTTGGAGTACATGTTAAAATTTGGTAGGATGTATGTCTCCCGGGGTTTCCAATTAGAAACTTTGAATAATATTTTAAATATTCTTGGCTCTTTTCTTTTTCATTCACAACTAAGATTCAACTTGCTGATTTTAAGGAAAACAACATCTTGAATCTATAGATTGAGTCTGTTAAACTAACATCTTTCAGCACAAAATTAGACTGGCTCTCTATGGATGTATGTCTGCTTTTGATTTCCTCAGCAATAGTTTGCACAAAATCTTTACGTGTTCTGTTAGATTTCATTCTAGGTATTTAATATTTCTTCTACTGATATAAATTACATTTTGAGTTATTTTTGGTAAGGTAAAGAACTTTAAAATATATCCACTTTTTCTGTTTTGATTTTTATTAAATTATTTTATTTATTTACATTCCAAATGTTGTCCTCTCCCAGACTTCTTCACCCCATCCCCCCTACCCTTTGCTTCTGAAAGGGTGCTACCCACCCCCACCTCACCTGCCACAGCATCCCCTTTCCCTGGGGCATCAAGTCTCTACAGAATTAGAAGCATCGTCTCCCACTGAAGACAGACAAGGCCAGATAATATATATCCATTTTGAATTTAAATACTCATTTAAGTTTTCCTATTTATTTAGATACTTGGGTTGTGTGTTCTTTTATATTTTTGTAGGCTTTATATTTATATGCCATCTAAGAATAAAAACAGTTCTATCTTATTCTTTCCTATTCTAATACCTTTTTGCTTCTTTAGTGTCCTGGCTATGCCATCTTTTACAGTGTTGAACGACATGGAATGGCAGAACTTGGATCATTCCAGTCTCACAGAAATTCTTGGTACTCCAACAGAAAGTGGGACAGTTGTGCAGTGTCCTGTCCTATACCTTTAGCATGTCAAAGAAGTGCCCCTCCCATGCTCATATGCTGAGAGTCAGTTTTGTTGCTAACCATGAAGTGAGAGTTAAGTCTGATTTAAAAAAAAAAGAAAGAAAGAAAGAAAGAAAGAAAGAAAGAAAAAGAAAAACCTTTCTGAATCTTCTGCAGAAAAATCTTCTGCATGTAAATGTTCATACATTTACACAATGTACTTTAATCACATCCATTCACCTTACCTCTCTCTAGCTCCCCCTGTTTGGGTTCCATCTCCTTCCCCCTTGCTGTCCCTGTTCCCTCCTAGTAGGCTGTTGCACCAGGGTCCTCTTCCTTTTCATGTTCTATGTGTCCTTTGTCCACTCTAGACGTTGTATACTCCATACACACACATACCTCTGTGCACGCGGGCTCGTGTGTTTGTGTGGTTGTGTGTGTGTGTGGGTGTGGGTGTGTGTATGTGTGTGTGTGTGTTAAGGCTAGGATCCATACAAGAAGAGCATGCCACTTCTGTCTTCCTGAGTTTAGGTCACAATGCTTAACACTATACTTTTCAGTATCATCCATTTTCCTGCAACAAATTTCATGATTTTGCTATTCTTTACAACTGTGTGTGTGTGTGTGTGTGTGTGTGTGTGTGTGTGGTATTTTTCTTATCTGTTGATGGACATCTAGGCTTTTTCCATTTCCTTATCATCATGAGTAAAATAGGTGTAAACATGGACTTACAAGAATCACTGTCATCGGAAATAAGTTTCTTTGAGTATATTTTCAGAGTGTAAAGCTGGATCATTGGGCCAAGGAGGAAAGATGGAAGTGGGTGGGTGGAGGAATACCTTCATAGAGGCAGGGGAGGGGGAGGGCATAGGGGATTTCCAAATGGGAGACCTGGAAAGGGGGAAACATTTGAAATGTAAATAAAGTATCAAAAAAATTTTAAAAATTTTAAAATGATTTTTTTAAAAAAGCCGGATCATTGGTAGTTCAGTTTGTAGGGGTTTGTTTGTTTGTTTGTTTGTTTGTTTTTTGTCTTTTTTTTTGAGTAGCCTCCATATTTATTTTCATAATGTCTGTACTAATAATGTGCCCTCCTATTAGCAGTAAACAAAGGATCATTTTATTAAGAGGATATCAATTCTACTAATATTGCAAAGAACAAAATTCTGCCTGATGGTTTTTCTCTGTTTTAAATCTCTAATCTTGCCTTTGCTTTACTATTTTTACTTTGTTTTTATTGCTTGCTATTTTTGCAATGGATGCATATACACTGACTTTCTGCCTTCCTTCCTCTACAATAATGCACCAAGGATGTAAATCTGCCCTCAACATACATTATTATATCCCATAATTTCAATGTGGCATATTTAGATTCATTCCATTTAAAGTAGTTATAATTATCATTGTTATTTTCTCCTTGAGGATGAGTTAGTTCTAAGATTTTAGGGAATTTAACAGTAACTTCAATATTGGTTTCACACTTTGTTACAGTGTGACCGGTGCTCAAGCTCTCGATGACTGTAATCCTTGGAAACACATAGAGATCATATGCTCAGTTTTCATAAACATTTCTTATGCATTTGAAAATAGTATGTGTGGTGCCATTGTTGTGAGCATGATGCCATCTTTGGTGACTGGGAGTGGTGGAGAATGAGGTGTGACAAAAGCAAAGATAGAAATAAAAGGATTGCTGGTGAGACCATCAGCCAAGAAATGCTGGCAGCCTCTGAAAATACAACGGCCAGGAAAAGTTCTCTCTACGAATGCCAAGAAGAAACTCACGTTTATTTTAGCCCATACTATTAGTTAATTAACTAATTAACAGAGAGAGGGAGAGAGAGAGAGAGAGAGAGAGAGAGAGAGAGAACCAAATCAATCTTGAATGAGAAGAATACTACGGAGAGTATCAGAAGGTATCATCATACTCAATTTCAAATTACACTACAGAGTAATAGAAATAGCATGGGGTTGGCAAACCCCCCCCCAAAAAAAAACACATAAAAAATAGACTCATTGGTGAATAGAATCCAATAAAGGATCGGCAGGAAAGAGCACTGGCTGCTTTCAAGAGAACCCTGGTTCAAGTTCCTGCACCCACAATCAAAACTGGAACATCAGTTTCAAGGAATATAGCACCTTTTTCTAACTTCATAGACATTATACATACATAATGTAACACACACACACATACACATACACACACACACACATACACACCACCACCACCACCACAACTATCACCATCACCACCACCAAAATATCTATATACATATAGAAAAATAATTGAATACAAATCTTACAATAATAACCCAGATATAATCCCATGTAGCTATAAGCATCTGATTTTTTACAAAGATAACAAAAATATACTTTGAAGAAAACACAGTATTGTCCCAAACAGAACTGGGAAGCTGGATATCAATATGTTAATCATAAACTGTATTTTTACCTTTCCTTTCACAAAATTCAACTCCAGATAGATCCAGAATTTCAACAGAATCCTGATACCCTGACCCTGCTAGAGGAAAAAGCAAGGTGCATACTACAACTTATTAACACAAGTAAGGATTTTCTAAAAAAGACTAAGGTGGCCCAGGAAATAAGAGCAACAATTGATATGAGATCCGCAAAGCTAAAAAGCAAACCAAATAGTTAATTTAGTGAAGAATCAAACTACAAAATGGAAAAAGTAACACATCTACCAGAGAATTCATGTCTACAATATACTAAGAACTCAGAAAACTAAACACCAAGAAAACAACCCAATTTAAAAATGGGGTAAATAACTTAACAGAAAGTTACCAAAAGAAGAATCGCAAATGGCTGGAAACACATTAAAAATCTTTGTACCACCTTAGTCATCAGAAAGAAGTAGATTAAAACTATGTGAATAGGCCAGCTCTTCCCAATCAGAATGACCACCATAAGAACCAAATGATTACAAATTCTGGCAAGGATGTGGGGGGGGGGGTTACACATTAGTGTTCACTCTGGTGGTCACTCAGTTTGGAGAGCTCTCAGATAACTAGAATAGTTCTACCATATGACCCAGCTAGACCACTCCTGGGCTTATCTCCAAAGGATTTTCATTTCCACACCTGTATTTCTATTACACATTCATATTCATTTCTTCTAAATTCATAATAGTTAGGAAATGAGCACATCCTGAATATCCATCAATTGTCAAGTGCATAGTAACTGTGTGGCACACATACATGCCACGTGTTCTCTCTCACATATGCAGGTCCTAGCTTCACATGTCTTGGTCTCTGTGTTTGATACTAACTACATGTGTAAGCTATAGAACTAAAAACAGATCATTGGTGACAGGGATTAAACCCAATAAGTGGGTGGTAGAATATAGGTGAGATGAAAACAGAAAGAGGGAATGCTGGAGAAGAAGGGTTCAAGCAGACAGTAGAAAGATGAAAGAGGAAGACACGGGGCTAGAGCAAGGGTTCACCAAAATAAAGTGTCCGTGAAGAAGCTAAGCTACCTGAGAACCTAGGATAAGTAATCCACCAAAATTAAGTAGCCTAGTAGAACATATGTGATATGAAAGAACAGGGGGTGGTTACTGGAAACTAAAAGTTAAAATAAGGGTGAAAACATGGGGAAAAAGCTCAGGGGTAGGCTGTGGGTAAACCATCACTAATAATGTATAAAGAAGACTTATGAAACCTCACAATGTTTTAAGCTAATTAAAAATACATGTCTTAAAGACGTGAACGGAAGTGCCTCACACTGGTGAACTGATGCAGTTCTCAGAAGATATGGGTTACTAAATGAAAATGTCAGTGCTAGGCAGGGTTCTCTTTTTACAAGTTATTGGCCAGGGAGACCTCAAAATCATCCCAAGCCAATGCTATTTCTATTGCTCTTGGTCAGACACAATAACTGTATGTAAGATGCTATTGATGAAGACACTGTTCCCTCTTGGACTGACGAGGAACCTTTTCTGATCACTAGGTTTCCTGGTGCTGGAAGGTGTTATGCAGGATATTGGGGGAAGCAGGAGGTATATGTCTGGACTTCCCCACCACTGGACACTGCATATTTCACTGGTGACTTGCCAAGCAAGATGAAAAAGTTACATAGTGCCAAGACTGGTTATGGTGATAACCAACTATTGTCATTAGATCTGAGGCTTGTTTCACAGAGAAAATTTCTGTCTCATAGTGTCAGCATGGTTAAAACTCATAGCTAGAAAAGTCACAGGTCCTAGGGAGAACCTCTTGGTATTATTTAGTGATGATCATGTTGCCGAACTGCCTTCAAAGTAATTCATGTTTATTTTTATTCATAAACTTGTGGATAGATTTGAGACACTTCTTACCCCAGTGAATAGTGCTTAATACATAGACACATGACTATTTCAAGGGATGAGAAAAGTGTTTGTGAATGTTCAGTTCTGATTGAGACATCTGTATCAACCCTGCAAAGGGCAAAGGGCGCTTGTGCACACAGATAAGCCCTGGAGAAGCCAGGAAAGTTAAACTCACTGGCCTCCTTCAAAGGAAAGTGATGTTTAACCTCTTCTCCTCCTGTAATGCGAGAAGGAATGTAGTTTACAACTTGGTGATCTTCTGCTATCTGAGGAGCCAGGCTTGCCCTGTGTCTTCCAGAATTTACATTCCCAGACTCTTTCCTGGTAAATCCTTCTGCATTACTTCTAGGCCATAAAACTCTTCCTTGTGAGAGATGGCCTTTACACTTTACAACTGGCTAAGTGACTTCTATGTCATCTTAGAACCAGACCAATCCTGACTCCCACAGGCATGACATATACTTCAGTTGTTCTCCCTAGACCTTTATTTTGAGCATTTTTTCTAAGTCAACAAGAACCCATCTTACAGATGAAGCCATATGTCCTTATAAAGAACTTCAAGGCAAACACATCTTGAACTTTATTGTGCTCAGGAAGCTGAAAACTTTTTTCCAAAATTGTGCTAAGCTTAAACACGGAAAAAAAAAAAATATGAGTGATGTCAGACTCTAAAGTGCTGGCCCAGGATGGGTATCAAAATCAGGCTGAACTAAGTTCATTCTTGCCTTTTCCTGGATTGTTTCCCTGATAATTCTAAAGTTTTCAAGTACCTTCCATACAACCCCACCTCCAACTTACAGATGGCTCAGAGAACATCAAGAAAGGGGAGTCGGAGAGAAAGTGGGAGCTGCAGGATGGGGTTGGATGTTAGGAAATGCTGTCCCCTGGACATGACATAAGTATTGTACAGATGAACTCACAGGGCTGTGGCTACCTACACAAGACCTGCACAAGATCAACCCACTTAAAACATTCCACCATGAAGCAAGGAGTTCTCAGAGCCCTCCCTACTCCTTGCTGAGGAGCAATTGGCAGTTGACGGCTGCCGGACGAAAGCAAGTCACTTTCTATTGGAAGTGGTCCCCTATTTGTACATGCATATGAGTAGCACTGATTGAACTCAATGGGTTAAATAAATATATAATTATGAAAGGAGATGGTGAAGTTGGGGAGACATAATGGAAGGTCCTGGGAGGCACTGGAGTTAGAAATGCAGGAAGAGCTGATCAATATACTGTCCGTATGTGTATGAAATATTTCAAAGAATACATAAATTTTAATTAATTTTGTAGTTTTTTTTTAATAAATTACTATGAGTATATTAATGTGGCTTAAAGGCACTTTGATCATCACAGATAAAACAGTGAACACACTTAGTATGTCTCTGGGAACATTTTATCTTCAGTCTCTTTATATCCTTCCACCTAAGTTCTGTCTCTCCTAATGGAGAATGTTTAAAATATGGTCTAGTAATTCCTGTCTTTTGATTGGAGGATTTAAAATTCTTCCCTTAATTACAGATAGTAATATAATTGCAATCTATTGCTTTATTCTTTGTTTTAAAAATTATTTTATATATTCTAACTTTTTGATGTCTCGGGTATCTTTGCATTTAAACAGTGCTTTCTTTATATCTTTGCATTTAAAACGTGCTTTCTTTATATCTACCTACTGTTCTCTGTAAATGTCTTAATATAATTTCTTTTATTGTCATGAGTCCAACTTATACCTTGAATTATCAGCTGTAATAAATTGATACTTGTCTTAGTTAGGATTTTACTGTTGTGAACAGACACCATGACCATGGCAAGTCTTATAAAGGACAACATATATTTGGGACTGGCTTACAGGTTCAGAAGTTCAGTCCACTATTATCAAGGTGGGAGCATGACAGCATCCAGGCAGGCACAGGACAGGCAGAGCTGAGAGTTCTACATCTTCGTATGAAGGCTGCTAGTGGAAGGCTGACTTCCAGACAGCCAGGATACAGATCTTAAAGTCCACACCCACAGAGCCACACCTATTCCAACAAGGCCACACCTCCCAATAGTGCCACTCCCTGGGCCAAGCATATTCAAACCATGACACCACTATTTCTACTTCCTAAAGTATAATAGGATTGCAAAAATTTAACATTTCCTCCTCTGATCACCTATGACATAATTTTCAGAATCTTTATTTTTGTTAGTCAATATTTACTTAGATTTTATACTTTAGAGGGGACATTAATACAGGGACTTTATAGAGAACCCTGGTTGTCCTAGAATTTATTTTGTAGACCAGGCTACCCTTGAACTCACAGAGATCCACCTGACTCTGCCTCCTAAATGCTGAGAAAGGCATGAACCATTATACCTGGCCTCATTTAGATTTTTTTATATTCAATTTTAGGATGCTTGTTTAAAACTGTGGATGTGATGCTTAGAGATGAGAGTAGTATAATAATATAAATTTTCATTCCCTAATACTCAATTTTACTTTCAGAAACATAGACAAATACAAAAGAATCTATGTTCCAATTAGCTAACCATATTAGGAAGAAACAAATGCACCAATGGTTTTACTTCAAAGACTAATAGCTCAGTGCACCATGTACAACCCAGGTCATATCCACAGGCACTTAGTGTTACAGCTTTCTGTCCAATTTCAAATAACCTTCTGCCTTGAGTTATTAGTAATATACAAGCTTAGGTTGACTTATATTTTGTATTAAGGTTTTTGTTGTTATTTGTTGTTTTGTTTTTTAAGTCAGACCTTTTGCAAGATAAAATGGGACATTTACCTTTGGTTTTGTGGATGATTTTTAACTACTTTGTGTGCAAAACTGTGCGCACTCCAGTTTTTACTTGGCTTATGTGTGTTATTTGGTGTCAGCAATGACATTTTGAATGCTATGAACTTACAGACATTTTGCTCCAAGGCTTGTTTCCTCTCTGTGAATTTGCAAACTTTGTTCTCAGGAATGTATACTAAACGAGCTATGTTCTCTTGTTCTTTTTTTTTTTCCTTTTTTCCGGTTTCATGTTAATTTTGCTTCCTCTGAGATAACTTTTACCTGAAACATTCCCTGAAGTTACTATGTGCTTACTTCAGTTTTGTTTTATGTTTCTGTTGTGTTTCTTTGTCTAGAATATCTTTATTTCAGCTTCACTTGTGAATGGCATGTTTGCTGGTTATAGAATTAGAAGTCGGCAAGTATCTTCTGCTTCTGTCATTTCTACGAAGAATCCAGGTGTTACTCATGATCTTACTCTTTGGAAATCATATACCTATTATCCCTCTGTATACCAGTACTTTATTCATGGTTTTGGGGTGTTCTCCAATAATGTATCTATGACTTCTCTGCAAATACTGTTCTTTGGGCATATGATTGTGTGAATTGATAGCTTTTTCTTGGTTTCTGAGCAATGGTCTTCGATAAAGTTGACATTGAACATCTGTTGAAGTTGATAGCATGTCTACCCTTCTAGGTCTATATGCATATTTTGCATCACAGTTCATAAATCTACCACTCACTTTTCTAACATCTTTCATCATTTTTACTTCTAGCCTTCCAATCTAAATATTTTCTTCTTGCCTTCTTCTAGCTTACAGGACTTCTCTTCAGCTATATCCAATACTGTGTTACATTCAAGTCATGAACAATAGTGTTTGGTTATTATATGTACTTCTCTGGATTTTCCATTTGATCGTTAATCATTTTAATTCTCACATAAATGTTTATTTGCTCATTTTTTATTGAATATTTTATCTCAGTTGTTTGAAACTGCATCAATAAGTCTGAAAGCTAGTATTTTTTTTCTGAACTCCTTCTCATTATTAATCACAGAATTCCAATCTTTTATCTCTCCATCACATAAAGTTTCACAAAACTTTCCCTTTTACCAATGTTTTTGCTTCTATTATTAGCCTCTTGCCTTGCATATCACAATCAGCAAATGTTTCAAAAGTTTGGCTCATGTTCCAAAAGTATCACCTCTCTGACTTCTGAAGTCGTGAATTTCTGAGCTCTAGCTGCCATAGCAACACAGAATCCTAGTTTCTTCCTCCCATTCTGATGCAGATGTCAACAGTTTTGATAGCTTCATTAGCCTCCAGAGTCACCTTTCCAGTCCTTAACAGTTGAGCTCACCCCACACGTCATCCCTTCTCTCTGCCATCTATTCCCCAAACCTTGACTACTGAACAGCTTATGACCTCTTACTTACATATCTCACATGGCTGTTCTCGTCAAGAGCATTTGTTTGCTATAAAGTCTCCTAGATACTTAGTATTGGTACTACTAGCTATTTCTTTCCTGCAACCTCGGATATATTGATATCACCACTGGCCATGTTGCTGTCCAATACCCCAGGCAGCTCCTATGCCTTCCTTTTCTCCATCAAGTACAACTCCCCTTCCAACATAGATGGAGGAAGGAGGCGCTGAGATGCTGCACTCAGGAAGTTTAAGGGTCGGAATTCCATTTCCATTTGCTGTCAGTGATATTTCTCTGAAATTTAGATAGCCTGTCTTCTAACCTGTGGTAAGCATATTTTAATCACACATGTGAGATAAATAAAGCTATTAACTACAACCCCCCACTCACCCAGAGACTTATGCCTCTTATTCTTTCAAGAACAAAAGTATTTAGTCACCCTCTGTGACATGGGGATGGTGAACCCAAGTCTACATGCACTTCCACCCTTGAGAATGTAACAATTTACAACCAGTTCCTGACTCTTTAAACACTGGGGACCAGTGAAGTCAAAACTTTCTATCTTCTTAAGAGACCAGGACCAGTGTTTGATTTTATGATCTTGAAAAGTCAAACTTGAAGCCTGTTTCTCCTCCAATGAAGAAGTAAAAATAAAGGTGCTTGCCTCCTTTGTCCTTTGTGGATGCTAAATGAGGGCAAAACAGGCAAATGACTTAGTACAGTGTCTGGTCCATTATGCACACTCAATAAATGTTAGCAATTTTCATTTTAATCTTAGTCCAATAACACTCTAGTAGTGACAGGTACAGAGGCACCAACTAGAAGGAGAGAGGTATCCAAACACACTTGATTTCTTTTATTTGTTAGCTCTCAAACTAGAAGAGAGAACACAAGGTTCATTTATGAAACTCCTTTGCTTCTGCCTCTAACACACTCAGGGTCTGCAAAGCCAGATGATGGGAAAGAAAAGAAGCAGATCTCCTGCCTCGAGATTAAAGGAGCATTTATATTAACTATGTGTAAGTCATCATCAGTGGCATCTCTGTAGGTGCCTGTTTCTACGTCTATCGCTGTCAGTAATTCTTTATAAATATTATTAAATTCTCCTACATTGCAGTCCAGGAAGGCAGCTGGCATGTGAGTTAAGGCCCATAGAAGGGCTTTTACTGCATTTCCTTCCATTATGTGTTCTTCCCCAGTGCCTCTGGAGTCTGTAGTATTGTTATCACAATTTTATAGATTACAAATGTGAGATACAAAGAGATTAAATAACTTATCGAAGTCATGCAGATAAAAACTAATGACTTATCCTCCAGGTGCTCACAATCTGTAAAATAGACAGTTTTTCTAACAGAGCATTTTTAAAATTCTATTAAATTTACCCTTACCCAAAAGCTAGCAACCATGTGGGCAATTGGAAATTGACTTGCTATTCAATTTTCATTTAGGCGTTGGGAGTTGTATCACAGCCTGCAACAGTGTCTGTGGTCTTCCTGGTTTTTTTTGATTTAGTTGCATAGCAAATACAATCAGTTTTCCTGTCTACATAACTGTAACAGCCTTTAATAAAGTAAACTGGATTCTCTTAAAATTCTATTAGGAAAACTATTTCTGTGACTTTCAAAAGAAATCTGTGAAGTGTGTTAATGGCAGTCTAAGTGAGTTAACTGACATTCTCGCTAGAAATGGTGCTAAGAAAACTGAAATATATTCTCTCCCATTAGCAAAATCGCCAACACAATCAAGGCTTGTCTAAGACCTTACTGGCAAAATAGCTCAGAGAATAAAGGCCAAGCCTGACAACCTGAGTTTGACTCCAGGAATCCACATGACAGAAAAAGAGAATGAATCTTCCAAAGGTGTTCTCTGATCTCCAATTGTGCAATACACACACACACACACACACACACACACACCACAATAAATAAATAAGTAAATAAATAATATAATAGATAAACTATTTTGATATAAAACATTTGTGAATACTCAAACACTATAGAAAACTTAAAATTAAGTACAATTCCTAGGAACATGTGATTTAGAACACTGCTAATTGATTTGCAATATGGTGAAGATTATTCACCACACATATGCATGATATGATCTTCATGCTTCCATGTAGTCATTCTTGACGTAGTGGATAAGTCTCATAAGAATACATCTGTCTTTGGATTTCAATAGGTCAATGCTACAAGTTTTAAAATATAATATAAATACTTGTTAAAGAGATCATTCGTAGGAAACCACAGTCCATTAAAGAAATGTTAGTAACTGGAACTGAAAAAGACAGCTTCCTACAACTGGATGTGATCTTGGCTTTTCTTTGGAATCCTTGGTGCAGAAGAAAAGCATTTAACCAACAAATATTAACAAATGTCTGAGATTTCCTCTAAAGGGCAGCTTTGCCTGAGGGTTAGATGACTTCATGATGCTTTTAAAAACAGTTTTATATGCTTTCTCCCATTCCTCTTACTGCTTCCATGCAGAGACATAAAAATAACTATAATTTATTTAAGAGTTAGTAACTTTAGTACCCAGAAGCTTGTGCATAGTTTAAGTTCAATGCCTAACTGATCGGTGAATAAATAATCAAGCACTGTGTAAGGCCCTTGTATGGCTCTTGCTAGAAGGCAGGACAGGATAAAAAGATCACCAGCCTTGGAACACAGGACCTGATAACCACCTGGTGACCAGGACTTGATCAACCCCTAACAGAGGACCTTAATTTCCACGTGTGTAAACCAACCAAAGTAGCTTAAATATCTCCTTTTACTTAAAAATAATCTCATTCTGCGTTGGCCTTAAGATGAAGAAAGAATAGTCGAGAGAGAGAGAGAGAGAGAGAGAAAGAGAGAGAGAGAGAGAGAGAGAGAGAGAGAGAGAGAGAGAGAACAAAGGAAAGAGGAAACACAAGTACCTGAAGCACACAGGCATTCACTGCCCACTGTTCTGAGAGGTGACTCTGAAGAGAAGTGGGTTTGAACACTACATTAGGTTCCTGTTCCTTCTGGAAGAAACACTTTCATCCAGTAGCAGTTCTGGGGCCGGGATGCTTTGATCAAGGCATCAGCTCTCCTACAGTCCCTTTAGAGCTCACAGGGAAGCCATGCTTCTCACCTTCAGAAGCTCCCTCCCAGCAATCCTTCACCTGCATCTCTCTGACTTGTACATTCTTTTCTCTGTGTATCTCCCATGTCTGTCCCTCCTGAAAAGCACTTGTCATTGAATGTACAGCTCACCCAGATAATTCACAATGATATCCTCACCATAATTGGGCTAGGATTTTTAAACTATTTTTTTTTTTTATTAATTGTCTCATTCGTTTACATCTCAAAGGGTATCCCTCTTCCCTGTTACCCCTCCATGTCTGCAAAGCCTCTTTTCCAAATGAACTAAGACACACAGGTTCCAGGATGAAGATATGTTCCCTCAAGCACAAAAGAAAGGATCTGTAACTCCACATTTAGTTCTCATGTAGTGGACTAGATCTTCAGAGATGATCTCTGGCCTCTTTGCTTTTCTATAATTCTATTTCTATTTCAAATTCTCTATTTTCCTAATCAATGGCTTTCAAATTTCAGACAACACAGAGTTTCTGCTCTTGGAATTGTGTTTTTCCTTGCTAATATCAGCCAAGTCCTCAGTTTGCTGTCATATGGGTCACCTGTGTCCCTTTCACATGTAGACTGAAGACACCATAAGGTTTCCATCATATGTGAGGACTGATCAGGTTGTGTGTGTATGCATCGTTGTGGGATAGTGTACACACACACATGCTTTTGTACACATAAGCACACATACTTGCATGGCCAACATAAACAATAACAAACGGTATTGCCTAAAGCTTATTAAAATTATGACTTTAAAGACTGAGAGATAACTTATGTGTCATTCTTCAGGATGCATTATTTTTTCAAATGTCTCTATCTACAGACATTTCTCTCTTCTTTTCCTCTCTCCTTCCCATTTTCTCTCCCTCTCTCCTCTTCCTCTCTACCCCGCACCCCCACCAGGACCTGAGGCTTGCTGATTCAGCCTAGGCAGGTTTACTAGTGAGCCCAAGCATCTGACTCTTTCTCCCGGCTCTAGGACTATAAGTATGAATCACTGTGCCCAATTTTTTCATGGGTGTAAAAGATCAAACTCATCTGCATGCTCCAGCAAGCATTTTACCTACAATGTTATCACTCAACCCCTAAAGTTATGTTTTAATAAACTTCAAATAATACCCCTTCTGTTTATTATTATCAAAATTGTCTTGATCTCCCCATCTGTGATCTTTTCAAGAAATCTTTATCAGTTCAAGTTTAAGAAACTACCTTGGCAACATTACTAGCTGTAAGTGGTATGGATGGTTTTAGTGGCACCCCCAAGGATTCATGAGTTGGAATTCTGGTCCCTCATCAGGCAATGTCAGGAAATAGTGCAGACCTTTATGATGTGGAACCTAGAAGAAACTCCTTAGCTCATGAAGGACTCTGCCCTTGGAAGGAATTAAGATGCTTCATATGGAGCAAATTGATTAGTTCTCATGATACAAGAGCAAGCCTGGCACTATTCTTCATTTCTAGCTTCTTATTTCTAAATGTCACCTCTTCCACCTGTACTAGCTACTGCCATTGCACACCATCCACATATAACAGATCCCAAGAAAATCAAGCTGCTGTATCTTGGGGGCTCAGCTCTACAACTTTAAACTAATAAACCTACAATAAAACTGCAAGTGGCAAGGACTCTCCCTAGCTAAATCCACCCGTATAACATGATTCACTCAAATAGTCGAGACTGAGAGTGTTCGCTGCCTCCAGCAGAAAATAAAATTGTGTAAAGTTGACTCAATCTGGGGAGTTCAGAGAACTTGGAGTAAGCAGTTTAGATAAAGTAGAAGGAGGACACCACTCTGTGCTTGGCTGGGTAAGTATAGTCAATCTCTGAAAGGCACTGAGACACAGACATGGCGTTTAAGCTTAATGCCACAGGCAAAGCAAAGACAATAAAAACCTTGATCCAAAATGAAGCAATAATAAAAGCAATATTGAGTCACTTCATAATGGGATATAGGATGTGTGAGAGATGGACACAAAACAAAGCAGGTGCACCAGTAAACCATGATACAGAAGGTCAAGCTTGGTCCAGGATGGATTCACACAATGACAGTAGAAGCAGGAAGCTGACTCAGCACTGCAATGAGCTCCATTCCCTTTATTTCTTTAAGACAATAATCTATTTAACCAGCAATGTATTTGTTGATGTGTGAGAATGGGAAACTGACTTAACAAAAGACCTGTAGAGGACTTGTACAGAGATCCCTCTGCAGCAAGACCTGTACAAGATGGAGAAATCAACTTTCCCCAATGGTTGGAAGGGCTCATGAAGTCCCACCTCTCTTCTCAGGAGCTCTAGAAGTTAATGATTGTTAGGGAACAGAGAGTCACTTTCTTTTGCAATACAGGTACTGGCATGTGAACATGCTCCAGTAAATAACCCCAACCCACTTATGTTAAGTTAAACTCAATGGGTCACAATTTTAAAACATCAAAATATACACAGGGAGAACTGTTGAAAAGAAATGATTAGCAAAAATGGTGGGAGATGAAGAATGATAATTGGGGTGTGTGTGAAGATAACCAAAAACTATTATATACAGGCATGAGCATGTCAGAGAAGAATGGATTTAGTTCCTGAAGCTGTGCACCAGTGAAACACAATGGAACCTTTGTATCTTTCAAAGAAGCTCATACATGAGAGAAAACTTGAGTCCCTCTACAAGTCGGCTGACTGACAGGTACAGTTGCGAGGTGTGCCTGAAATTTCGTGTTTTACCAATAACAGTTGTGTGGGTTTAGACCCCTTTCCCCCTGTCCTGTCCTTCAATTTCCTCAGCTATAAAACAGCAATTTCCAAGCCTAACTACAGCATCATGGTCAAATTAAATAACCAAGGAAAGTCTATGAAAGGACTCCTAACTTCACATGGTGGTGTGAGAGCAAGGTTTGGGTTAGGTGAGTGAGTGAAACTGGAGTGCTCTTGCATCTAACAGGAGACTTCTTTCAGTGTGCTACAGTGATGTATTCCCTGACACCCTGAGCCAGGTCAAACAACAGAAAACAAATTGGAGTGGCCTCCCATCTGAATGCTAGCTGCTTAGCTGTCAGGATCAGAGAAAGAACCTAGGAGATGAGAGGGGGAAGGAGAGAGGAAGGAAAGAAATTGAAGTACCTCTCTTTGAAGATGGTGTGAGCCTGTCCTTGAAAGGCCCACAGGACTCTGCCAGAAAATCCAAATATCTTATCAGCACATTCAACTAACTAGTACAATGCAAAATTAATATGTGTGAAACAAGGAGATTTCTTTCTATATAACAAAGACAATCTTACAGAAAATGAAACAAAATGGAGATTCCCACTCACATTACATAAAAATAGATCATAAAGTGCCTAGAAAATAACCCAATTAAGGAGGTGAAAGCCCTCCTTAATGACAACTACAAAACAATGAAAGAAGAAAGAGCAAAGGACATCAGAAGAGGGTAAGACCCTCCGTGTACCTGGATTGACAGAATTGATATTGTTAAGATAACTGTATTATCAAGAAAAATTTGCAGATTCAGTGCAATCTCATGGATATCACAGTGACATTCCTCATAAGAAACAGAAGGGGCAACAACTCCTAAAGCCGTACGGAAGCACGGCTGAAATAGCCAATGTCACCCTAAGCAGAAAGAACAAGGCTGAAAGTATCACAATGTCTGATCTCAAGTCATACAACAGAGCCATAGTAACAAAATTGATGTGAGGCTAGAACAAAATTGAGATTTGGGTCCACTGAGTAGAGTCAAGAGCCCAGAAAGAAACCCACATAGCCATAAAAAGCTCTTTCATACAAAAGTACCCAAAATATATTTTGAGGAAACATCCTCCTCTGTGAACTTATCTGGATATCAGATACCTGGAGAAGAGTAACCTGCGATATATCACTTTCATCCTGCACAAAATGTAGTTCAAAACTAGATCAAAGAGACTTTCATGTAAGCTCAAGAACTTCAAACTACTAGAAGAAAACACTTCACGGTGCACCATATTCAAGGACTTTGTGAAGAGTACTCCCACAGCAAAGGAAATCATTCTGAGAGTAGACAAATAAGATTATCTTAAATCTTTTCTGTACAGCAAGGGTAACAATTGCCAGACTAAAGAGATCATGAATAAGTCTTTGCCCCCTACATCTCAGACAAAAAATTAATATTTAAGATATAGAAAGAACTACAAAATTAAGTACCAAAAAAGATTCTAATCATCCAATCAGTGAATGAGCTGACAGACAGAATAGACAGTTTTCAAAGGAAGAAATATGAATGGCAAAAAATATCTTAAAAATGTATTCAAATGCTACCTTGAAGTTCCCACTCTCCCAAGTCCTAATGGCTGACATTGAGCGTCAAGAAAACAAGGACCATAGGAAAAGGTGAACGCTTACAGGGTGTTGATGGGATAGTACACGGATGTGGCCACTATGGAAGTGAGAATGAGGGTCCCCAAAAAGCTAAAAGGAGACAAACAGATAAAATGTTGCATGTATACACAACAGAGTATTATTCATTGGTAAAGAAAACTGAGATTGTAACATTTGTAGAGGAATCTATAGGATGGATCACTATGTTACATAAAATAAGTCAGACCGGGAAAGACAGAAGCCTCATTCTTTTAGTCATATGTAAAATCTAAATGTGTGCGTGCATGTGCATGTGTGTAAATTAAAAAGGGGATCATGAAACAAAGGAAGAGACTATACGGAAAAGACTTGTTATGGGGAAGAAGGCAATAAAGTAACATGTGACATCAAAACAGAAGGAGACAGAAAGTGACGTGCAAAAGAAAGTCTGGACAAAAGGTGAAGGGCAGCAGGGTTGGGAGAGAGACCATAGTCCATTGTCTTTTATGAACAGGAATGCCATATGAAACAAAGTCTTTCACCCATTTTGAATTAATTTTTATGCAGCTTGAAAGGGACAGTCATATTGTAACACAGAAAGATGACACAGTAAGTCCAAAAGAGTTGTGATGGGGACCCCTCTGGGGTCAGGTATCATCAGGTGCTTCAGTCTTACACCTACAGGCACTCACATAAAAGCCAGTTCAGGGAGGACTTCCAGGAGTATGACCTTGTCTCGAGATATACAAAAACAAACTCACTTAGTTAAAAGTCATGGCATAAGCCAGCAGGCAAAGGTCTGTTACAAGGTACAAGGAAGCAAATAGCATGATGAACAAGGAAGGAGTCTTGACATTGATCCCGGATTTAAAAGGTAAGTTAGGCAACCTTAATCAATCACAGCTCTGGGCTACATGATCTACTAGCTTAGAACTATGAACTCTCCTCTTGGAAAGGTTGTTTTTATAATCTTAGGTGACAGTGGTTATATTTATATGTATTAAATTTCATCTTGTTTGGGTGAGGACAAGCAGTGCAGCCTGTCAGTGTCTCCTTGAGTCCTGAATCTATCATGTAGTTAATTAGTCATTGCTCCCAGCTCCATATCGTCCTCAGGTTTGATGAGTGTGCTTTTTAAACGTTGCCACAGGTTGATTCAAAGTTATGCTGGCACGTGCCTAAAATGTGCTTCTAGGAGACAACTTGGTTCAAAGTCACTTTGTATAACCTCAGGGTATCCTTCTATAAGGGCATCACAGAAAGTACTGCCACCAAATCAGACATACTGATAAAGGTGGAAATACTTAAAGTCACAGTACTGCTCCTTTTCCACTGCATTCTTCTTTCTCACAAGCTTGTAAATATTTACCTCCTGGACCTATTTATCTATTTAGTGTCATTCATACATGTGTGTGTGTGTGTGTGTGTGTGTGTGTGTGTAATGTCTGTGTCTGTATGTCTGTGTTGTTTTAGGATTGACTACTTGATATTAGACTATCAATTTAGGGTGTTTATGCCTGAGGAAGAAAATTCTCCCTCTCTTACGAGTCAATAATTCTCTATAGCTCTTTGTCTAGGGGTGTGGTCCAGTGAGTCTTCCCCCATCCACATTGTCATGTCAACTAGTATTCTCAATTTTCATATTTCTTAACCATATTCTTAAGAGCTCATGGGTACAACTTTCCTGCTGTATATAAAAGGAACAATCGCTTGGAATATACCCTGATCCTTTGGCTTTTTCAGTCTTTTTACCCTCCTCTACAATTTTTCCTGAGCTTTATGGATAGTGTTTGTGTTTAAATGTATCAATCTGGGCAAGTCACCCCAAGGTCAGTAATCTTCTGTATTTTGACCTGCTGTGGCTTTCTATAATGGCTTATGTCTATTTCAAAAGTTACCTTCTTTGATTAGGTGTAAAGGCACACTCATTTGTGAGTGTAATGCTGAGTGTTTAGAATACAGTTAGAGATTATACTGGTTTGGGAAAGTGGTGATCATGGGTTCTCCTCGAGGTCCCATGGCTTCACTAGCCATGGGTAGTTGGCTAGATTTACAACACCCACCCTGAATCCCCTTCTGTTGAGCTGGCCTTAAGTCCAATTAGATAGCTGTTGGTTATCTCAATCTATAGTGGTGTAGATGTAGTTTCCCTTTCTAAATCATACCTTCAAATGTAAAAATCTTCTATCTCTGAAATCTACTGTCTTTCCTGAATATTAATTATTACATTTACATACCCAAGGCTTTCTACCTCTCTCTTTGTAAATTCTTGAAAGTCCAAAACAGTTGGTCAAAGATACCACCTAGCACTAAGATCTTTCTGGAATAGTTTGCCCAAGTTTTGACCAACTCTAAGGACATTTAGGTGTTTTCTCACTAGGTCTTCTCTACCTGAGTCTTTGTGCCTTTTTAAAGTGTGTATGTGCTGTGCTTGCTCATTTCAAACTCATTCTTCCTGATGGAAAACCCAAGATGAAGTCAAAGCTGGGTAGTTCTATTTCCTGTCACAAATAATATATATGTCATTGCTCCATCAAGCCATATCCTTCCTGATGCCATGGTCCACATCACAGTTCCAAACACTTTTTGAAGTTAGTGAAAGTGTTTTTTTCTCATTGATATTTAGACTTTCTACTTCCATTCCTCAACACTATAGTATAGCAACCCTTGGTAATAAGGACCCTCTCAAATCGTGTATCCTGAATCACAGAGAAGCAGTGGTGGCACAGAGACTCAAGAGAGCTAAGAGTCCCTGCCCTTGTGTAGTCCAAACAGAAGAAGCAAGGTAGGATCAACAGGACCCAAAAGCTGAGCATGAGGTCCCCGTTGCTGGAAAAGGCAAGACCCAGGTTGTTAACCATCTCTTGTTGAACCACACAGTTGAGTATTTTAACTACTTACCTGATAACAAGAAGACTTGAATTTTATTTTCTTTTAATTTTGGAGTTGAGTTATCTTGATTCCAGATTGCTATTTAATCAGCAATGCTTTGGAACATTTCTGCTTCTAGTTTCTCAGTAAGGTAAATATTTAATGATCTGTAAACAAGCATTTGAGAAGATGCTACATAAAGAGATTCATCCCTCTGTCTTGTATAATGTGAATGAAATCACCCTGGAATTTTTATTTCAATTTTCAGCTAAGAGCTCTGCTACTGTGAGGGATCTGGAGTAAAGGTGGAGGGACCCAGATGACAGGAAGACATGAAGTGGAGATTTTAACCAGAGACTTCACTAGAGCACAGGCTTTCTGGAGATTGTAACTGGGATGCACAGCCCAAGAACAGGAAGAAGAAACTGAGGTGAATAAGACTCAGAGAAGTAGTAGAACATCTGCAGGTGTGGAATGAAATAGGTTAGCACCCAGCCATGGAAGAGCTGGGGGCAGGTGGTATAGAGGAACCAAACACATGAGTGAATTCATAAGCAGAAGTTCACAACTAGAGCAAGTACTAGAGGTAAGCAAGATATACAGAACAAGACTGAAGTAAACACCTACACACCCTTGACATGTCCCAGATTCCATGGCCATGCTTGTGTTCGAAGGGTTGCCATGTTGGAGGAGATCCTTCTGAAATGTGGTTTCACTGGAGAGCTCCCTGTTTCTTTAGATGCCTCTCCTACTTCTTTAGAATTGTCTCTCTCCAGATGTCAAAACTTCCTTTACTTTATTTATTTATTTGTATTTTATTTTATTTTGAGACCTAGCTATGCCTCTTATCCTTTCTGGAACACTGGTTTCAGGAACTATGCTACCTAGAAACCTACTGCTTCCTAGAAGTTAATATTCTCTTCCCTGGCCCAGAATACATTGTCAAATGTAACTTCCACTTCAGCAATTCCTTGGCCTAGATTCATTAAAATTGGGTTCAAAGTGGCAGTTGCACTTTGAAGAAGGCAAATCAAACATTTCTCAAGTGTTCTCTCAATTTGTTATTGCCCTGGATTATTATCTCACCATATTTAAGTACATCTTAAAAGTACATTTCATGTTCTTTCCCAAGACAATTTTCCCATGTAGGATTTCCTGAGGTCAGGAAGGTAACTACAGCCATATCAAATCTAATCAGACTCTGTAGTCTGACAGAAAGCATTCCCCACATCTGCACAGACAACACCACAGATATCTGGCTGTCTCTAAGACTTTCAGGGAATCAGAGGAAGCTGACAAGTGAGGCCATGGAGATGACTCAACAGTTAAAAGGACCTGAATTTGGTTCCCAGAGCATAATTACTTGCAACTGTAGCTCCAAGGGATCCAGCATGATTTTTTTTGTTCTCCAAGGGCACCTGCATGCATGTACATATGCATGTGCACATACATCCTTCCCATACACATGGACACATAGTTTTAAAATAACAAAATAAAACCTTTATTTATTTACTTATTTATTTATTTACTGAGAAAAAAATCAGGCATACCTCTTGTGCCTGAGGTTGCTAAGAAGTCCAAATCTTATGATGGAAGCAGAGGCAAATAATGAAAGGTAAAGTAAAGCCAACAGTGCTGATATGCAAAGATCCAAATACCTACAGCAAAGACTGGAAAAGCATCAAGCAGGGTGTGGTTCATCAATGGTGTGAACAAATGTTTAGATTTGGAACCAAGAATGTATGTGGGTAGATTGCACAAAATATTTGGAGCTAGCCAAGAGAGTTTGAGTCTCTGCTTTGGTCCTTCCAGGTCTGTCATTTTTTCAATTCATGAGAGCAGATTTTTCTCTTTGTTCACTGCTCTATCCCCAGGGGCTTTGCACAATTCCTGGATGTAGGAAATGATTTACTAGAAATTAGTATGGAATCACTCATACATCAGTGTGTTCCAACTCTTTAACTGATCAGCATGGATGTGGTACACCATGCTAAGAAATCATTTAGAGAACTAACACCAGAACACAGGTTATAATGCAGTACTGAGTCAGTCCTTTGACCAAGGGGCTGTCTTCTATCAATAACATCAACTTATTATGTTCCTTCATTCATAGTGTAAGCAAAAGTACTTTGTATGACTATGGGTTTAACACTGAAAACCTCCCATTGGGATGATGACGCAGCTCAGTGGCACAGCACTTGCCTAGCATGCATATAGCCCTCTGTTAGGTTCCCAACACCAAAAAACAAGTCAAAAATCTAAAACTAACACTTACTATCAGTGCATGGGAATAGGAATAATAATCATACTATCTGTAGTAAGATAATACCTTTAGAAGTTAAAAAAAAGTTTTTGAATCAATCAGCAGCTTCTAAAGAATGCTTTACTAAAAGGTTTTCCCAAAGCAAATCAATCTGAAAGCTTAGATGGTACAATTAAATACATTAAACCTCAGTTAAAACTGTTATTGGTGATAATGTTTATGAAGGCATTAATGGATTCTTTCTGGTTCCTTTGCTGCAGAAATGAGTGGATTTCATTCCTATCTACACTATGTAACAACAATTGCTAGATTTCTTTTTAAAGTCCAAACTATCAGGGTGATGGTCATATTGTCAGTGTTAATGATGAAAATTTCCCATTATATACAAAAGTTTATAGCTTATTGTAACATTGCCAAAGGCAACATAGTTTGTTTGTTAATCTTTGGAGACCTAGCGTGCTAAAAGTCAACTCTGCAGTAACAGTTGGCACATACAGCCAGGATCCTCACTTTCATAGTGACTGTGAGCATTTCCTAAGTTTCTTTGCCTATCTCCTGGACTCCACACACACAGAACTCAAGAGAGTATTGTCAGGAACCATATGAACCTTTAGAAGACATGTCAAGCAGCTTGTGCTTATCTGGGCTCCCCTCTTAATTTCAGAGAGCTTTGGGGGTGATAATCAGGTGGCTAAGCCACTAGAAAGTCCATGAGGTAAGAGCAATGACCTTAGTTCAGTCTTTCACAAATTGTCAGTGGGAAGCTAAAGCCACAAATGCATGGAGGAGTGGGTGAAAGGTCAGTGTACAGATTCAGCATGAAGAGTTCTGCTTTCATGGAATAAACTGAAGTTGCCACAAATCGGGTCTTAAGACACTTTCTTCTAATTTTTTTCTTTCTAGGCACCCACAAGCTGCTGGTATCTCACACACAGCTCACAGATGCTCATAGCCATGATGAGAAGAAAAGCAGGAAGTAAGCCCTTGTTTTCTCCACAGCCTTGCTTTCTGTGTCTCTGATCTGGCCATATAGACTCCTGAAGATGTAGCTGGTTATTGGTAGCAGCAGTTAGCTAGCTGTTGCATGGGGAGCAAGGAGGAGTAAGATCTGAGCCTTGAAAAAGTAGAGACAGCAGAGCTAATCAGAGGCAGTTGCCCTCAACCTGAGCTGCTTGAAAAGAAGGGAATTTTGTGTGTTCCAAGGCCAAAGTTGAAAAGAAAAATGAGATCTGAAGCTCAGGTCTAAAAATACTAGATGAAAGCTCAGGACATCCAGCTCAAATTGTCCCTTGACCTGGACAACAAAGAAAGAACGTGATGATCCACCTATCTGTTTGTTTCCTTAAGAAAGAGATTAAGTGGAAGCAGGTAAAAGCGTTATGATTCAGGAGGACATTTAAGCATTGTATGTCTGTGCTCTCCATATATAGGACTATCATCAACTATTCTCTGTCTGTCTGTCTTCTTCTCCTCCCCCTCCTCCCCCCTCTCCCTCCCCCTTCTCCTTCTTCCCCTCCGCCTCCTCCCCCTTCCCTCCTTCTCCTCCCCCTCCCTTCCTCCTCCACCTCCCCTCCTCTTCCTCCCCCTCCCCCCTCCCCCATCTCTATCTCTATCTCTTCTGTGTGTGTGTTTGTATGTGTGTCCCCATGAGAATGTTTGTGCTTCAAATGTTTGTATCTTTAGGCCTCAAAAAGACAGCACTTTCTGCAAGTGGGCAAGTCACTCATTCTATACCTTGAGCATGAAGGGTCTAGAGTTTAGATGGAATAAATCTTATTCCTTAATGTCTCTAATCTAGGCTCAAAGACGTTTTTGATCTATGTACAAACCAAAAAGTGAGCTAAATTGAGAACTTTTATTTCTCTATGGAGTTTATGACATTTGAAGAATTATGTAGGTTATTGTTAATGGCACACAAGTACTCCAAGAAAAATGCCCTGAAGAGAGCTGACTTTCATGAGCAAGAAAAATCCCAACTTCTGTTTTACAGCTCTGAGTCATGGGGAAAGGATCATTGAGGAAGTAGAACAGGAAACAGGAGAAAGCAGTTACAAATCAGAGACTGTCAGAGCAAGAAGATTGCTATGCATGGAAAATAGACTTTTTAAAGGGAGATTAGTGTCCAAAACTTCCAGTGAATTGTTCCAAAACTATGTCAGCCTTGGGGGACATGTTCTGTAAGGTTCCTGCCTCTTGGGTTATGTGTCAAGTAATTGTCCAGTTGCAAGTTAACAGCGCTAACAGACCATTCAGAAGATGGGTGAGAACATAAATACATTCTGTCCTATCTTCCACTTTGAATATGTCTCTGGAACAAAACTTGTACTTGAGATGAAATGGAGAAATATGATTTTTATATGACTTACAGAGTTTAGCATTTTTTTCTTTATACCATTCATAGAACAAAAGCATTTAGAGAAAGACAGCTCAATGTCATGTGCTCACTTGCATTTGTTTTCATGGCAGTACATGAGGGATATAACTAACCTTGTCCCCAACTGAAAAAAAAAGACATTATTTAAGTTGTGTCATCACACCCCAATACTTTTGAATGGCTAGAAGAATTCTGCCTTCCTACTCACTGAACCTGTAAACTCAAAAGGAAAGAGTGTCCTGAAACATGCTCTACCCATAAATCGTGTCCACTTTGCTTCTGAAATGGTGCCTTTAAAATATGAACACTCAGAGTAAATCAAAGGGGAAGGGGGACCTCCATTTATAATGTGTGCTTTTTATTCATACAATTTCTGAGACCAGACAAAATTATCATCATCTTCCTAACAGATACACAATTCCACCTAAAATTTGCCATTTTCCCAGACAACTGAAGAGCAAAGTTTCTATTAAATGCTGAGATGAAGCATTTGTATGTGTCCATGTGTGCTTCCTGGTCATTCCTTGTGAATCAAGCTTATAAATAATTCCCAAATTCAATTTTGTGCCTGTATTCTAATGTGGATCATTTGTACTCCTCAGCTTGTGCCTGTTCTTTAATTCAATCATTATCCCGTACAGGCTGACATTAGTCCTCTCAGAACACTGAGGGGTCCAAGTCATCATCCCAGCAAAGAATATCAATTATATTTTGAAAGCATACAATTTGATTGGTGCACCAACCACTGTATGTGCCTTGTGATGTTTCCATAAAGCCTCCATTACTTACCATAAACAATGTCATGCCTTTTGCTGTCAGGTCTATCAGTAACTGTTTAACCTTGTAACGTTTTTTTAGAATTATTAAAGAAGAAAAGGGAAACTTCAAAAATATGTTTCTATTTTTTTAAAAAGGGAGAGAGGGACTTCCATGAAGATGAACAGAGACAAGGCTTCAGTGTTGTTCAGAGGGACAATAAGTGCTGTGCTGTATCAGAATCAGAAAAGCAAAGGAACTTCCCAAGAGCTGAACATGTGCTTCCCTTGTGTGCAAGTTTGAAAATTATACTAGATTACAACAGCCTTGTTTTATTAGCTGGGACCTATTTGCAAGAACCCTAATAGAAGGTAGAGACATACTTAGTCCTTCTCTATCACTTACTCTGAATCTTGAAGGGCTATCTTTGGAGCCCTTGTAATCTCTATGTTGCCTGATGTTTGGATGAACAGAGTCTATCATTAGCCCCTACCTCCAGGGACCAAACAGCCTGCCTTTGTTACCCACTATATCTAAGCCATTTGACCTGAACCAAACAAGTACATCTTACTCAGACCTCTGAATGAACTCACGAGACCAAGTCTACATATATGCACATAAAGAGATTGTTATCATATCCACAGTGATGCTGGAAATAGCCATTCTTCCTTCGATATGCCCAAAGATCATGTGGCAGCAAGAGGAGCAAAGGAAAGAACATTTGTTCATCTCCCCAGACCAATTCTAATCTCTCCCTCCAGTGAAAATGGTGCATATTTCTGCCTGGGAATTTCCACATATAAGCCCATAGTTCAGCATTACCCAAATCCACACCCATCTTCAAATAATGAACAAACTGTACAGTGAAACAGACAAAGTACAATAGAAACAACTCTGTGCAGACTCATCCCCCACAGGGTACCGTGCTCTGCCAGGGTCGATGTAGCTGAGGGCTGGGCTCGCCTGCTGCAAGTCTTACAAAGATAGTAGTGTCAATAAATTCCAGTACAGAAAATTCCTTATCACAAGTAGCCAAAAGCAGAAACGTATATAGCCTATGAGAGAAGATTGAGAAAATGCTCATTCTTATAGCCATCCCTAAGGAGCCCCACATGTAGCCACCACACATTTGTTCCTGTCCTCTTAGAATACATTTGGAAACATTTTCAAATGGTGTGAGAATTCATTTAACTCTTCAAAGTCAACAAATATCAATCTTTATAAACCTTTATCTAAAAATTTTATAGAAATATGCTTCGATTAAAATTAAGATTTAAATATTTATGGTCTTATTGTTTTTTATTTTAATATTTTGTTTCCATGAAACATACTTTAGTGAAAATTTTCTTAAATATTTTGACAACTTTTCTCACATTTATTCATTTAAATCAGAAACACTGACATGTAGATTGGAGATAAATTCATATCTACAGTAGCTCTTATTAAGTTTATATGAGTCTAGTCCTCAGCTATAACCTAAAATACTCATTTTTCTCAATCTTACAAACCATGCTCAATATATTTTTTCTCACTGATGGTTTTTAGTTCTTAGAAACTTGTTCTTCATTAAGTCTAGGTGTGATTCTGGATGGCTGAGTATGAAGCATATCTTATTCGTAAAGACAAATCGGCCTTTAGTTTTTAAGAATTACAGTCATATCTTTATCAACTCTTATAAGCACTTATGCCTATAAATATTAAGTTCAAAAACCATAAATGGAATTTGCCTATTTTGCTGTGAAATTCTCATCATCTCACGAAAACATCCTTCAAGACAAAAGGAGAAGCATCAACCACAGTCATTTTGTTTCGACTGTTCATACTTGGCCTTTAGCCCTGCAGGCCAGAAGTGTTAAATAACACATCCCCAGGCTGGAAATCCCCATATTATATCATATCTTTAACATCACCATAAGAATTGAGATCATTCGAAGGCTTCCAAATAATCGAGCCACACTTTAAACTTCGTGTGTGTGTGTGTGTGTGTGTGTGTGAGTGTAGAGAGAGAGAGAGATCTATTTATGTGTATGTATGTATATATATACACGTGTATGTATACACATGTGTGTTTGTGTGCTAATGAAGTAAAACCATACTAAGACATCTGAAAGCATATCTCCTATAGGAAAAAAATCTATCCCTGCCACATATAGATGGCAGTTTTATTGCCATGAATGATGACAGAAATAGATAGGTAGTTAGTTAATTCATCTAGGTGTTAGGAAGAATGGGTTAAAACCAATAATTCTAAAGATAAAAGTCATTTTTAGCTTGTATCTAGTTACATAAATCTATGTTTAATAATTGTATCTAAAAAAATGAAGACATCGGGAATTACAACGGGAAGCTTTGTTGGTCAATTTCACCAAGCCAGATATTTCCTGAAAGAACTATAAAGGACCCACTGTGACTATGACAAGCAGATAGCAACTTTTCCCTTGAAAACAATTCATAGTTCATCAAATAAGTGATGTGGTGTATGTGAGTGTGTGTGTGTGTGCGCGCGCGTGCAGGTGTGTGTGCATATGCACCATTCCATAATATAAAATTTTGTGATGTTGATCATTCTTCAACATAGATAGATAGATAGATGATAGATAGATAGATATAGATATAGATACAGATATAGATATATTGATCTGTAGAACATTCTACACATCGTTCATATATCTCACTGTAAAGTTTTCTAATGGCCACCCACTGAGTCTTAAGTTTTAGAAGAATCAGAAATAAGGCTGTAAGGCTGGCTAATGATAGGGCTGAAGCATGAGACAAGGAGACACCAGGAGAGAGTGAACCCTCACATCCTAAAGGTCAAGAGAGATGGAGCTGGCTATGAGAAAGAGACAAATGGCATTCCAGGTAGAGGGGCTAATTTGTGGATATGACACAGGGATTAATTAATGGAGAAGCAACTTTTTTCCTGCTATTGAGAGGAGGGATCTTGGAAGGGATGGGGTAAGAAAGACAGCAGGAGACAGACCTGAGACACAGTATTCCTAGAGACGCCTGATTTATGTTCTCAAGAACAGATGAGCTTATCCAAGGATTTCAAAACAGGTCATGCTTTCCTATGATTCACCTGGTTGAAAAGCTACTCTGGAAAGAGTGTAGACAAAGGGCTAGCTGAACAGGAAGCAGGAAGAAAAGATCTGAAGCTCCTAAAGAAATGTCAATGAGGAAACACAGAGTAAGTTACAATACTGAGATGAAGATGCAGTGAGAATCAATGGGTGGAATTAGCAGACCTGATTGATGAAAGAGAAACAAGAACAGTATCAGGGATGGAGTTCTAGCTTAGCATGATGATGCATGAGTAGTGTTATCAGTATCTAAAATAGGGAATGGTGTAGATCAGAATCTTGAATCTATATGATAAATCCAACTTGGCCATGCTTAATTTGACATACAAGCAGGATATTTAGACTTGCCCTGTCAACATATGGTGCCTATAAGAGAGGGCTAGCGTATGGATATAGAGCTAAGAACTGTTTACAAACAGATGACAGATAAGGGCAATGGTTGAAAGGAGATCACTCTAGCTACTTGAAGATTCATAAGGCATAGAGCAAAGGATGGAAATCATAGTTGATAGAACGATCCCTTGAATTATAAAGGCTATAGCTACATTGGAATATTGGAAGTTAGGACCCTCCAAGTAGTAAGGTGAGGTGCGTGGCTGGTAAGATTTTCAAGCCTTTGGACTTTGGTACAAACAGCCATTGGAGAAATGAGGAGTCTGTGTCTTACCAGGATTTTAATTATTGGTACAGAAACTAGAAATCTAGAAAACAAGTCAGTAAAATAACAGTTACTGTTGTAAAGATTAAAAAATGGAAATTCTTGCATTGCCATTATTGAATTCAATACTGGGTACAGTGTCTTAAAGAATAGTTTACTTGTCTTTAAAAGTTTGAATTTCCTTTTCTTTACATTCTTAAAGAACAAGACTTGAAGGCATAAGATGAAAAGGAACAAAGAATAAGTGGTATTTGAATGACAAATTAATCATCAATGTGTTGGGCTCACTGAAAACTGAAGAGCAGGACAGTGTTCTCTTTGTCACCTTTTTTTGTTATTTTTTGAAATAAAAATGTAGTTCAGTGACATCACTTTCTTCCCTTCATTCCCTCTCATATACATTTCCTTGTTTTTTCTCAAATTTCTGACCTCTTTTTCTTGACTTGCTCTACACACACACACACACACACACACACGCACACACACACACACGCACACGCACATGTTCCTATAATATATAAATACAACCTGCTCAGCCTGTGTAATCTTACTTGTATGTGTATGATTTCATGTCTGACCACTTGCAACCCTAGTCAAAGAAATAAAGGCAACTGAGGAACACTGAGAGCAAGAGAAATAGTCTCTAGGGAAGAGAACCCCGGTTGGTTATCCATTGCCACCTGCTTTTAATTTAAAATAGTCAGGCTTGCAAGACAAGGCTGATCTGATCTATTTCTTCATGAAGCACGGCAATTTGAAATGGAAAAGCATCAAAAGCATGGAAGTGACTCTAAACACAGCCCTTTCCAGAGCCTAGACTTCTTCCTGTCTGGGGTGTGCTTGCTGCCCTGAAGAAGAAAGGCGGAATAAAGCAACCAAGTCCTTTGTGTGTACCCATCACGTAACTGACAATAAAAAGGACAGGACACACTCTGTTCACCACCTTGGAAATAAATGGCTCCTGTCATGGGAACAAATTTGACCCAAAAGTTGTTGGGTTCTCAACAATAAGGTCAGCTGTAACTTTTCTTTTCAGCAGAAGGGTAGAAAACAAATCGTAGGTTGGAAGTGAAAATGTCCATACCCATCTTGCCTTCCACACGAAGGAAGTAGAATGCCTTCCTTTGTAGAGATACACAGACAGGAATGGGAAGCTCCTCCCCTTAGTGAAGTCTGCACTTGCTCAGCAGATCATGTGGACAATAAGTAGTCAAAAGTTATGTCAGATGCTTGGAGCCAGAGGAATGTGCCTTCAGTCTGTCAATATGGATGTCATTTGGAAAACAGAAATAGGACGCCTTTGTGTAGCCCAAGATAGAAAACCAGGCCAGAAAACAAAAACTGGAGTCAGTGACCAACTGCACTGACTACTCAGGGCTCAGCTTTGCCCCCCGAGTGCAGATTCTTCAGTGTTAAAACAGGAAATCCAGGCAAAGCAGACTGATCACCTGTTATGACAGATTTCAGGGCAATTAAAGAAGGCAGGAGTCAAAGAGCTGTCCAGAGACAGGCAACAATTTCACTAATAATGGAGATGCTCAAGATCAGTTGATCTTTAATGAAGGTGCCAGGAAAAAGCCATTGGAGATTCATAACTTTCAAAGCCCATCTTGCCTGTGGAATCCAATCCTTTGTACACATATGAGCAGTTTTAAAATGATAAGATACTTTTCATGAGCCACCTCAGAAACGAGATTCTTCCAAGCATCCTCAAACTGTCAATATTCATAGCTTTTTTTTTCACAGTTGACTGGTCACAACTTAAAGCCGTTCCAAAAAGTAGCACTGACATCTTGGCCCAAGGCCAGCCTCAGGATTTCACTTCAAGGGTCATAATTGGGGTTAAGTAACAGTGGGAGTCACCTGCTCTACTGGCTCTTTAAAAAAAAAAAATTCTTATCAGAAATAAGGGAGTAGATAAAATGCATGTTATGTGAACATTTTAAAATACCATAATGAAACCCATTATTTGTACAATTGGTATTTTAGCCAAAAAAAAGAAAAAGAAAAAGGAAAACTCTTATCAGGATAGATAGATTATTGAATTGTTTTGTGAGTCTGCTTAAAATTCCTGTAAAAAAAAATGTATTGGTTTGTGTATTCTTCCTTTATGTATCTGCTAATAGATGATCAATAAATTGATAGATGAGATAAATTGATATAAGAACTATGGCTAAAGTGCATGAGAAATGCATCGGGGGGGCAATGCAACTTTAGCCCTACTTTCCACCCAATTTCTCTTCTACTCTGTCCACCCCACCATGGGAGGTGCAAGTTTACAATCTTCTAGAAACTACAAATATGTTTCAAGTAAAATGTCCTCCAAGGGTGAGTTAATTTTTAATTATGAGAACAGCTATGAGTGAAACTGAACTGTGGTTGAACCAAAAAAATATGCTTACCCAAGTCTCTCTTGGTTCCTAGTAAGAGTGGCATATTGAGTGTTTGTTTCAGTTTGTGGACACTGGGATGGAAAACCCCAAAAGTCATATGGTCCTGTAATCACATACTTATAAGATGGCTGAAATACATTTACAGAAAATAAATAAATTTTATCCAATGGCTAATAATTCCTTCTGATCACTCTTATGGCCTGTGGACTAGAGGTGTGCTGGCTAGTTTTTATGTTATCTTGACACAAGCTGTAGTCATTTGAGAAGAGGAAACCTCAATTGAGAAATACCTTCTACCAGATTATCCTGGATGTAGGCTTATGATGCCTTTTCTTCATTGATGATTAACATGGGAGGATCCAGCCCATTATGGGTGGTTCTATCCCTAGGCTGGTAGTACTAAGAACTATAGACAGCAGGCTGAACAAGCCATGGGGAGCAAACCAGTACACAGCATTGCTCCATGGCCTCTGGATCAGCTCATGGTCTGCTTGAATTCCTGTCCTGACTCCCCTCAGTGAAGGACTATGATGCGAAAGTGTAATAGGAAATAAAACCCTCAACCCCCTTCTGTCTCAAGTTGCTTAAGCTCGTGGTGTGGTATTTTAGCATAGCAACAGAAACCAAAGACAAAAGACAAGGTTTTTTTTCCTTTTTTTCCTCTGGCTTGGGAGGAGGAATGGGGCAGGGGACACTGCTGAAGGTGTTCCCCACTTATCATCCACATTCTAGTTAGAATGAGTGCATGTCTCCCTTTACTCAAAATGACCCCTGTTTACTCACAGTATTCCAGCATAATTACTGATAGTGCCCCAGTTGCAATGATCAATTACTCAGTTGCCCAGATGTGAAAGTGGACATAAGCAGACGAGGGGTTAAAACTAGACAGCCAGAAATACTTAGTCACCTCCTCTGGGTCTTACATCTCTATGATTCCTTGGGTATGTACATGACTCATCGACGTCCCAAGGAGATGTGTATGCCTCTGTTATGTACTGCTATATTTTCATTGTCACTAAATCATGGTTAAAAGAAATATATAACTGCTCAAAGAAAGCTTCTTTAAAAGGTAATCAAAAATATTTTTCTTCCATCATGCCTTTATGGGCTTTTTTCCATTTTTATGTTTGTTTAAAAACACAGTAAGATGGAACAAAATGTTGTGCGGCTGTTTGTTGGTGACTTCTGAAATTCCTGATGGCTCTAATGCTGCTTTTGCCCTGCCAGACTGGCCAAATTTGCTCTGAAAACCATCCAGGTTGGACTTCTTACAGAGAACTCCTAATTTTCACCATCAGCATGGTTCACAGGGTAATGAGGATAGTTTAGTGGCTAGATAACAAAAGTCAAGTCTACAAGTAACTTTGACCCAGATACTTAAGTTCTCAAAAGACAAGAGACAAACTCTGGAGCTAAGCCAGTTGGCCCCAGAGCAACGATGTTCTGCAGACAAGACAGCCGTCATAAAACTGTTACTTGAACTGCTAATAGACACGTATACTAAATACCATCAAACCAACAGCCTACAATTAGCATTTAAGAAGCAGGTTTTATAACTCTGGCTCTTGAAATGTGTGGCCATAATGACTTAGGTGTGGGAGCAGGGGTAACAGAGGAAAAACCATCGATCCAAACTGTGGTTGGTCTGACCAAGGCTGAGCCTACCAGGAACTCTCTTTGATTAGAGGAGGAGAGAGCTTTGAGAAAGCAAGCTTATCCTGATGTCAGAAAGAGACAGGCAGACAAGCATCACCCAGCTAACTAAAACCTAGTTGTGAGAGAGGATATGATTCTAAATATAGCCTTGTCCTTGTCACTCAGGAGATTCTTATTGTCTGTGATGTGCCAGGCACAGTTCTAGGTAGAAGCAGGAGAGGCACAGAGAATAAATGAACAAATACACAAACAAGATAAATTCATACAATAGATCCTATGAACAAAATAGAACCAAGTAATGCCATAGTACCACTGTCGTGGAAGGGAGGGACTGCTTCAGATTGAGTCTGAAGGATGTTCTCTCCAAAGCAACGTGATGCTGAACAAACAAGTGCAACCATCACAGAGGAGATTGGATACCATCCTTTGGGATGGGCAGAATGGAACACATTGGCTACTTCAGCAGCAAAAGCTGTTTAGCAGAGAGGTGACAGAGATACCAGATAAAAATGGATTGATGGTGTGGGGACAATGTAATATGGATGAAAGAAGCAGGGAACAGAAGCAAACAGGCCACTTCAGATCCGAGGTCCCTGGAATTGAAAGGGTAGCCTCAAAGGCAGCAGTTCTTTGATGATAGACTATCCCAGAACACTGCCCAATGCTGAAGGAAGGACCCCCACTGAAAAGGGGTGTTTGAAATTAAGAACAGGCTGAAAGCCAATAAGGACGCAGATCCAGATCACAAGCAAAGATGAGCTTTAATGGGGAAAGTGGCACTTCCTCTACAGACACAGAAAGCAAAAGTAATCTTTAACAAAAGAAAGGGTTCCTCTACAAGAAGAGGAAACTTGGAGAGGCAGGAGTAACTTTGAGGTAGCTCTGTCAGCCCACAAATGGAGAGATGGACTTCTCCCATTATCACTGTATTTCCATTTTCTTAATGATACAACCAACAAGGTCAGCAGCAAGAGTGTGCAATACAAGAGGGGAAGTATAAAACAGTTCCCTTGAGACCGGCTAAGTTTATTAAAGCAAACACTGTCAGATAATTCCAAGAATCTGTTTAAAGACCTTAAGTAGGGTGATAGATGTATTCAATGTAACAATTAAGGAGTCTGAGTATCAATTTTTCTTCATCCATCCACAGTTGTTAAGATGTAGATCCAGAATCTAGGCTAACTCTACAAGAGCTAAAGTTCCAGTAAGGGAGAAGAGGGTGAACACTATTTGATAAATGAATAAAGGAGCTGAGAGCATCTACACAAATAAGAGTCGTGACGTGAATACAAAGCAATCTGCCAAACAGGAAGCCAATAGAGAAGGCAGATAATGAAATGTTGGTAGCATTAAAAGATGTGGTGGCATCTCAGTGACAATGACGATAATGACAAGGTGTGCTAGACTGCACTGTGAGAGTGGAATGGGACACTGAAACTTTAGGGTAGTGAGTGAATAAGACAAAGGGAAGAAGTTACAAAGAACAGGACAAAGAAAGAAAGAGGAAGAGACATTGTAGAATAGCTCAAGTGTGCTAACAAAGAATTTGCTTCTGAGCTGTAACACAGAGCTCTCTTAACTGATATCAGAGGAATGTTGTCTGGCCCCACTTGATGAATAGGTAGGAATTCCACAGCTAGATGTCCAGGGCTTAGAGGCCATGTCTCCACTTTCTCACAAGGCCCTCGGGACCAACAGTAACAGTAAATGGTCAGGCGAATTTAGTAAGCACCTAATGTATACGGATAGCTCACAACAACTCAAGTAGTTACACTCTCTTCTGCTCATGTTACACAGATAAGAATGAGTTTCCTGGTCTCCATAAACCTCCCATGGATATGATAACAGTAGTTCCTACCATACAGGGTTATTGAGAGTTTTCAAAGAAACAATGGATTAAAATTAATTAGCACATTGCCTGGCTCAGAAGCAATGTTCAATAAATGCTAGCTGAGGTATTAGATTAGAAGGCAAGGGTCAGACTCGAAGGAAAAGGATTTTTCCTGAGCAGGAATGATAATGAGGAAGTAACATTAGAAGGGCTGGGGTCCTCACTCCACTTAGAAAGCATGGAATGAGAAATAAAGGAATAAATAGTTAAAAACTATCATGTTTTAAAAAGAAAACATTCTGGCTGAAATCCATCAGGGATTCTAGGAAAGAACCTAGAGAAACAATGTCACATTTGCTGTTCTAGAGCCAGGTCCAGAGTAACAGGGGAAAGAGAAAGGACACTGAGAACAAAATACATAGAGGAAAGCAGGCTAGGCTGAGAGTCACCAGGGTCTCCTCACACTCACATGTACTTGACAGGCTGACTTTGCGTGTTCACCTTCAAGGAAGCTGTGACTCATTCAGTGGCCATGACTGCAGCAGTTGCTCAAGGAGGAAGATCAACTCAGAGAAACAGGAGGAGGAAGACCAACTCGGAGAAACAGGAAACAGATGGCCCAGTTTCAGAAACAGAGTTTCTGATCATGTGGCGGCTCACGATCATCTGTAACTCAGTTCCAGGGAACTGGATGACCTCTTCCGATCTCCATGCATGATTTGCCTCCACTAAAGAAGCTACAGTGGGAGCCTTTACCATTGACTTATGGTGATGCTTAAGCTGGCCACACTAGTGGAGAATTACCTCATTAATTATTATGAGCATAAATCAAACCATGTAAGTATTAAGATTGCTAAAAGCTTAATATTAAAACAATGATGTAATCAACAGTCAAGCTGAAATACTTCAGAATTCTCCAAGCTCCTTATTACTGGAAACATAATGATTATGTTGAGGAGAGTTCACTCACACACACACACACACACACACACACACACACACACACACACACCATCCTGTCTCTCATTTATTCCTTTCATAAATATGTTAGCTTTTTCCAAGAATTGTTAAATATACCTTCAAGACCACAACACTATGCTTTATGGGGAAATAAAAGAATTTTCTTAAGTAAAGATTAACTATATTACCCAACACTCATATAAGATGTTATTCTTCTATTCAAGAATTTGTGGGCTGTAGAGATGGCTTGGGACTTAAGAGTTATTGCTCTTCCAGAGGACCCAGGTTCAGTTCCCAGTATCCCCATGATGGCTCACAACTGTCTTTAACTCCTCCCACCTCTGTAGGCACCAGGCACACACATGATGCACACATGAAATAAATTTAAAAAAAAAAAAAACTTATGGGGAAACCTCCCAATGTTAAACTGGGGCTACAAGCCATCAGCAATGACTTCTAAACCATTTGCTTCAAAACCATGTTAAACATTAGAACATGAGGTAGTGGTACTTTGGAAGCTTTCTAACTGATTACTACAACACAACAAACAGGATCTATTTCCTCAGACTGGCTGAGATAACACAAACCTGGCAAGTAAGTTTGAGTGGGGAAGGGCAGTGAGGCAGGGGAGTAGATAAGAGAATGAGAAGGAACTGACTCAGCAATTGGCGAGCCTTGCTTCTGAGTAGATCTGCAAGGATTTCCAGAGGTTCTTGTGGAGGAGGACTGGAGAGATGGCTCAGCTCTTAAGAGAGCTTATGACTTTTGTAGAGAAACTGGGTTTGTTTTCAAGCCTCATGTGGTAACTCACAATCATCTGTAACTGAGTTCCACAGTACTGGATGGTCTCTTCTGACCTCCAAGGGCACTACACATAGCGGGACATATATATACTTACAGGCACACATACACATAAAATAAAATGAATAAATTGGAAAAAAAGTCAAAAGATTCGTTACGAAAAGTAAACCCCCACTGAAAATGCCTTAATAAGTCATATTGCTTCAAGAATAATTATCAGCTGTTACCTTGAATCTATTAATGATTTTGATAGCCTTGCATGTTTGACATTATAAAATCTGAGATATGTGTGGTTAGGAAATATAGCTGTAGTTTATAAAGTGTCTTCTGATCCTAAAATTCTGTACTTAGAAAATTCTACTTTCAATACATGCCAGAAGGGAAAATACAAATCATTTTTACAATTGATTATATCCTCTGGCTAACAAAATTGAATGCTTTACTAACTCACAATACGAAGAAAATGGGATGTCAGAGTTCTTTCTCTGCCTCTAACACAACAGCTAATTTCTAACCATCTTTATTTACTCCTCTTCCATTTATTGAACACCAACCATCCTATCAGTTGCTGTGTTTCCAGCCACAGGAATCAGAGATAACAGTCTCAGCATCTTAGGAGCTGAAGGAAGGTAATCACTTCAATGTAAATGAAAAAAGCAGTGAGCGCCAAGCACAGGTTTGAAAATAAAATAAAACAACAACAACAACAATAAAGAAAACAATCTTTTTCTGAGAAGCTGTTGTCCAGGCTGAGGTATGAGGGAGACACAGACATCCCACCAGATTATGAGCAGAATATCCAAAGACACAGAAGAAAAGGACTGGCCCTTCTACCCGCTGAAACTGTCTTAATACAGTTTGAGTGAAATCTTCAAGAAATAAATGCCAGAATATTGTCAGTCAATTACATGAAACTTTTCAAAGTATCGAATGACTAAAAGTTGGTTTGTTTCCTCCTTTTTAAATTCCTCTTTTTATATTATGTGTAGAGAATGGTTTATCTGTATGTATGCATATGCACCGCATGTGAGTCTAGTGCCCAAGGAAATCAGGAGGTGTCTGATCCTCTGGAACTAGAGTTATGGATAGTTCTAATCTGGGTGGTGGTTCTGAGATGGTGTAGGTGCTAGGAACCAAACCAAGAGCAACAAGTATCATTAACCACAAAGCCATCTTTGTGGTTAATATTAGCCATGGTAAGACTAATAATAAAGACAGTGGAGGACCACTGGCAATGTACACTGGAAACTTTATACTTTTACCTGATAAATATTTTAGAAAAATTATGAATTTGTTTGTGTGTGTGTGTGTGTGAGTGTGTGTGTGTGTGTGTGTGTGTTTAGTTTGTGTGTGTGTGATAGTTAGCTTTATCAACTTTGACATAATCACCTAGGAGGAGTGTTTCCATGAAAGAGTGCCTCCCTTGGTTTGGCCTGTGGGGTTGTCTTGATTGCATTAATTATGGTGGAACTAGAAGCCCATTGTGGGCAGCACCATTCCCTGGCAAGCATTCCTGAACTGTATAAAACTGGAGAGAGCTAGCCGAGCACAAGCAATTAAAGGAACATCTTTGCACTTGTTCCTCTCTGCTATTAACTTTGGATGTGATGTGAGAAACTGCTGACGTTCCTGCCTTGACTTCTCCATGAGCTAATTGTATGCTTACATGAACTCCTTTCTCCTCTAAGCTGCTGTTTATCTTGGTATTTTATCACAACAACAGCAATGAAACTAAGACAGCATCTGGGATGGGGAGCATATATGTCTTTCCGTGTGCTGTTGCATGTAGAAGCCAGGGGTGAGCCATAGGTGTCATTTCTCAAGTGCTCTCAACATTGAGTTTTGAGACAAGATCTCTCACTAGCCTGGAGTTCACCAAATAGGGAGACTGATTAGCCAGCAAGATTCAAGGATCAGGACCAGGCATTGACTGAATCAAATATGAAAGGGGGAAGGTGAGTTTAAGACTAATGGGTACACTGAACAAAAAGACACAAGAAATTATCTGGATCAGCAGAGACTCCCATCTTGGGAAGACAGGCCTACCATGGCTGAGATGTAGGTAAGGACAAAGTCTGGAAGGTACACCTGAGAATTAAATGTGCACCTGAGTTACACAGACATGCAGGGCTCACCTGAAGTCATCAAAATAAACCCAGCTATTCACAGGACATTGAACATTGTAAGTAGTGGGCTTAGTACAGAGAGCCAATCATTCGGAAGACAGAAGAAGGAGGAAGGAGCCGAACAACACTCTGAAAACCACTAAGTTAACTCAGTAAAACACAGGTAATAGTAATGTTTCCTAGACACAATGACCAATAATGCCATACACAGAGAAAAATGTCCTAAGGAGAGAGCAGAAAGCTGAAAACTATCTAATTTAGCCAAGATGACCTTGGTGACTTGGAGAAAAGATTTTACTGTTAAACAACAGTACTGTGACAACTTAGTTTATAGATCTCAGTCTATACTGTAAAAAGAGAGGGCATTAGCTGGGAGTGGTGACACATACCTGTAATGCCAGCACTGAGGTAGAGGAAGCATATGGTCTAGAATAGTCTGGGCTGCATAACCAGATGCTACCTCAAGGAGATGAAAGGCAGAAATAGAGATGAATTGAGAAAAGGGGATATGGGGGGGGGGGTGTTCCAATAATGATATAAACAACAAAACATGATTGGTCACTTCAAAGTGTGCCAAGCATGTGGGGGTACATATTTATAGTCTCTGTCACCTGAGAAGCTAAGCAGGAAAGATCACTTAAGGTTGGGAGTTTGAGAAAAAATCAGGACAACAATATACGTAGTATAACACTGTCATAAAGAAAAGAAAAAGAAATGACTCCTAGTGAAATGGGGAAAAGCTGACAGGGCAGCAGGGAAGTAACTTACCAGTCAACACAGATTTCAGGTTACCCTTTCTGTATACGGATTAATGCTTAAGAGCGTGCCCTTGTCAAGCCAATGAAAACTATTCTACTGGTTGCTATGAGATCTTGGCAGCTGATTTCTCAAAAGGTAAGAGCAATGATCTGGTGGACTTTAGCAAAGTTAGCTCTATTTTGATGCTTAGTCTGGTCATCTGGGATCCAGTAGTGGATCTTAGCCCAAGACAATGATCGCTGTAATTTTAATCGAACAAGTTGTGTGATGTAGAACTTCCTACATAGATGGCAGTAAGTTCGGAGGATGAAGAAGTGCAGATAAATGACTCCTTGGGAGGACTAGGTTTAAATGGATTAGAAAAAGAGAGTAGTGAGCAAAACGGGCTGCTGCAGTCTGTGGAAGTCTGCAGAGGTATGAGTCAGTTCTCAACATGTTTACATGCATTTGCAGGAGGAAGCTGAAAGAACAGATAAAGAGACTCTACACGATACTGGAATAATGAAAAGAATGGGACCAGCAGAACATGTGCGGATTACCGTTCCAACAAAGAAACAGTGTGTCTACATTTCTCTCATAGAGAGCTGTGACCTGGTCTAGACATAGCAATCTTAGTAGGAAGGGGAAACAGAGGAAGTAGAAAGCTGGGAACAGCATCTCCACAGACTGCTCCTCTCTGTGCTTTCTGTCTTAAGAGATAGAAAAGGCCATCTGCTAAGGACATCTGCTCAAGGAAGAAGGCTAAAGGTCAGAAATAGTTCAACATATCCATGCATGTGCTTAGAGGAAGAAATAATGTCATAGGTAAAAACATTAGTCAAAATAAGAAGGCTAAAGCAATGCTTAGAAGTGGTTTTATTTCCAAACTTTAGTTTAGTCACTGCCCTGTCAAAAGGCCACCAGCACTAAAATATTCTGAGCAATCAGACTAAGCTTTCATTTAGACAGATAACAACAGTTTCAACAAACATAGGAAACTGTTGTCCCTACACATCACCCATCTTTTATCATACTGTAGCACTTTCCAGAACAATGGGGTTCATTTCAAATATTAAAGATGGAAGACAGGCCCAAGAATGTAAACAGAAAAACTATATATTTAGTTTTTATACCGAAGGCAGTACAATATAAGCATGGTATCCAAGTCCTTAGCAAAGACCTGTATCATGACATACTTTCGCCTCTCCTGTTGTCTCTTAACCTTTTATTTCATTAAATTCTCCTTTAATTGATTTTCGTTACATACAAAGAAATAGTAAAATAAATGACACAGTGATTTAGATACTGCAGTAATGTAGCCTGGATTGAGGATACATACAATTGAGGTGACCTCAGAATGCTGCATGGTGAGATGTTTTTAAGGGGAAAAAACTACTTTGTTTCCTCAGTATGTTTTTGGGATTCCTAAGGAACCACATTCTTCAGTGAAAAGAATTAGCTACATCTGAAAAAAAAATCTTTGGGTGAAACTCTCCCAATAATTCATTACAATCCAATAAGCTGAAGATTAATTTTGCCTGCCCCCCCAAAAAAAAACTGAATATAGACATCTCATCAAGAGATAAATTTGCTCAATGTGTTTTTTATGTTTCATCCCATAAAGCACATATGACTACTTTAAGTAATAACAGAATAGTCAACCAGAGTAATACTGGATCAGCAAATAGAGGCAGGCCAAAGAGACTTCTGCTAAGTATCCCATCTTGAGGTCTCTGTTTTCTCTCCAAAATCCTTCTGCAACTGGACTTTTTCAAGCTTGAATACAAACCATTTTCCTTTTGCAGCTGTCCAGAACTCGTCACGGGAGAAAATTTCTAAACATTTAACCTAATATCTCTTTCTAGTGTTTATAAGAACTGCACTAGATTCATGAACAGAAAGCCTACACATAAAATCTCCTAATTGCAGCATAGTCCCTGGTAATAGAAAAAGAGCCAGTAATTGTAAAATGGGCAGTCTACTGATGTACTTCAGCCTCCGAAAACTAATGCACATTTTAAGCAAAATATTTAGTTACATCTAAAAATCCCCTTCACTTCCATTGCTTTTGTATTTATAAATGCCATACTTTTTTAAAATGAATATTTTTCTCACTTTGAAAGTAAGAGTGAAAGAAGAATGGGGAATGTGTTTATGTGGTACTTTCTTAAGATGCCTCAATAGCTTCTGTGACAGGAAGCACTAGTTGTATGCCCTTTAATAAAAATAGACTGTCCTTCATGGTAACAGACCTATTGTAAACACACTCTGGTTACATTCTCAGCACAGTAACAATGTCATGAAACATTGGACAAGCATTCAGGGAAGAACTAGCCAGCTTAAGGGATGAAGTAAGAGGACATGTCACAGAGGAAAACAAAGAGGCTCAAGGAAAAACAAGTAATAATAAGTTTTTTAATTAAAATTCAAGTTTGTTCTCCTCCTCCTGCTCCTCCTTCTCCTCCTTCTCCTCCTCCTCCTCCTCCTCCTCCTTCTTCTTCCTTCTCTCTCTCTCTCTCTCTCTCTCTCTCTCTCTCTCTCTCTCTCTCT